>JAZDUA010000264.1:1675000-2129628 GCA_038098605.1 Gryllus longicercus | reverse complement strand
GGAAGAGGCAAGGAAGAAGGAAAGATCGCGCGCGATCCGTGGGTCCATTTGTTAGGATACGTACTTTTCCAGCATTCACCTGATGTTGATAGGAGAAACCACGGAAAACTACCGACCCCGTGTAGCCGGCCGCTAGAATTGATCACCAGACAAGGGGCTGAATTCGACCTCGCCCAATAGCCGGTGTCGAAAACCCTGCTGCCGTCGGGACTCCAACCCTAGAACTTCTCAGAGGCACTGCAATGGCATCAGTTGATGACGTGAGCCACCTAAGTCTATTTCTGGACGGAATTTTCTGTACTTGGTCAATTCCCCCAATTTCATTCCAAGCATTGAACTTTTGGGAGTGTTCACGTTCCGGGGGGATAAGCTCTAAAGAGTCTCAGGGGGTCTCCCAACATGTATGGTAGTGGACTGCATGTAAGTTTGAGTCTGTGGGTAATATGAGAGAAAGGAAGGAGGGGGACGAAGGTAAGATCGCGCGTCTTGGGCGAAGCGCGATTTTTTTTCTTTATCCTTCTCCCCTTGTCGGGAAATCTGTAGACGAATCGGTCCTGGGTCGAACGCTGTATGGGGTAAATGGAGGATAAACACCCAGGAAAACGACGTGTAGTTAGGCGCCGGTTCTCATATTCTAGCGGGGGGACGAACACTGCCAAATTATGGGATGTAACATTCACATTTTACGGGAGTAGTAACCTAACTTGACCCGGAAACAATAATAGTTCGCTCACTTTGCGTGCAGTGAGTGGAGTGGCACGTTGTATTGACTGCAAGTGAGGGAGGAATCGGGAGCACATGCTTGCACCAGGAGAAGCGCGCGGAGAAGCGAAAGTATGACGCGACGTGACGTCGGGTGCGACCACACGTAGCAAACTTTACTTGCGTTCTGGCGAGGAAGAATAGTCAAGGGTAGATGCCGCATCATCGGACGGAGGGGACATTACAGTCAGGCAAGGGAAATTGCATTCTCGTATTTACGTGCATCAGATTTTCCTACACACGAACAGAGGAAAACATCAGCCCACTCTCTCCCATCCACGAACTCGGAATCGATCTTGCACCCTTTTGCTTTCCAAAACTTCACAAGCATAACTTGTAGCACGCACCATTTCTGTCGGGACAACAGAAATTTCGGGCAGTTACAATGTACAATAATATTGGAAATAAGTCAACTGATATATCACTTGACTTCGATCATTTCTAAAACAAAATGATAAAAAACACATGTCAAAATTGCACGGTTAGAAAAGTATCAGGGATAGGCATAAAATATGTAAAATAAACAAAAGTGATGCATGCTCATGCCTTAGTTTTCCTTATAAATTCACCCAGAATGTATAAGGAAATGCATTTTCTAATCTTCTCACAACCGTCGTATCTAGCACGTCCAATCGAGCCATTTGGCTTTGAAGCAGTCGTTTTTAATGTATTCCGAGGAGGCAACGCGCTACATAACATGCGTTTTGAAATAATAAACATCGCGGTATGCTCTAGTTTTACGCGCAATAAACTTGCAACGTCCCGCACATGATCGTCCTGAACGCTAAACACCAGAGGTTGGGTTTTACAAATAACGCCGCACCCACTCTCTCCCAACACGTACGACTAACACGTACGACTAACACGTTGTTTGTAACGATCATGAAGCCATTTTATTGATGTGCCATTATTATTCGTGGGCTATTAATTGTGATAATGCAATCGAAGTGTTATGTCATAGTTTTATGAAACATAAATGTGATGCAGATCGTGAGATACCGACAATGTTGCTTTGATATATCGCTGCCCAACATGACAAAAAAAGTTTTGTAAACCAACTAACTTCTTCATAAATTACACAAAGGATGTACGATATAATGCACAATTTCTCAATCCAGATAATATTGGAATCTGTAGCAAAGCCCCACTTCTGTTATCGCACGTCATACAGGAGAATCGCATAGAACGCGATAGTACTGACAAGAGAAAATCACAGGGAGTCAGCAGGCAGAAAATTCAATGTGTACGAAAACCGTTAAAAAATTAACATTATTTACTTTATAATTATTTACATTATTTACTTAATAAGTTATAAAAGTATAAAAGGCACTACGGAACCAATTTAAACCTACGAGTGAACAGAAGAAAAGCTAGACAAGCTCTTACGAACATGAAACTCAATATCCCATGAAGCACTTTAATAGTAGTTGGAGTATAGGTCATATAAGCCATAAACGACAATTAGGCATGCTATGTTAAGATAATGAAATCATAAAATGCTATCTACAAACAAATAAATGCTCTTTGAATGTAATGATAAGTAGAATGCCGTTGTATAAAATAGAAAACTGAGGACTTCATTAATATACTAAACTTTTATAATAACAACAACCAAGGATTTCAAGCCGTTCGAAAGAGTACTTGCTAGATTTAAATGCTGTGTGAGATAATTTTTGTATTCTGTTGGCACAGCTGGGAATATTGATGAATCCATTGTATTCTGCATGAAAATGTGCCCCTCTTGATTGATACGAGCCACATTACAATATATTTTTTCATTTACTTCGACCACAAGAGTACTTCATTTTAGGTTCCACATTCTCAAAAGTCTCAAAATCGTTTAGCTCCAAATGTGTTCCGTCCACGACACAAATGCCTCGCGCATGTGGCGAGTGGTCGCTCCCTCCCTCCCTCCGGAGGCAGCCGCTCCGCAGGGTGCGCCCGCCGCACCCATGCCGCCTCCGCGCCGCCGGCCCCTCCCGCCGACGGCGCCCCCCCTGCTTTCCCGAAGGGCTGCCGACTTCTGGCTGGCAACGTCACTTTCACTGGTGCGAAGAGAGTCTTGCGAGAGCCACCGCGAGAGGCACAAGCCACACCGCCTATCCTTGCCGTTTCGCTGAGCAAGTCTCCGCGCTCAACGATCGCATCTTCATGTTTTGCGCTTCGCGCATGTAAACACGCTGCCCTCGGCACGTGTACCAGTGGGTTGAGTGCGCTGCTTCGATCATCCGAGCAGCCAATACACAGGTTGACGGACGCCACCTGACTCACACACCTTCGGTTGCCCTGCTGGCGAGAGACAGTGTGTGCCGCGCGCACATTCTTGCAGTCACGGCCCACCTAGGGCCCGGTCCGTATTCAAGCTGCGGGACATACTCTCCCCCACAACCAGAGAACTGTGTGGGACGCCTGCGTTCCAGCTTCGCCCGGGGAGAGGAGCACCGCGGGTCCACGCATGCCGCAGCCACCCAGCAGCAGGTATTCCGGCAACACCGTGTGCCCATGGACGTGTAGTGCGACAAAGGTCACGACGTCACCTTCACGGTGACAATTAAACACGAACATCCATTTTGTACAATTCATTTGCTTTCATTACTTTACATTAACATTTCATTTATCATATCACCCCATCAACGTAGAAGAGTATTTCATGTAAATAAACGTATGTGCAATGAAATTCTTGTAAATTCGTCATCCTCCGCCTCCCTTCTTAACCAGCGCCATCTCCCCCCCCCCCCCCCCGGGCACCTCACGGCCCGGTGCGGTGTAAAAATCTACTTTGTATTAGAGAAGGGCCTTTCAGTCCGCTAACGCCCCCCTCCCCGTTCCAGGTATTCTTCCCCCTTCTCTGTACACCATGATTAATATCATGACATTAGTTCACATTACTCCATTATTCATTTTCTCAGACGCAAATATAACCGGTTCTGTTTTTCTAAAATAAAGAAATTCTTTCAAATAA
Source organism: Gryllus longicercus (assembly GCA_038098605.1). Taxonomy (NCBI): domain Eukaryota; kingdom Metazoa; phylum Arthropoda; class Insecta; order Orthoptera; family Gryllidae; genus Gryllus; species Gryllus longicercus. The sequence continues at coordinate 2,125,904 of JAZDUA010000264.1, read as the reverse complement.
ATTTTCGTACTGTTTTATGACTACTTATACATTTTTGAACGTGCTTCTTATTGTTTTTACAAGAAATATATTTATATAGCAGAAAATCAGTTTGAAGTAAATATCAACAAACTAACTATTTACGAAGAATACTATAATATAATTTTACTTTAATTCTACGCTCGACTAACTAAAATCATAAAGTTGTCTTAAATATGAAGTCGAACAAGTATGTTAACCCATTAACTTCATGAATAGCTATTATTTCTTTTCGGCAAGTGCGTTATTTTTCATTTAAACAATAATTATACTGTTTATTTTAGGAAGGGCACAAGTTAAACATTCTTGAACTGATGATTTGTTAAAAATATACTTCATTGCGTTAAGAGCACAAAATTACGAAAGAACACATTTCTAGCACTATTCAATACGTTAGAAGCCTGATATGATACTATCACTTTTAAAAAGAATGAAATTTTGAAGAAAAAATACTTAGTAGAAAAAATGGAAAGGCTAAAAAAATTTCAAATTAATTTGTAAAAGAATAGGGAAAATCTTCATTGACACAGTGTAAACTGGTATCCATGTACACAAGATAATGAAGAGTAACGGTTACCATAGCAAAAGTGAAAAAAAAATCCATATTTGGTCAGTGACAGAGAGAGAGAGAGAAAGAGAGAGAGGAAAAGAGAGAGAGAGAAAGAAGAGAGGAAAGGAGAGAAGATGAAAGAGACAGAGAGAAAGAGAGAGAGAGACAGAGAGAAAGAGAGAGAGAGAAAGAGAGAAAGAGAGAGAGAGAAAGAGAGAGAGAAGAGAAAGGAAGAGAGAAAGAGAGAGAGAAAGAGAGAGAGAAAGAGAGAGAGAGAGAGAGAAAGAGAGAGAGAAAGAGAGAGAGAGAAAGAGAGAGAGAAAGAGAGAGAGAGAGAGAGAGAAAGAGAGAGAGAAAGAGAGAGAGAGAAAGAGAGAGAGAAAGAGAGAGAGAAAGAGAGAGAGAAAGAGAGAGAGAAAGAGAGAGAAAGAGAGAGATGGAGAGAGAAAGAAAGAGAAAGAGGGAGAAGAGAGGAGGGAGAAAGAGAGAGAAAGAGAGAGATGGAGAGAGAAAGGGAGAGGGAAGGAGAAAGAGGGAGTTGAAATGCAGAAGAAGGTGTGCTGTGTTCCACTGGTTTAATATAATTTTTAGTGCTTCTCCTGGAATAGAACTGTGAATAACGTCGTTACCTTCTTGCCCAGGTAGCGTTGGTGTGAAATATCGTTCTTTGAATATTTGGTTAGAAAAACAATAAGAACTAGTATCGAGGTACCACGAAACTTGTTTCGAGGTTAACTGAAATCTATATTCTCAGTAGAGAACAATTTCTTCCACGAAAAGCTCCTTCGTAACCCCGCTAGGGGGATTGAAAGAGAAGTCTTATATACGTCGACGTATTTCACTTTCTGGGAACTTTCTGATCAGAAAGTTGGAACTTTCGCCGCAGAACAGACGCCGCAGATGACAGGTTTCACTTCGACAGCTTCTGCTAACTAAAATGAGAGCTAGTGAGGCTTCTGTGCCCGCTGCCAGCTTATCTGCCTTTTCTATGAACAACAACCCCTTAATATTAATGAAAAGTTATTATTAATTGGCTTGAACTAGAAACAGAGGTTCATTTAACGGCATATACAAAATATTTCAATATACTAAAAAACAGCAAAGTACAATGAAATGATGGCCGATCCCGATGGCCGAGATCGTTAGGGGCAATAGTGCCGTAGCGATCTTGGACCGAAGGATCGAGGGTTCGAGTCCTGCCTCGAGCATGGTTGTATTTCTGTTCGTCTTTTCACCCCTATCATTAGCATATCATGTCATCTTACAGTTACCATACCTTTAAATGCAATAGTGGTTACTAATGACTTAGAGGTTGATGCGACTTTAATTTTAAAAACATGATGGTAAGAATAGAACAATTTTCAAATATTTTATTTATGAAGTTTGAGTTTATTTTGTCAGACTTTTATAATACATATTACAGCGAACACATTATGTGTGTATTTCACGACCAGTTAGTCCTTGGTTTCTGGTTCTTTGAGGGACGCAGATTGAACTATGTCACCGATCGAGTGTCGTGATCAATGTTCAAAAGGCCCGCCTTGGTGTGGAATGCAGGTGACGAGCAAGTCCACTACTGTCGCACTGCACACGATAGCCTCGGAACAAGGAATAGTCTCGAGAGTTGCCATTGACTCTGATTAGATCACGCAGTTTAAGCGCTTCTGAGTGCGCGGCAGACATTGTGGAAATACAGTACGAGTTAGTTCAACGTGACATTATGCTCAATATCCTATTTTCAAGACACGGGAAACCGAATAGTGACTGAAATAATTACGATTTCACTCGAATTTATTTTGTTTCACAAAAAGTATAGAGAACTTAATAGTTAAACTCATGAAGTCATGTGAACGCCAGGGTAGATAAATTAACTGTAGGTGATACTGATAACAATGAAAGTGCAAATATAAAAAGGGAAATAGGACACTGAAATAATTCTGATCGAATGAAAAAAAATTAAATAATCTATTTGTGAAAAACAAGTTAGTTCCATGGTTGCAAGAACTGAACCAAAAAAGCAATCTTAATAATAGCCTAATGTATCGTTAAACAATTCCGACAGAACATTCCGACAGAATAGAGAAAAGCAGAAGGTAGGCGGAGAAAATGAAGAGAAATAGTACTTCTATTAATTGGAGACGAATGTGAAAATTATGTACATTTTGAAGGGATTTTTAATGTATACTTTAGTGAAAGAGAAAGTCAATGCTTTCTCAAAACGCGCTTGATTGCTGGAAGTCACATGCCTTACATTGACGTGGTCATTTTCCAATGAATTTTAAACAAAAATAAGCAGGCCAAAAAAGGAAAAATATACTATTTGTATTTGATCGTACTTAATTTTCTTTTAGGGTCAGTGAGAGTTGACTGACTATAGCTGTAGTGATAGCAGGTATGATAAGCGAACTTAACTTACTATAACAACTGTTCTAGTCAACGGCCAGTGGCAGGCGTCTTCTACCAGATATATCTACAACAGCTCTCATTCATTACAGCTGCACTCCATATTCGGCCGCATGCGCTGATCACTTATGCAACCACAATTATGCAAAGGTTGCCAAATTGTAAAACTCAAAAACTCATTGCGCCAATTCGTGGAACTGTTTTTGATTTTCGTGACACACTAACATGGTTGAGGGCACTCTTTTTAATCATCATATACAAACAATTTACCACTATATTTGAATAATATTAAATTTTCATTTTAAAAATAGACGCGGAAATCGTTCGTTTCTCAAACCGTCGTTGTCTTTAAACAGTGAAAGTTAAATGACTCGGCAGTGACAATGATGAAGAACCTAATTAGAAATGCACGGCACTTAAACTGTTCAGAATGAAATGACATTTTGATCGAATTACAAGAATTAGCAATTAAACCGAGTGACACGTAACCTTACGGACAAGAGGCAAGCTCCCCATCATAGGGTTATGGTTCCCTTTCTTCCATGGTTTCTTCCGCCTCTGATTACAGCATTGTCTTTATATGACATATCATCAGTATCAGCTCATCAATGAATCACTGATCCATCTAGATATTGCCTGAAGATGTAGGTACCGAAATCAAAATAAATAATAATAATTTATTTTTTTAAACAATAAAATCATCTATAAAATTTAAAACTGTCATGAACAACACGGAGATCTATTTGAAAATATTAGAGTGATGTGGGAGCATTTACTTATTGAAAAAACTAAAAAGCATGACATACAGAAAAATCTTAAATAATATAATTTGAAACTCTCGTAGATTGAAACTATTACTAATAGAAAATAGAATTTTGTACCTTTCTAACCACTTTTACCCCGGAAAGAAATATCACATCGATGAATACGACCCGTTTTCGTAATGTTTATTAAAAAAACTTATAAACATTTTCAAGTCACAGTGTTCATTTTCTCATGGCAGATATTTTATTCCATGATGCACAAATTGCAAAGAATATTTCAAGAATCCTCATCATATTACAAAAGCATATTTCGCCATTATGGAAAACCCGGATATTCTAAACCTAGCGTAAAATCCAATGCTTTCTGCCCTCACCAAACTAGATTCTCCGTTTCAAAATGTCTAGTGCGTACTTTCAACAAGTGCTGCCTGTCGTTACGCAATTGCGGAGATCGTCTTCGCATTTCACATCCAGCGCCATGTTATCTGCATGCATCGCCAGAGCTCCACACAATCCAGTTTCTCCCTCTTTCGCTCGCCTCGCTGATTACATCGACAAAAGTCGCTTGCACAGCCAGCGCGGGACGCGGGAGAGGACGGGGAAGAGTGGAAGGAGGAGGCGCGGCCGGCGAACAAGGCGCGCCGCAGCCGCGGGGGATGAGGACCGAGGACTGGTATCGGCGGCGCGCTGGAATCAGCGTGCCGATGGGTGGCCGCTACCAAAGAACAGACGGATGGAGGGCGCGAATGAGTAGAGGAGACGGAACAGACTTGAGAGACGTCGCTGAGAGCAGTGTCCAGAGCGGAAAAATGGGCAGGGAGACGGCAAAAAGCAGATTGAAGTGGAGGGCCACCCAGGAGGGAGAAGTAGCGACCGGTAGCATATCTGAAGGGCAGGCTACTCGGCAGACAGAAAAGCGGATGCCGAGAAACGGTGAGGGAGAAGGTGGAGAGGGAGAAGCGACGGCGAAACGGAGGTGGGGTGGGAGCGGCGCGGGGGCGGCGCGGGGGGCGGGCGCGGGGGCGGCGCGGGGGCGGCGCGGGGGTGCCGGCGCGGGGGCGGCGCGAAGGCGAGGCGGAGGGGGCGGAGGCGGGGGCAGGGCGGGGAGAAGGCGTGGCAGCGGCGGGGCGAAGGCGGGGCCGAGGCGTGGGCGGAGGCGGGGCCGAGGCGGGGCGAAGGCGGAGAGTGCCATCGCAAATGCCGAATGGAAATGGGTTGGATACAATGGAGAAGGGGTCAGAGAGGCGAATGCCGGAGGAGAGAGCGCTGGCTGTGGTGGGGCGTGGAATTGGTGGTCGCGTGCAAGGGCGGTCACTGGCTGCTGGGAAGCGGCTCGAGGAAGGCATGTGGCCGGTGGCGCGAAGGGCAGGCTTAGATGGCGGCCTGCGGTTCTTCCGCTTCGCGCCTAACAACCACCGCGTGGTGGGGACGGTGGTGGCGGTGGCGGTAGGCAAAGCGTTTGGACGCGGGCGGGCTCGCTGTCGCCACCCTGTCGTCCCTCCTCTACGTTCTGCGTTTAACCAAGCAGCCGATGTCCCGATGCCTGTGCTAGTCTCCTCAAATTGCTGGCCATTCCTGAATATTGTTTCATGCAACGAACGAACTTGCTGGGAGGCTCTTATAATTTTTCTACTTTTGCTTGATTTTTTTTTCCTTTTTCCCCCACTTTCCATTTTTTATGACTATCTTAAATACTCTCATTTATTTACTAGCTTTTCCCTCTAGACCGCCCTTTTTTTCTCCTGCTTTGTATCTTTTCGAATAGGCTGATCAAAAATACGCTCCCCCCATCTATTTTCTTCCTGAATTATAAACAAAATTCCTTCATACACTCTATTTTTAGTCATCTGTCACATTCATTCTACATTATTAACACTTTTCATTCCTTTGACCCAAACTTTTCCTTTTTCACCATTCTTTTCTTTTATCTTTTCTTTACCGTTCTCCCCTTTCCTTCCCCCGTGAGTTCTTTGAAGAAGTCTTCTTAATTGTCTCCCCTCTCCGTATTGACCCATTGCACTTTCCCTCGGGAACTCTCATTCTCACGCCCTGGGCCTCCCCCCCAAACAACAGCTCTAGCAGTTTCCGCGCTACCCACTGTCTTTCTTCCACCCCACCGTATATTTGTTAGTGGCAGTATCTTTACATACTGTAGAACAGTGAGCAACGTTTCTAATTTTAGAAGTCAAAAATTAATAATCGTAAAATTAATATTCGTACCAGAAGGTAAACAAAATAACGCAGCATAACTGATTTGACACAATTACAAACTATGACCATAAAACGGAAATATCAATTTTATCGTAATTTGAATGCATTAGTTACCATCAGTGCTATGTATCTACAAAAGTCTAAATATCCTGTAACAAGTGTATGTATTAGTTTGAGAAACGCAACTATTATAATGGTACAGGGCAGAACCGGTAGAGTCGCTGACTAAGTTGTTAAAGAGGTAGAGCCCTTAAGGTGGCGGATTTCCGACACTAGGTAAATCGAATTCAACCATGGGGAGGAGGAGAATTTCAGCGGCCAGCTGCTGTAATAAGTAGGTTTCCATGTTTTTTTCAGAACACCTCTTTAGTTGTTTCGTCAACAGTACTATCAAACCTTTCTCTTTGTCGCATTAGTAAATCGATTTCTTCACATGACGCATGATGAGAATCAGCCAAAATATGTTCATTTTGTCAATGAAAATAGCTTCTATTACACGTGATGGTATATTTGTCATTAATATGTAACCATCACACTCATCATCTATTGCTACATTTTCGTCTTCAATACCAGCTTTCGGCAGATGTGAATCATTTGCTTGCGAACCTAATATTGTTTCACTTATCTGACCATCAGTTAATTAAAGTTTGTTTTTGAAAGATCGGGTAAAATATAAATATTGGGGGCTTGAAACATTACAATTGTTACTTAAAAGTGTTTATTCATTGTATTATATTTTTTAGCAGATGTTATGTATTTGGACTTTAGTTCACTCGACTGGCAGGTGTTTATGACAGTACATATATACAGCAATTAAAACTGATCTCACATTTTTTAATATATTACTCAAATAGATGCGAATATAGGTGGCTACATTATAGATAAAGGGCGTTGAAAAGTACGTGGTAAATGTGAAATCGAAAATCAACTGGACACAAACAAAGCAAGAAGGAACGAAATGTATCTAAACGTCACATTTAGGTTTTCACTATTATATTTTATTTACTTTTATGTTTGTTCTTGAGCTACATACTTTTACAAGACCGTTACTTACAATATACGTCACAATTCCCTTCAATAATGCGACAACCAAAAGTCCGAACACTACTTATTGGATAAGGCGTCCAATAAGTAATATTCTGACTTTTGTCAGAACAAGTCTATAATTTCACGAAAATATGAGCGAGAGAAAAACTCTGTGAGGAAATATTTTTTAAAACAGATTGAAACATAACTATTTTCAGCCACACATATTTTCACTTACAATTTAAACAATACACAACAATATTGCGGTATTTTTGGATGACAGCTTTCTTTTCGTTCTTTGCTTTATTTCAACTGCCAGTACACTCGCTTTTGAGACGACGCAACGCGTTGGCGGACGGACTTTCGTCCGCGCATATGGAGAAAACTGCGCACTTGTGAAGCGCCAGCCGCCTCTCCGTCGCCGCTGCCCGGGCCTCCCCTATTGTGCGCAGCTGTGTGCAGTAGTGTTCGCTGTCGTCCGTCATTAACTCGCGTTAATTAGCCAAGGAAGAGCTGCGGTGTCGAAGGCAGGCGACTGCGGGCTTAGCGCCCCTCTCCCTCGTCTCTAACCCCGCGCCGCCCGTCCTGCGTGCCTCGCTATCCCCCGCTCGTCCCCGCTCGCCTTCGCTTGTCCCCGCTCGCCCTCGTTCATTCCCCGTGGTGGCCGCCCCGTGGTTTCATCCCCGAAAGGGCCGCACTGCAGTAGCTCAAGTCTCCTGTTCGAATGGGCAGGACGGGAGTAGCCCATCGATTAATAACCTCAGTACGGAAAACCCTTACACAGGTTGCTAAGCCCGCGGTATTGTCTGGAAATTAAGTCGATTATTGCAGTACATAATTCAATTTTCTTTATTGGATTCTAAACAAGGGGGATAAAACCTGGGTATTAAGTGCTCCACAACTTATTTTATCAGCCATCAGGAAAGGATAATTAATACAGGTTACTCTCCTATCGCAAAACTTAACCTCCATCAAATATAGGTATTTTAGAAAGTACACAGTAATTAATTGTATTGTCGGCCTCTTGCGTAAATTAGTTTACCTTATTCATATGTGACGTTTTATCTCGCTTAACTTAAAGACTTGACTCAATCTTTAAAATCATCCTCTTACAAATTGTTTAATTTAAGTTTCCTGGGATATTTAAATTGCTAAAACATGTCTGTAAAAACGGAACCTAATATCACATAACTGGATGGCTAGTAAACACCATTCAAATTATGATCAAAAATGTAAATGAAAGGAAAAATTAAACCCATCTATGAAACCCGTTCATCCAAGTATGTCGTAAAGGGCTCTGTACTGAGGATCAAGCTTAATACCCAGCCCGAAGGTTGCAATTTCCTCAATGTTGTGTTTCAGTTCACAGAGCCATTTGTTTAACAATACGCTCAGATTCTCCAAACTGACTCTCCATCGTATAAAACTGACTTTTCGTGCTTTTAAGCTCGTACATGACGTAAAGCTTCATCGACTTGTATTTGAGTCGAGTTTCACATTTTCGTCTACTTTTCACAATAACATTCAACTGGTTCTCAACACAGCCCAACATCTAATACCTCTTACTAAATTTAAGAATAACTGAGTAATCCTATTGCTTAACATATACACTGTAGTATACGCCAGCGACACATTGTTCATGACTTTGTACATAAATGGCCTATTCATGAGAGTAAAACCCGAATTTATTTTTCTATTACACAGAAACACATTGAAATGCAGGACTAAAAAGAATTACTATTAATTGATTTATTGGAAACTAATTTCTCTATAATTATTCAGTTTTTAATCTATTTCTTACGTTTCGATTTTCACCAATTATTCAGGCCAACGGAAATTCAGATGCAGCATTTAAAGTTTCAAATCAAAGAAGAGAGGTACTCACTTCGTTAATGAATAAGGGATATGTATGAAGCACCTAAGACCTTCACAACCACTGCGAAAGCTCCTGTATCATACTAAACCAGGTCCTAATTTATCAGTTTACGTGAATCCCCCACTGCAGTCGAAACTCCCAAATATCAGCACAAGAATAGATCAATTTTAGAACTAATCAAGACAACACATGTACTTCAACTTCATCAGAGCTCTACATCACCAGTCTAATTTATCAATAGTGGAAAATAAACAAAATACCAGACTCTTCTTAAATAGAGGATTCAAACTATAACACAAAACGTAAAATTGTGCATATTCACTATTCTATTAATTTCTCCATCTTTATCTTCAAAATGCGAATGACTAATAGTATTAAATTCAAGCTTTCCACGTGCAAATAGTTTCCATTTGGCAAATTCGAAATGCAATGGGTGAAAATCAGAACGGTATAAGTGACGTTTTATGAATTCTCAGAAAAACATGTTATAAGCTATATTTCAGTGGTAATATATTTTCATTGTTTTAATGAACAATTGAAATGCGGTGGTTATAGTGATGAAGAAAAGCACCACAACTTTGCAGTAATATTGATGTAAATAAACAGAATTTCATTTCTCAAAACATTCTCTGAATTTATAAAGCCTCCCTTATACCGTTCTGGTTTACACCCATTCAAATGTATTATTTTTGAGAATGTTTGTGATAACAACAGCCCATTAAGAAACAAGGAACGTTGTACTGTTTTGTCAGAATGTTGTGTTCGCGCCATGTAGCCTCGCAACATGTGAATTAAAAGACGGCGAAATGTACACCGATTTGTACGTTAGCCTCGAATATTGCGAGAAGACTACCGAGAATATAATTCGAAATCTGCGGGCTTTCTGAACTATCTACAAACCGTAATTTTCATTAGTGAAAGTTAATTAAAACAACCTGCCGTTTCAGAGATCGCGTATGCACGTGTAAAAAGGTTGCACATTAATTACCTTCCTTAAACATACATCATATGCCAAACCAAATTAACATGGATTAAGAAGATATTAACGAGGCGTAAATCTAAAATATGACTTCGACGTCTTATAGGATGAAAGAGATGGTTTAGATATTGTTTTTTTATTTATTATTATTATTCTTTAATGAAATGATAGAACCGGGCAGAGAAATTAATACATATACACATCTGATTGGACACTGGCGTGAGGAAGAAACGATCCGGGAACGGGAAGAGATCGGTTAGCGAAAGTGCGAGGAGTACGCAAAGGTATCTGTGATAGGACACTGGCGTGATGGCAGAAGCGCAAACGATGAACGGAGTTAACTGATGAGCGGAAGAACTTCTGTAATGAATGACCTGGCGGCTCTTAACGACTTCTTTCATCATGAATCTCTCAGAAACACGAACTGCTGCCCCGCCGCGCCAATGCTCGAAACTGCGGCCCTTCATTTCTTTCTCGGTCTCTGTCTCTCTCCATTCCTCTCTCTCTCTCTTCATTAAAGCATCTCTGGAATTTTTCAAAACTCCCCAAGCATCTGGAGGAAATAACAGTCCTTTATAGAGCAATTAAAGCGCGGTCAGATGGTATAAATTGGTCCGGACAGTTAATTGCAGACAACAATGAGGTTCCCCAAGCTTCAGTACGCTTCATAATATTTTTCCCATGTCACAAATACTCAATGTTTTAAAGGACAGTGATTGATTGCCTTATTGTTTTTAAACTAGCATTTATAACTTATGACGCTGTAAATGGTAATTCTTAGCACTACTCTGCTTTACAATATATATTATATATCTATTGATACACAAAAGAAATTCGTACAAGTAAGTATTATTACTTTAAAGTGTAATTTTATTCCAACAATGCTTCTCATTAGAATTCATTCAAAAGCCCCCCCCTCAAAGTAAGAATTTCAATTTATAGTTACACGCTATTTTGAGCGTAGTGCACTGTCTTTAATTTTATTTCAATTTCTCAATCTAATGCAAAATTCAGAGGCAATCCGGTACAAATAATTTACCCTCCATCTCATTGAAATTCATATACGTTTGAGTCAATAAAATGTACATGTATACAATAATAATTCTTATTACATTATTCCGATTACATTATATAGAGTGTAAATGAAAAGAGAAGAAAATAGTATTATGAATTAAAATATATTAATTAAACAAATATTTTGAAATGAGGTTGTAAATATAGTACTTTTAAGTTCCTTTGCGACATAAAGGAAAAATAATACCACAAAATCGGAACAAAAATACGCATAACCAATGCAATTGCACATCAAATGTCTTTCTGATTCTGCGTTATTACGTCCCGTGCTTTTTCGTGCTCTATGATAGAGCAAACTTCGTTATAATGAAATTTTTACTGTACTCCATTGATCGTGGATGACAAGGAATTAACTATTGTCCACGTAATTCCCTCCAACTTTATACAGTTTTTTTCTCTTCCTATTTGCATTCTCTCCATCTTTTCTTTTAAAATATGCCCTTTCTAATTATAATTATCTTTTATCATTCCTTTTTAAGCCTAACTATTTTTGTTTTTCTTCGTTCCCCCTTATTTTCTTATCGTTTCAATTCTTTCTAAGGAGAAAAAAGGAAACTCTTCAATATCTTTCCTAACATCAACGAACTACTCGTAAGGTAAAATCCAAACAGACCACAGAACAATCAAATATACCCGTTTCTTATATAATACACAAATGACTCTTAAAAAGCATCTGATCGATTTAGAATACTTTGGCAATGCACGACGGTGCAGAGGAATGTCGTAAAGGAAGAGAGGAAAAGGAAGCTATGCAAAATTAACAGAATTGAAAAAAATTTTTTTGAAATATTGGCGTACATAAAGATTTTCAATTGGCGATAATTACCAGACAAATCCACTCCGTAAATTCAGAAGTACGTGCCATTTGTGTCCGCAAAATTTCGCTGCGGCAGTTTCCCAGGCACCAAACGAGTGGCCCTCGAATTTTGCATGGCACAGCAAATGATCACGGCTAGGTTCACTCGTTATTGAAAGCTGGCAATTGGAACTCATGGTTCCAAAGCAGTCTCCATTCTCCGCCGGGGCGCTTTCATTATTGATTTCGATGCATGATCAATTGTTCTACCACACTAGTAGAGTGTTTATTGAATTTTCAAACCAAGGTAAACGTTCAGAGTACCAAGCCCTTCCACATTTGTGTTCGAATTACAATTTAAATATATATTGACAGAGAGACAATTTGCAAAGGGTGACATAAAGCATGAAGCCAAAAAGAAATATTGCAACTCAACTATCCCCCTATTACATGCAGTATGTAATGTATCTCGAACTATAACCCATCTCTGAAAAAAGTTTAAAACACCTCGTTGTTGCTTAAAAATATCACTTTGCACTAAAATATCGGACGTATTATTGTATATTGGTCTCTTGTATAATATCAAGATTGATCAATGTAAGTTCATTTGTTTAAAGCTTGAAATTAATGTTTCGAAAAGTATTTGCTAAAGAAAATTCCCTTTACATACACCATTTACTTTTGTATTCTATACTATTTGTAATAATAGAGAGATTGGGCTGCCAGTGGGACAAGCGTGTGTTTCCTTGAGAAGGGTCGTTTCTACGGTTCTCCGGACTAGGCATTCTATAGTCTTGTGCCGTTTGTCTTTCGAATGTGTGGTGTCGTGGAAGGTCTCGAAGTCTGCTGCCCCAGTTGGTGACTAGTACAAGTGTGTTAGCAATACGAATACTATTCATCAGATTCGGGAAACATGCCTCAGTTGTGTTAAGGGTGAATGGATTCGGCTGAAAAAAATGTATAAAACCTACATTAGGTGTGAAAACCAGACACTTTTTCTTAATTCGTAGTATTCTAGTTGATAATTTACATAAACCTACGTGACAGTGTGAATGCTTGATTACTTGATTATTTCGTGTTTTCGGGACGTCAATTACTATTGTCATTAGTTTCGTAAGTATAGTCAATGTTTTTAGCACTGGAGTTGACAATGTTCTTTCTCTGCTGGACAGCGAGATTCGGTGTCGACATATACACGTCAGATTTGGAGTTTTCCTCATTCAGGTATCTACCATCAGCGTGGCACCGCCTCATCCGGGACGAACTCCAAGATATCGACTGGTTTCTCGAAATGTGTAGGGCATGTAAGAGTAAGTGAGTTTAAGTAAAAGCAGAGGATAGGACAAGAATGAGGAAGACAAGATCTCGGGTGGTTCGTGGCCCGTTGGTTAGGGGTGCTGCTCTGCCATTCTCCTGGTGTTGATCGAAAAAGTCACGGAATACTGACGATCAGAGAAGTAGGCCACAAGAATTCTCCTCCAGTCACGCCTGAATTCGACGTAGCTATGTTGCTAGAGTCGAAAATTACTGTCGCCGATGGTACTCGAATCCTAAGAGCTCCCTGTCTTCGCCACTGCAGTAATACCAGTTGATGCAATGAACCGCCTCAGCCGGTGGCAAGTAATTGGCTTTACATAAAAAGCTCTACATTATAAGGAAGTTTCGATGGGTGATGTTGAGAATGCAAACGTTTGTAAATATATCTCGATGAATGGTTACATCGAAAATACCACATCTCTGTCACCTTATACATCGCCCACACGTTGTAGTACCCCACGTCTCCAAGATATTTTCGAGGTAAACGAAGAACAACGCCTTCTTAGACTGTATTATCTAACAGTGTAGGATTGGAGCTTTAACACGTATCTACTAGCAAAGAGAATGAATCTGAATCAAATCAAATTAATCAAATGGCGAGTTTAAATCATTTTCGCAGAATGGTAAGGTGTCCTTTTCGAAAATACACCTATTCATTTATTCATAAATTTTCAATGACAAAAAATATTTATTTAAATTACAATATTAAAAGCGTGCGAACTACGCCATTATGTCTGCTCGAGAGCACAACATACACCAGCAATTGAGACACGACGAATCCGCAACGTATTTTTCTTGCTGGTTATCTAGTTCTCTAATGCCCTTTAATTGTTCGTATTTAGTGAACTGTAAGCAAACATGAAAATGGCCAGTGTTCATCATACATATTTGATAATATCACTTTGCACGAAACTACGGGATCATGCAAAATTCACACACGTTGTATTTGATACCGACGCACGGCAGCACCAAACTCTGCCCATTGAATATTCCAAAAAGACAACTGCCACTGTTGAAATGGAATTCTCCACTGATATTTCCGCCAGCATGAGCGTCCATCGGCCCGCAGCCACATGGTAATGCGATAAGCGGCATTTGATCGAGAGTAATCACACAGGACCGATTTTGGTTATCCCATCTTAAACAATTATAGAGTGTGACCGAACAATGGGACAAGCGACAACTTGAGCCTAGAGGTATTTTCAGTTGAGCAACATTATGCCACATTCAGCGTGCTTCATCAAAAATAACTAGATAGCGCAAAATGTTTGCTTCTGTTGAACGAACCATGTTTTATCTTTACTAGAACAATGGGGAAAGAGTAAACAACAACCAATCAGTTTAATTCGTGTCTGATGTGTGTATTCCTTTATAAACTTAAGATTTCATAATTTTTTATCGCAACGGTGTTTATTTCTGAAAGTTAAGATTCTCAGTTATGACTGGAACCTTTGTGGTTGGGCAAAGTTCAGTGAGGCAAAAAGACACGTACCTAGTTTGTCCTAGGTGGTTAAAGGAAAGTGCTCAGAGAGATATTTTGTTTTACATTGCCTATCCAACACAATATGCTCAGCGACGCTTGTCTCGTCGTTTGGCAGCACACTTCAATTCACAAGGGCGGTTTTAGTGCAAACTACAAAGGTAGTGGCAGGATATATTATTTTATTTCCGGATCAATTAACTGGTAAGATCATTATTCCTGCATGTACAGTGTATCTATATCCCGAGTGTTGTCAGTGATTTTCTCCAAAAAACAAAAAACAAACGTGAGATCCAACGACACGCCGTCTTACACGTCGGCTTGCCGGCTTTCCTTTCTCGAGGTATCTCCCTCAGCAAAACACCGCCTCAGCCGTGATAAACTTCACTTCTGACTGATCTCCCGACATATGTGAAGTGCCTGTAAAGCTGCGCGTGCGTGTGTTTGTGTGTGCATGCATGCAAAGGGAGAGGAAGGGACCAGGATGATTGCGTACATGTTAAGGTCTCTCCTGGTATTCATCGGAAACACCACGAAAAACTAGAAACACGCGAAAACTAATCAGAACAACCAATCACTAGAATTCTCCTCCAGACAGCAGCTGAATTCGATCTTGCTATCAATTTAATGTCGAAAATACGCCACCGTCCGAACTCGAACCCTAGGACCTCACGATCCAATACACCACGCGGTCAATAGTTGTCGCCTTGAACCATATCAGCAGTAAAACGTACATTTTTTAAATAGAATTCACATAATTGGATTTAAGTAGGAACAATGAACACCACAAGTATACACTATTATTTTGTGGATATGTTGAGCGAGAATGCATTTAACTCGATCAAAATCAAGTTAACCTTATTAAAAGGAATGAATTATGTATTATTGGATCCTCACAGGCAGATCACCGTCTGAGTAGAAGCTCGGGAATGACGGAAGAGGTCTTGGAGAAGGTTTCTGACCGTGCAGGGAAAAACGCAAGTAAGAAAGTACACAAGGGAAGGTATGATTTGGAGATTTAAACAGAAGGCAGAGAATTTATGTTAATTATCCTTCGTCTGTATGCTTTCACGCCCAATTACCTATCCGGACAGTGGTCTGTGCGGCGAGAAAGTGTCAATTCTCTCTGGAAATGCTGATATCAAAATAATTTACTAAACCGCAGATCGTTTTCTTTCCTTTGGTCTGGTAATTGATTGAAGTCCAATAAGAAACTTACAAAATTATAAATAGAATATATTGACACAAAAGTTTAATTTTTCTACTCACGGGTCTAACGATTATAATGATTAGTGATTCTAATCTGATAGTTCTAATCACGAAACGACGTTTAAAAAAAAGCATGGCATAAATTTGAAAATAGTTTGGTATTTTGTTACATATTTTTGCCGAGATGAGAACAAGCACTCCTGGCAGTGTAAAAATATTTTTCCAATAGTAAGTAAATAAACGAACATGGCAATTTCAAACACGTGAGAACAAAGAGGAAGCTGAATCAAATGTGTATGTTCTTAGGGAATAGTGAAAGATCAAAAGCTACTGAATGCATACTGTTAAAAAAAGACATTATACAGACAAAGAAACAACTAATACTGCGTCCAACTGTTTACAGAAGAGTAGTCTGAACTGACAAGCCCAGCGCTTGTCGCGACTGCTGAAGAAAATCTCGCAGCCTTCCCACTCGAGAGACCCATCGTCCAACTGGAACAACACAAGGGCCGGCGCGCAACACGGAGCAGGTTGCGGGGGCGCCGGGCGAAGACTGCACGAAGGGCGCGGCGAACGGCGGGCGGCGGGGCGCGGCAAGGGGGCGGGAGCAGCTCTCGATGCAAGAAAAACAACGGTTGACAGGCCGGCGTTCTCGAGATAAAAATAGACGCGCGAACGGCCGCCGCTGACAACGACGACGACGGGGGCCCGCGGGCGCGCCCACCCGGCGAAGGGCGAGGCGGAGCGTGGCGTGGCGCGGGCCGCCCGGAGGCAGAAGAAGAAGAAGGGCGCCACGCCAGCCCCGGCGGAGACTCGGGCGCGGGCGCCGGAGAGAGACAGAGAGACAGGGGGAGAAGCAAGGCGACAGACGGAGAGGGTGGCGGTGGCGGCGGCGGCGGCGGGCCGCTAATTAAGAACACTCGCAAGGCGCAGGCGAGGCGTGCAGCCAGGGGGGCGGGGAAAGGGGGAGGGGGCGGATGCGAGGGGCGGCGCGAGGAGCATTACGCAAATGAGGCGCTTGGCTGCGACGCGCCGCCGGAGAAGATGCGCCGCGCCCCGCCATCGCCTTCGCCCTCGCTCTCGCCGTCGCCGTCGCCGTCGCCGTCGCCGTCGCCGTCGCCGTCGCCGTCGCCGCCTCCGTGCCGAAGCGGGCGGCCCGGTGGGTGAACGGCGTCTGGACAGTGTCAGCGGCGCTGGGACGCGAGCAGGACGGCTGGAGGGGAGAGCGTAACCGGGAAAGGGATGGGGAGACACGCGATGCACGGGGTCGCGAGTGGGCGACGGGTTGCTGGCTCACGAAGCACGCACGCCGAGAAAACGCGGAGAGCGAGGGAGTTATGAGAAACGTGGGGTTCTACGGGTCGTGACAGCGTAGAGGTATGGGGAAGATGGGAATTGAGGCGGAGCCTGATGTGGATGGTTGGCGTCAGAGAGTGTAGCAGTCGCGGGGACGTAAGGCGATTGCGAAGTGGGCGTGGGAGGTGCTACCGTAGGGGCAAAGGAGACATGGAAAACATGGTGGAAGGGCAACACAAGCATGGAGGACGTGGTCCAACTGGAGGGCGTTGAAGATGGTGGTGGTGATGTGTGGCACGAGGGAAAGCTTTGCGGGAGAGAATCGGGTCCGAGGGCTGGGAGGTACTGCAAAAGGGAGGGCGGAGTCATGGGGGCGCCGACAATGGGGACCAGGTTAGGGAGCGTTTCATGCAAGAGCGTGGGTATGCGAGGACGACGGGCAGAGTGCGGGGTGAGGGGTGGGGTGAGGGGTGGGGCGAGGCGGGGTGTCAGAGCGGAGCGGAGAGAGACAAGGAGGGACAGGGCTGGACAGGGCGGGACGGGGCAGGTCGGAGCAGGACGGGGCAGGACGGGGTGGGACGGAGCGGCGCGGGGCGGGCAGGACGAGACGAGGAAGGGGCGGGAAGGGGTGGGATAGGGCGGGAAGGGGCGGGAAGAGGCGGGAGAGGCGGATGGGGCGGGGCGGGAAAGCAGGAAAGGGCTGAAGGGGCGGGGCGAGCGGCTGCCGGGCCGTGGAGACGGTGGCGCGGCGGGAATGATGAAGCCCTGTAGCGCGGCGGCGTGACAGAAGCGTAGGCCCGCCGGGGGATGAGACGGCTTGTGGAGCAATCGAGAGAGGTTGCCGGCGCCGGGAGCGGGCCAGCTGTTGGAAAGAGCGCCTTAAGACAACGTAGGCGCTGGGACGTCCGGTGCGGATGGAATTAGACAGCATACACCTGTTACCCAGTTACGTTGGAATATTTAAAAATGGCTTCTCCTGTAGTTTTCTTTGAATCGCAGTTCTGCGATTCTGCTCGGTGCTCCTTTTGCTTATTAATAAGTCTATATCATTATATCACCGCAGGTTTTTTTCTGGATTCTCAGTTTACTTTGCCTCGTATTCCACCATTTCTCCAGCAACATCCATCCTTTCCTGCATCATCATCTTCATCCTCGTCGTCATCTCGTCCGTATGCCTGGAGCGCCGAAATGTTTGCCGGCAACGTACTCACGCACATTGCACGGGTGATAAGTAATAAATAAAGACTTATCATATGATGTTACGGCGAGGCAGAAACATCCAAGTGTGTAAACGTACCGTCTGCGAATGAATGGCAATCCTCTCGAAGCTCTAGAAAGGAACACGCGGACATTCTATAACAAAAGAAATGGTGACATTCAAAAGTACTAAAATCTCAAATTTTCCGGGATAAATGGAACCCACTGTTTTTGCAAACAACAGTAGTAACAGTGTATTTATAAGATTTTAATTTTAGTATTTTTACCAGTTTGCTTCTCTTTTCCTTATTTTGTCTAAATAACGGTTTATTGAATTTTGTAATATTTTCCTTAAGGCAAAAAGGGTTTCCTTCTTTTAAATATTCATCTTCTCTGCCAAAAATCGTTTAATTTTTGTTTTCCGTACAAATTCACCACCTTTTTGTCTTATAAGAACATTCGTTTTCGACTTGTCTTTTGTTTTTCTTAGCATTATCCAATTCTTCCCGGGTTTTGCACACATTTTAATTTTATTTCTTACCGTTTCACACTGAAAGCCATGTTTTTCATCATTCCCTATTGTGTTGATATTTTCTGAAAATTGTTTTATAAAACCTAAGTTTCATGAAATCGTATCTTTCGGAGATTTATAAAACGTATGAAAAATTTCCTATAAAGAAATCGAAAAGCACATAAATTTACGCAACAACTAATCACCATTCTCCAATGTCGACTAGACCAACGCAATCGGTGAGAGAATCGCAAAGCTCAAACGACAACAAACTGCTCCATTATTTGCATCCATGCGTAAGTTAGGTTAATTTCCTCGAAAGAATGGATACTAAACAAGCACTGAAATGACGGAAGTGGTTTGCTGTGAATGATCGAGGATAGCGCACTTCCAGATGAGTATCAGAAGTCATGTATATTGACCTTTATATTACAATCGTAATGGAAGACTAGATGCCGAAATTATTTTAATGCATCCTATTCTAACTAGTGGTGAGCCAAACAACTTTACGAAAAATGTTATCGTTTACATCACACGCGTTTTATGAAACGTTTCATAAATGTTTTACGTATGTTTCGTAAAATTCGTTGTATAAAAATGTCTGACCTTGCGGAAAAGGCATTACAAAATTGAATATGGGGCAGTCAATTTTCTTCCACATCCCTAACACATAAAGGTACGGCAGAGTTTTAAATCGTGGATATTATCAGTGTCATTTCAGTAATTGTTCACATTTTCAACAAAAAATATGTTCCATACAATTTTCAACTGTCAAAGGTTCTTAATATTCAGTTTCCTTAGAGAAATACACGGAACACAAGGAGACAGTTTTACCAGGGTTACTTTGTGTCCACTTGCCATAACGTGTAGGTTATTCATTCATATAATTGGAAATGTTAATGGTGGTTAATTAAGACTTCCACAACTGTGTTCAAATTCTCCACTCTGTTTTCATCCACCAGAAATTTTAACGGCAAAAATAATGCGAAGGTTACTTTTCGAGATCAGTTCATTTTTTTCTTTTCACTCCAGCAAATACAATTGCCTATTACACGATCAATGACAATTTCACGTGGCAGTAGGTTATTGAAATAAGGGGGTCTCGAAAATGGTGGGAACCACGTAACTCCAGGTTTCCCTATACTACAGATAATCTGAAGTGATTTTTCATCGAGTCACAATAGGACGTAATGGAGGGGATGTGATGTCAGAAGTGAAGAATAACTGAAATTTGCCATGTGCGCCCACGTGAAGGAATAATTAGAGCTTTAGGCTCTCAGGTCTTAAGCCATAGACCTTCCTCAATACGCGCCAATTCCTAGACACCAAAGTTCGGTTGAGTTATCGAGATTAAGTAATCGAATCCAGTTGAAAATTAATTAACGAAGGTAAAACGTAAGTTGAGATAAGTAAATAACTAACGGAACGGAATAGGCAAGAAGTGAACGGAAGCGGACGGTAGTCAAAGAAAGGTGGGGACGGCAACGACGTGTCGATAGGAGCAGCTGGGGTCTGCGGTCGGGGAGGGAACCGATATCGCCGATAGTCGAAGGCGAGCAATCGATGCAGGCTTAGATTTAATTAACTAGAGGTAAACGTAAGCAGAAACTGATTAAGACGCCAGGAAGCAAGCGTAGGCGGAAAGCGGGGGGGGGGGATCGGAGAGGAGCCGAATGGGCGCGCGGGGGAGGGTAAAGGGAGGGAGGGGGGCGAAGTGGCGATCGCGAGAGCGAGGACGGGGACGCGACGTCTGCTGGTCTGTGATTGCAGTCGGCCCCTTGGGATCGCCGGCGTGCGAGCGCGGCGCGGTGCGGCGCGGCGCGAGTGATGAAGGCTGGTTGGGCTCGGCTCAATCGTGAATCGGCGAATCGAAAGCGAATCAAATCAACGAATGAATGTGTTGGGTATATATAAAAGTGTAAATGTGAAAGTGAATGAATAAAATTATAAAAAAAATAAGAACGAACATTTTAGAGAACTTTATAAAACTTTATCTACCTCGTATTGAAACTAGTATAGGCCAAAAGTAGGATATGCATTAGTTATTAAATTCATATTATAAGTTAGTTTATTTAAGTTAGGCCCGACAGCTGCATTGACAGCCTAAACGGCTGCAGCGAAAAATGTACCCATATAGGACAAATTCCCGTCTCTCTAGGGCAACTGGAGAGGGGAAATCGAAAAAAAAGGGCTCAATCGTGGGCAATGGGTGGCGGGCGACGGAAGGCCGGGGGGGGGGGGAAGGCAGAGGAAGAGGAGAGTGGTGGGATGACGTCGGTGTTCGCAGACTAGGGGAGGACCTGGAATAGAGCGGTGGGCAGGCAGGGACTGCATGAGTCTAGAAGATAGTGAATGTGGGAGCTTAATACGGCAGACGGAGGGTGAAGGGCGGCGAGTGGCGGGCGGCTGGCGGCTGGCGGCTGGCGGTTGGCGGTTGGCGGCGGTTGGCGGCGGGTGGCGGCGGGTGGCGGCGGGTGGCGGCGGGTGGCGGCGGGTGGCGGCGGGTGGCGGCGGGGTGGCGGCGGGTGGCGGCGGGTGGCGGCGGGTGGCGGCGGTTGGCGGCGGGTGGCGGCGGGTGGCGGCGGGTGGCGGCGGGTGGCGGCGGGTGGCGGCGGGTGGCGGCGGGTGGCGGCGGGTGGCGGCGGGTGACGGCGGGTGGCGGCGGGTGGCGGCGGTTGGCGGCGGGTGGCGGCGGGTGGCGGCGGGTGGCGGCGGGTGGCGGCGGGTGGCGGCGGGTGGCGGCGGGTGGCGGCGGGGTGGCGGCGGGTGGCGGCGGGTGCGGCGGGTGGCGGCGGGTGGCGGCGGGTGGCGGCGGGTGGCGGCGGGTGGCGGCGGGTGGCGGGCGGGTGGCGGCGGGTGGCGGCGGGTGGCGGCGGGTGGCGGCGGGGTGGCGGCGGGTGGCGGCGGGTGGCGGCGGGTGGCGGCGGGTGGCAGGCAGCGGGAGGGCGAGTAGAGGACAGTGGGAGGCGGGCAGTGGTCATTCGGCACCGAGCTGTGGGCTGTGGGCAGTGGGCAATGAGCTGCGGGCAGCGGTATGGGCGGTGAGCGTCGGGCAACGGGCGGCAGGCAGTGGGCAGTGGGCGGCAAACGAAGGGCTTGTGCGTGGAGAGTGTCGTGCTGGCGATGGGCAGAGGGCGACAGGCAGCGGTCGGCTGCCGAAGGTCAGTGGCGACCGGTGTGAGACGCCTTGGCGGAATCGCCAGCAGACGCTGGCGGCGGGAGCCCTGTACGACGACCAGATGTTCCAACGAGGGCTTAGCCAGCGTCTCCACACAATGGACGGCGAGGATGAAATTGGAAGTGACGTAGCCTTTGGACGATGTGTGTAGCACATTATGCTACGGCAAGAAATGAAAAAAGAAGTCCTGCAGAGAAGTGCGATATGGATAGAAAATTTGAGGGGTGTGTTAATGTTCTCAATAATTTCACTGAAATTTGGTCACTTTTAGATCGCAAACTTAACACGACTGTACTGCATCCAACGTGTTTTTTTCTCTTTTGGTGGTCACTGAAAACAAGCGTTCTCAAAATATTGCTTTTCCTCAAATTACTAGAACTGTTCGTATTTTCTTTATAAAAATATGAATACAGGAAATATGTGGCAATTACACCAACGGGGAGGAAAAATATATAAAATCAAATGCATTTACAGGAAAACAAAATCGCCGCTCCGCTGAGGCACGTCATTCGAGCTAGACAGGAGGCTTGGCGTCCTTAGACCAGCCGTGATGGCCGGGTAATCGAATATAAGCAGTCGCCGGGAGCTAAGACCTAATTAAGGAAAGGTAAACGCAAACAGAGACGCGCCGCTCACCGACGAAATGCGAGATGGGAGGGGGGTGCATTTCGACGGCAGTCTAGAGGAGGGGGAGTTGTGGGAGAGGGGATGAGGACGGCGACGACGCGGCGACTGCTATCCCAGCCTGCGATCATAGCCCTGTCGACTGCAATTGAGAAGATCGGGCTTGCGGGCTGACGACGCGCGGCAGTGCCACGACTCGTCCAAACGTCAAACTAAAGAACATGGAACAAATCCGATGAAAAATGATTTCAGAGTTTCACTAATTTTACTGTGCTCTCTCCACGAGTTTTACCCCGGCGGGCGATTGACTACTTTGTTTCGGCACGCGTCAATTGCTGTGGATATGACCACCAATATCCTTGAGCAGGTTATGTTTTGGTGGCGGCGATGTTCCTCTTTTGCTTGATCTGGCGCCCACAAACACCCACGTCGCCATCCGTGCTCTCCCACTCCAGGTATCTCCGCAAGCGTAGCACGGCCCTAGCTGTGACCTTACGCTGCCGACACGTGTGCACGTTTAGCCTGTGTAGAAGTATAAATTGATCGATTCGGAGATAGTGCATTACGCCAATTAAGAGCTAGTACGTACGCTGCGACAAGCCGCGCTGTAGACATGTCCGTGAGGGTTCATCATACCTCAGTGCTGACGTCGCTTTCATTATGCTATTGTTCATTAATACAATTAGTTACATACTTAAATGCTGGTAATGTAGTCCATTAAGTGTGTGTCTGCGTGCGTGGGCGCGTGGGTACAAGAGGACAGGTAGGGGCACAGATGAAGTAAAGATGGCGCGTCCGTGGCCCGTTTGTTAAGGTTCTGCTCTGCTCATCGCAAAGTATTGATTTCAGAAACCACGGAAAACAACCGATTAGAGCAGGTGGGGAATAGAATTCTCCTCCAGTCAGTGTCTGAATTCGACCTAGCTATCTATGAAGTGTAATGTGTAATATATATATATATATATATATATATATATATATATATATATATATATATATATATATATATATATATTCTAACACCCCCTTTACCCACACACGAACTTGATACCTTCTGCACACTCAGCCGCATGCACTGTAAGCGGGTTGTTAAGATATTATGCTCGTGAAGCGAGCTTAGAATCTCAGGAAGCAGGATCTTTGGGGTACGAGAAAGGTCCTGAACCCTTGACACAATAAAAGTCACACAAATCACACATAAACGAGCATATAATTCACTCAAAATTCTGTGGCATGAGTTGATAACAACGAAAAACAAATCAAAAATAGAATTACACTTTCAAAAATAATCAAATAAATACAAATAAGCAACCTTTACAGCCTATTTAATGAATGAACACTTAATTTTGTTCAGAATTAACTTTCTGAAGCAATTTCTCTAACCAGTACTGAGAATTCCCTTTGAAAATTCAATACGCCTAAATTTAAGTTATTCTAGTTACAATTGCACGTGAAATTAAACTTAATTTACAATCTCTTGCCTTTCTTTAAAATATTATATACAATAAATAATATGTGGGCAAGCGCACTACTCTCAGTTTATCTTTTAATTATAACTGCTAATAACAAAATATAACTGCTCCAATAGAATGGTTTAAGGCAAGCAATAACGCATTAAATCTCCCACTACAAAGCTGCAAATTATTACCACCCGTGTCCTCAGTTTTCTAACACTTCTGAATCTAGTCTTTTCCCTGCCGACGTGAACTTGACCTAATTTCACAGTTCTACAGGTTACCTCGAAACTGTCCACTTTCCAACCTTGAAGTCGCGTGCTGGGTTGCGCACCGCGTTGCTCGATTCCGAAGTTCTGCGTTGCCTGCGCTGTCCTCTTGCGTCTTTTTCTTTCTTCCTGAACGGCGTCTTTTCCCCGGTCGACTCGCGTATTCTTCCGTCTCCACTAATCGGTTTCTTCTCCTCCCACGGCTGCTACCGCCTTCGATTACGCCCAATTTGTAGAAAATGTCCCCTTGCACTTCCCTGACTGCCAGTGCAAGTACTTCGCTCGTTCCTAACTTTTATTCTGTTAATCAAGAACTTTCAGAGCTTTCCTCACAACGGGCAACTTTTTACTCCCCGCATTAGTTAATAGAAGAATACTTCACTAATTCCTCACTACTTCGCGGACGACTAGCTAGACGTCTTTGCAACGCCGTAAACTCCTATCTAAACAGTCGTTGCGACGGCAATTACTACCTAATCTGACGAGCGCTGATGAAAATCTGCTTACTTGCCGAGCGGTGACTTACTAGAAGAACTGCTGACCCGACGCGTGCTGGCAGAAGAGAGATGTTGACCCCAGGCGTGATGGCTAGGAAAAGAGAGCTTCCGCTTGCGCGCCCGCCCATTTATTGGCGTTGCCTGGGGAAATTCTCTGTGGCGGGGATAACTTCTCCTCCTTCAACCCTTCACCAGTAAAAGCATTGCTTGATAGTTCGTGGTGACTAGTACGAGCAACGGATACCAGGCTGCGCGTTTTGCTACTCTGGTTTTCGGCTGCTCTTCTCGCTGCCTGTGAGCGTTCATGCCGATGAAACGGTGGTGTTATGGGGGTTGTATAATCCCATAACGCCACAATATATATATATATATATATATATATATATATATATATATATATATATATATAAATTAAGGAATTAGTTTAGAATACCTTAAACGAATGTGTTTCGAAATATTTCTATCGGTATCGCAACAGCTCCCAGAAGCGTTGCTAGTATTTTGTAAGTGACATGAATTTGTTGGCTTGTTACGACCGTTACGGTGGATTGTTACGACCGAAATGTCTCTGAGTGTTTAGCAACACAATGGGAGTCAAGGCATCGAATTTCAAAGAGACCCAAAGAGCGTCAAAACTATCTACTTATAATACAGTCTGCAACAATCCCTGATAACACGTCATGCTTCTTAGATAATTATTTAAGGCACAAAAAGTGTCCTTTCTTCCACCTCCAGATCTTAACATGTTGCAATCAAACCCAAAAAAAGGTTAATCTCAATATTTCTCTTGTGACTGCCTGCGCTGACTGTACTTAGGACAAGACTTCAGTTTGACGGAGTTCACAGATATTACCTAGTGTATACCTAAACGATCTCTCGGCGAGTAGCAATCGGAAAGCTACCAAGCGTCCAGGATGATCCAGATGTTTGAGGAAAATATCAAGGAAACCATCCACGTTGGGACGCTCCGACTAAACAGATTTATAGGAGATATTACGTTCAGAAAAAAAACAGCTTCTTGGATGGGAGCCAAGGCGTGCGCAAGACAGTGCGTAAACCACAAAGAGCGTGAACATAAAAATATACGAGGGAAATAAAGACCAGTGGAGTCATTTGAGCGCCGTAGATGAGTTGTCAAGTAACGGATAACCATTATCTATCAAATTTAAGCAAGCGAAGGAATAACACCTTAAAAAGTAAGAAATTATTAGACGTACTTAAGAGAGAGAGGTGAAATTTCCACAGACAGAGCTGAGAAAAGATCTTTATTCTGTAGATCTCAGTAGACTTATTTCATATATATATTTTTCCCACGTGTGTTACACAGTCGTGCTCGGCAATATCAACTGCCATAGATACAAAACGTGTGGAGTCACCACGGAAACCGGCAAGCGGCAGCCGATGAGTGTGGCGCTGTTAAATCCGTCAATCAAAATCTTCGAGAAAGTTTTCTTTCTACGTAGTTCACCGTTTTTACGTAGTTCACACTGTAGTTGAGAGCGACCCATGGTAGAGTGGTCATACTCCTTGCCTTGCACCTCCGGGCGTTCCAATCTCGGTAGATCTTTGTGGAATTTGAGGTGGACAAGGCGGGTTTTCGGTTGTTTTTTCTCAGGCCTCTCATTTCACCATTGATCCAGCATCATTCATATAGTATGTCAATCACCAAAGCATCAAACCAGTCGCATTTTTAATTTCCGGGTGCGTGTATTACTTAAGTCATTAGTACCGTATGGGTAGGGCATGTCATATCCCTGAAGGAGGAGGTATTTCTCCCTTGCTGGAATGAGACCTTGGGCGCCGCGTGGAGTTTCTAAGTGGATGTGTGTAAGATGTAAGGAAGATGAGGGTACACGAATGAAGAAGGAAATATTGCGGGCTGTTCGAGGTCATTTATTATTGTACTACCCGGCATTCGCCTGTATTGACTGAAGAAACCTCGGAAAAACTGATCACACAATCGATCAAACAATATGGCCACGTCGCCTTCAAACGGTGGTAAAAGTCAAGCCAGCTATGCAGGTAGTGTCGAAAATCCGCCTCCGTCTCTACCCGAAGCCCAGAGCCTCGCGGTCAACGATGTTGCAGAGGTCACAGGGTTGTCACTGACCCATCATTGCCGGTCATGGTCAATTGCCCTGATCAGATATGCGTACAAGGCTTAGTAACTGACTTCATAATAAAGATAATATTCTACTTAAAGGTAATAAGGTCTACTTAAGGAGATCACCGTTCTGGTGCGGGTCCCCTCTACGCGCGAGCGTCAAGGAAATAAACGGGACGCGGAAGAGGATGGCGAGGCTTCATTGCGCGTATCTAAACTTTGGTGTGCGAATTATTCCCCTCCGCGACGTGTCACCCCTAGCGGGACGGAGCAGCAGTCGAGCAAGCTCTCACATTCCAACTGTTCTCCTGTCATGTGTGGTAGTGTAGTGCGTGTACATTATGTGATCAAAAGTATCCGGACACGTCCAAAATGGTCCACCTTATTACACAGTACTGTTATGGTGGGGTCGTGTTTTTCATGGAGCGGGCTTGCACCCCTTGTTGTTTTGTGCAGCACTATCAGGGAACAGGTCCACGTTGATTATTTAAACACCTTCGTGCTTCCCACTGTTGAAGAGCAATTCAGAGATGGCAATTACATCTTTTAACACGTTCGATAACCTGTTCATATTGCACGGCCTGTGGCGGAGTGGTTACACAACAATAACATCGCTGTAATTGACTGGACTGTACAGAGTCCTGATTTGAATCCAATCGAACACCTTTGAGATATTTTGGAAAGCCGACTTCGTGCCAGGCCTCACCGACCTACATCGATACCTCTCCTCAGTGCAGCACTCCGTGAAGAATGCCATTTCCCAAAAATCCTTCCAGCCCTTATTGAAGGTATGCCTATTATTGGAAGCTGTCATCAAGGCAAAGGGTGGAGGGCGCTACGAACTGGTAATTCATTTACAGCCACGTGTCCAGATACCTTTTATCACATTGTGTAAATGTAAGAATGCTTAAGTGTGTGTGTAACAATGCTTGAAGGAACAATGCGGAAGGGAAAAATTCACACTTTCTGTCTCATGAGTAAGGGCACTTCTCCAGCATTCGCCCGGCATTGATCGGAGAAACCATGAAATATTACCGACCAGAGCAACCGGGCGCTAGATTTCTTCTCCAGACAGCAGTCGAATTTGCCCTAGCAGCCACATACAGCCGAAAATCCATCACCGTCGAGATTCAAACTCGAGGACCTCCCGATCAACGACGCCTAAGAGCTACCACAGTCGATTGAAATCATTCCAGCAGTCCGCGTCTCACGACAGCTTATGCACTGGAATCATAACGACGACAATAAACCAATGAAGACAATTGCGAGCTGCCTGGTACGAGCGCGGGTCACCCCTAACTCGCTTGCGTCATCGGTAGGAACGAGAAGACGAGGGCTGTCGGGGACGGCGCGACGCGACGCGGCGCGGAGGTAGAGGCCGAGGCGTCGTCGGCGAAGTCTGTGATTGCAGACGGCGCGGTGGGAGCGATGCGCGCGTGGCGCGAATAACGATGGCCAGAGGGTGCGGGGCGGGGCGGGGCGGGGCGGTGGTGCGTGACGCGGAGCGAAGCTGAGGGGAGCGGAGCGGAGCGGCGTCCTGGCGGGAGTGGAGACGCCGCCGCAGACGAGAGAGAGATAGAGAGAGAGAGGGAGAGAGAGAGGGAGAGAGAGAGAGAGGGGGGGGAGGGAGGGAGAGAGAGAGGGGGGAGGGAGGGAGGGAGGGAGGGAGAGAGAGAGAGAGAGGGGGGGAGGGAGGGAGGGAGGGAGGGAGGGAGGGAGGGAGAGAGAGAGAGAGAGAGAGAGAGAGAGAGAGAGAGAGAGCGAGGCCGATCACCGGTGGCGCGCGCGGAACGCGCCCGCGCCAGATGGCGGAGCGAACCAAGTTGGCACCGGCGCGCGCGGTCTGGATGGAATTAGTGGCGTCGTCATCTCGGAGCAATATGCGAGTGGGAGAAGGTGGACGTTCGAGAGGTGTGTTTGTTACGTAAATCGTTTTTTGTGGTAGGGGATTGAGACTCTTCAATCGGTAGGAATTTGTAGTTGTATTCGAACAATGTTCAAAAATATATTGGAACCAAAAACCAAATATTGTCGATTATCTTGAAATCCTTTCCGTCAAGACGTTCTACTGAAACACGAAGATCAAGGAGTGCCTCAGCTCGATGTTTTTTTGGAGACGTAATCTCGAGCAATACGCGAGTGGGAGAAGAAGAAGTGTATCTTACGTAAAATTTGGTGAAAGAACATTGTGACACTGCGATTTGCAGCAACATATTGTTATCATTTCTCCACATGTATACATATTTTATATATATATTACGTATAATGTCGTCTCAAGAGACAATATTCTAAGAAAAATATTGTGACACTGATACTGAAATGTAGATAAGCTTTCAATACTCTCATTTGAGAACTTCAACACTAAAAACAACACAATGGCGAGGTTGCGTCCAAGCTGGAAACTATGAAGATAATAATCACAGGTCTATAAGAAAAAGCGAGAATTCGACGATACAATGTTTTCGAATTGAAGGACTCAATAGCTAATCTAGTTAACCCACCGTGGATTAGTACACGCGCTTTACCCGCCTGGAGCAACATGCTAAATAATGTCCAAAAGCAAACGCATAATAAAAACCATTACTATTTAGTAGAGAAGCGGTCCGTTTTAGACAATTCATGTCAAAATTTCGTAGTGAAAACTACACTAGTACGTATTATTACATTACCGGCATTTCAACACTGAATTTTCACTTCCTCGCCTTATTAGTTACTTACGTAGCAAAGAGAAAACAATATAAAGCTGCAGTGTTAATTGACGATTTCCGAGTAAAAACTTCTATTTTCAGGTACTGACAACGAAAATGTGCGTATAAATCTTGTTGTACGTATCAAATTTCTTCTCTGCCACTTTGTGTAGTCAGAATCCATGTTTTGTGATTTGGTGAAACCAAATAACCGATTGACAGGAAAACGTTCGTCCGTGGTCAACGCTAGCACCTAAAGCATTCAGACAATATTCTCCAAAATCGATCTAAACGAACTCGAGGTCTTAATAATTTGATCAGGATATTTTGATTTTTAGGAGTATTTTGCATAATACGTCAACATTTTAAAAGTTTTCTCAAAAATAGCTCCAATTTTTAAAAATAAACTTTGTTCTCGGATAGAGTCAAAAAAGCTTTAAAATTACGCGGTCTTCATTTTCGTTCATCTTTTTTAACTTTTCGAAAACTGTAAACGTTAGACATAATACAAGAAACTGCTGTTGTAACACCACTAGTTCATAAAATTAAATACCACTAGTTCATAAAATCCACATACCCAACGTGAAGTGTGTGTGTGTGTGCAGAATTCAACATCGTGGGTGTGTGCAGGTGTAGAATAGGTGACTGAACCAGAAAATTCTCGCACGGAGAACGGACACGTCCTTATTACCTTAACGCCATCGACGGCAAAAATTGCACCTTTTAGTGAGGGTAGCCAAAGGTCAAGGGGCCAAACCTATAATTTCCCACCTAGTGAAAAAAAACTGGATTCAAAAATGTCATACAATTTATCGTCAAATCTGTTCAGATGAGACGCATTATGCCCAGTAGTCTGCAGAGAGAGAAAGAAAGAGAGAGAGAAAGAGAAAGATAGAGAAAGAAAGAGAAAGAAAGAGAGAGAGAAAGAAAGAGAAAGAAAGAGAGAGAGAAAGAAAGAGAGACGTTCCCATCTGTCGCATGGTGAGCGAGGAAGCGATGCAAGTAACAGAATGCACGAGGTCAGATTAAACACTAAATTAGATTCACTGATTAATTGCAACTGGATAAATTGTTTGGGGCGAGCGCTGCAGTCCAGCAACCTACCCCCATGGCTCGAGCGATGCTTCCCAGCATGTCAACTGCAAGGGCATTCGTCCCGATGTAAATGTTATATCTCGGGAAATTGCGGTGTTCCTCCCCTCTGAATGGTTAGATTCAGCTCTCACCTACACGCGGGCATTCCGGGGAATTTCCCTCCCCGGGTATTTTCTCTAGTGGGACAACTCCCCAGCCGGGGAGACCGTGCGCGGTACTTGGTCCATTTGTACAGTTTGGGCATTCGCCTGGTGTTGACCGTAGAAACCATGGAAAATACCGATGAGAGCAGCTGGCCGCTCGGATTTTCCTCCAGAGAGCGGCTGAACTCGCCCTAGCTATCTAGCTAGTAACGACCCTCAAAGCCTTCAACTTGCTCTCATTCTCATGAGTTGGCTGGTGAGTCGCTGACGGCGCTTTGGCACGTATACAATGGCCTTGCGTTGCGAGAGGTCGTTTCCCTTAAGTGAGGAGTGTCGACGTTACTAGGACACTTGGTGCAGACTGGCTGGCGAAGAAATTTGTGATGAGGGTTAGGTCTATGGCAATGGGAAGTCAAAACCATGGACATGGACACAAACACAACTACCAGGATCGCGGCTTTGATGATGTTGAGCAGTGGGGACACTCGAATATGGGTTCATATGAGACGGAGAGATAGAAGGTTTATGAATATTAAGGAGAACGCTGCTAGTAGGTGAGATCGACGAGCACTGAAGTCGTGATAGTCATTGAGTCTATAAGAACTTTAGAATAGATCTCCTTTGCGCAAGTGTATACCTACTATATGTATGTACTTGGCGCGACTGCCCGTGAACGGGCTCAGACCTACCGGCGACAACCCTGCCTCGCGGCCATGGGTTAAGGGGATTCGCACGTAGGCATCCCCAATCCGGTCTCCTCAACCAGAGAAGTGAATTTTCCCATCGTCACACAGCAACATATACTGTGACATTGCAAGGAAAACGCACAATATAGTCTTGGCTCGAACGGGAATTAAACCCGGGGCCGCGTAGTGGAAAGCGAGCACTCTGACCAAGAGCTAGCCACAAGCCCTATACCTACTATATAGTTATGCGATAGCTGTATTTGGGACTCGTTATTTAGTTAATTTAATCGCGTATTTCGTGAGTATTTCCAGTACTAAATTATCACTATCAGATGTTTGGATCGTGCGTCCCACGTAATTGGTAGAGCCTCTCACTCTACGCCCAGCGTATGGTTAACAAATTATGGAAACAGCAAACCTTAATCGTATCTCTGGCTCGTTATAGTCCATTACTTCCATCGTAAGTGAAGTCATCCATCAATGGCCAACGGAGCAACGGCCACTGTTAATTTTTAACTCAAGTAAATGTGTGGATAAACATAGGAAATGCGATCCTCCAATTAAATTGATTAAATTGTTATCCTGTGGACCGAGACTAGCAATTATGTTAACGGAGTAACCCAGGTAGGGAAGCAAGGATCATTGTGATGCGGTGTAAACGGAACAAAATTGCGAACGATAGGGACAGTGAGAACGGAACCAGGATGTCAAAAGAGGTGCTAAGAAGGGTGGGGAGAGAAAGGAAAACAGCCAGAATGACGAAAAAAGGGATGTTTTGAGTTGACAAAATGGAAAGGATATTCAAAAATTCCACCTCATCACACCAAGTTACTAATTCAACGTATTCGCATTCGCCTCCACATCACAACTGTATTCGCATCTACATCGCGTCGAATGTGTAAAGCGAGCAAACTTATCGATTCGTGATACCTGGTGGGAAAGAAAGCTGAAGAGGAGTTGATGTGTGATGAAGCGCTGAAGGTAGAAGAATCCTGCGCGACATCGAAGACGTAGAAAAAGATGGTGATCGATAGTGAACAACAAAATGTCTAGGTCGGAACGAATGACAAAGGTTGATACGGCAGTCGGGCTAATGAGGCGACAGAAGCGATACGATGACGCGACGGGAGCTATTGGGGTCAGAGGCAAAAATACCGAGTTGGGACGTTACTATCAGAAGTATCGTTTAAGTTTTATATTAATGGGTATTATTTGGATTAACGACTTACGAGCTGTTAGAACAAATACTTAGCGCAAATAATTAATAGCGTTCTAAGTGAAGAGTCTAATTTTTGAATTTCATAAGACTTCTCCATAACAGTTATTACAAAAAT
Organism: Gryllus longicercus; assembly: GCA_038098605.1. NCBI lineage: Eukaryota > Metazoa > Arthropoda > Insecta > Orthoptera > Gryllidae > Gryllus > Gryllus longicercus. The sequence continues at coordinate 2,093,126 of JAZDUA010000264.1, read as the reverse complement.
ACCATTGCACTCGAAGGTTGATTCCTTAAAGATATAAACGCTATCTTGTAAAACAATATATAATGTATTACAAATATATCGCCTGGACGGCCGAGGTGGCTAAGAACGTATACAGACTCAGCGCTTTGGTCCGAAGCGTCGCGGGTTCGAGTCCCGAGTCGGGCAGAGATGATTTTCCTTTGTCTCTCATGAAAGTGTCGTCGTGGAAAGCCTCGCTGTCTGCGAAACCCAGATCAGAGGAGCCCGTAAGTCTGTTGGTGTCTAGTGCATAGTCGAATATGCGTCCCATAAAGGGTAACCGGCGGGCGACTAGAAAAATACCTACCAAAAAACAAATAATCTTAAAAATATTGGTATGTTAAATAAAAATTATTTGACATTATTTTCAATTACATTACATTTTGTTGGTATCCATTCCTGAGGTTCAGTAATATAGACGTATCGACACAAAAAATCTCGTAACGCATGGAGTGTTGCAACATTCGCCCCAGCCAGCCTCGAAGGTCGTTTTGGATCGCAGCCCCGGCGCCGGGGGTGGGCAGACAAGTGGCGCCGCGATGGCGAAGGCACAAAGTCGAGAGTCTGGGCGCGGGCGGGGGCGGGGGCGGGGGCGGGGGAGAGGGAGAACGCGGCGCGGGGGGAGGGAGGCAGCGAGGCGAAGCCAGAAGCGGTGGCGCCACGCCGCGACGCTAGAAGGGTGGTGGGGGTGGTGGAGGCCAGACAGCTTCCAGACGCCAGGCGGCATTGGCGCCCCCCGCCGCAGAACCTTGTTCTCAGCCAAAACGCCCACGTATGACCGCCCGCCAGCTTGCTCTCCGACCCGCCTGCCAGCCTTCCTACTCGCCTGCACGCCCTCCCTACCAACCTGCCCAACTGCCTACTCGCCTACCGGTCCTCCTATTCTCCTACCCCACACCGTACCCGCCTACGACTCTCCGCCAGCCCGCGTTCGTCGCTGTTTGCACAGCGCTTTTTCCGTTTAGCTCTATTCACTAACCGCAAGGATTTCGAGTGCGAGAAATTAAAATATGTAGTTGAAAATTTAATTCATATTGCCCCTGGTTCACACGAGTAACTCTGCACGCAACATTTATAAAGGCTTATAATCGGAGATAAAAAGTGTTAATTCTCTTGCAATAAAATGTTTATGGTCATTGTCGTGTTACGTGTTGAGGCAGTTTTTTCGTGATCAGTCATTTTTGTAATTTAATTCAACTGAATTTCCTCTACTTCAAAGTGCATGACAAAATTACGCACACATTTTTTTACAAGCACTTGACACCGTGCATTATTAAAAAAATCCATTAACCATTTTTCTGTCCTGTGTTTTGCAGTCGTTAATTACAATTACATTTTCAATCTAAGCCTTTTAGAATGTTCAACTCGCAATATGTAATGAAAAAATTAATATATTTATATCATTGATAAATAAAAAAGGCTATGACTTAAAGGAAGTTTAAAGCCAATGGTGCTTCAACAGCACATACTTTACTGTACTATTAGAAAAGTTTATTTAATATTAAAATACTAACTGAACTCAGAAAATTGTTTCCATACTTGAAAAACATTTGTCTGGGCTTGATTCAAATTCAAGTGCATAATTTATGCAAACAAATGTCCGTATTCATCATTCCACCACTTACGTGTATGCTCCCAACCTTCCCAACGTTCCGAAACAATGTTGTAGTTTTGCCATTTTCAAAATTTTTGAGATTTTAATGAGACTCTTACCTATGCTATATTATTAAGCAAATTTTACTCTAATCGAACAAAAAATGAAGCCACTTTAAATTTTAAAATACTTTTCTTTATTGTCAAAATTCCATACGAAATTGCATGTAAAATACTGTCTTTTGTCAAAATTGTAAACGACATTATTTAAATATGTAATATTGAAAAATAGATTCCATTCAAAAATTAATCTATCTTAAGGGCTGTAGGAGAACGTCAAAATAAATTAAATTTTTGCGACTTTCGAAAGTTTGAAAGGCTTTACTGGCAATCGGACCTACGCCAATTTTTGTAAGAATTCTTGGCTCTAATCGAGCAAACACTAATAGAAGAAAATTGGAGCCATTAAAAAAAATAAGAAAAAAAACACCACCATAAGATTCTTCATGATAAGTTCTCCAGAAAGTTGAAAGTCCCCTTTCAAATTCGAGGGACCACGATATTACCGATATCAAGCTAGCTCAACTCAGAGGCCCAGATTCCTCACTACTTTTCCTGCCCTCCCCCCTCCCCAAGCGCTCCGCTGCCCCCTGAGCTCGCGAGCCGAACCGCGAGCCATTGCGAGCGCACGCGCTCATCTGAGGTCAGTTGGGTAGGCCTGACGTACATCTGTCTGAGAATATCCAGTTTAGTGAAAATTCTACGTACGGTGTAAGTCCTGATGGTGTTCACAGTCAAATAGAAAACTGTTGAGGGAAAACACTTTTTCTGTCTCAAGAAGCCCAAAAATCGCATTCTGAGAATATTACGTGCACGAGAAAGTAATATATTGCGAACACGAGGAAGGGATCTCCTAGCTTTCGGTATTAGAGACCCTGAAAATGGTGTTTTTCTGTCAAAAATACGCACTTCCTTGCATCATTACGGAACTTTCTCTTCACATCAAGAGAAAGGATGACGTTACGATGTAGTAACGATTTTTTGGTGTTTATTTAACCGTCCCTAAAAATTTTAGCAGATTGAGCTGAAGAGAGAACTTCGAGATTTCTTCGATACCGTCCTGCTAATATTAGGATTAGAATTATTTGACATATAAAACGTTCGTCACCCAAATTTTCCCAGTTAGTGGGAAGACCAAAGATTACAGAACAGTATTTCTGTGTACGATGTGGTCGAGAGTAAGAACATTTGAAACGTCAAGTAATAAAACTAATGCATTAAATCCGAAGTTATTATTCAGCGAATAGGTATGAAATGCGTATTGAATAACGATGCAGCCTACTGACAATACAAAGTTGAAACAATTGCGATCGTATAAAGCAGAAACTTAAAAAAGAGAAATGTTTTCCTGCGATCGTATTTAGATTCCGCAACACCTATAAAAACGGAAAACAAGCTTCGTAATCTTCAGAAGATTGTTTGCGCGCATGGAAGTGCCCGGTTTGAGATTCTTCGACGTGAATGTTTTAGCACCGTCTAAAAGGGATCGCGACCTGTACGTGATCCCCCTCGCATATTCTCGTTAAGAAGGCATCGCGATGGCGCATCCTGGCTTACCACAGTTTCCAGTGAAATCTCGCTGAATGCATGTCTGGGAGTAGAGGTCGACGAATACGTTACCTGAAAAAAGAGATGAAGCGAATATCAAAATATGATCCGTTACATGGGAAGGAAGAGAATTTATTTCATTAAAACGTAGTTGTAATAAATATACAAAAAGGTCACGCTAGTTTTTGAAGAATTGGTACAACAACTTAAGTAAAATGAAAACAGAAAATATGGTTGTAAAGGACAGAAATATATGGAGAAGAAAGTCAAAAGAAGTCAAGGATCATTAGGAAATAATGAACAGATAATCAAAAAGGTAAAAGATGAGAAGTAAAAGGCGATTCTCAAGACGTGATTCAACAAGAAGGGAGACGAGACAGAATTAAATTGGAATATTTCAGAGCATTTTTTTGGAAGTAAAGAAACAAATTATGAAGTAATGTACTAAGGAAAATAAAGCAGTATCATTACACAAAAGGAGTGCAACAGATATCTGAAAAATAGAATAATACGCCACCAAATACGACAGAATATACAATACAAAATGCGAATAACGAATAAAAGAGTAAGAAAAAGGAAGATTACACTAATAAGAAATTTAATTGCAAAAACAGCAAGACAACCAACCACTGAGTACGACAATAAAACAAGAAGCCTCTTTAAATAGTCTTCTAGACCACGCTGCCGATACAATTCCTTAAGCTAACTGTCAAATCATCGCCGGCACGCTCCGGCCCGACGCGCCTCGACCCACCCTTTCCCGCCCCTACCCCGCCCCGACCCCCAGATGAAGCGCGCGCCTCACGCCGGACAGGGCAGCGACCGCTCCTTTATGGATCGCCATTGTTGGGGGACGTGTAAAGAACTCGTAATAAACCGGCGTGAAAGCGCAGGTGCGAACCGGGCGCCGCAGGGGGGCCGGTCGCGCCGGCAGACGGGAAGATGGATGGCATGTCCGACTCCGCCGCCGTCTCCGCCGCCGCCGCCAGCTCCAGTCCGCTCCGCCTCGCCCTGCCCCGCCACGCTGGCACCCCTGCCTCCGGCTCGCAGCCCCGCCGCCGCCGCCACCTCGCTCTACGAAGGACGCGCGGAATGCGACAGGTCGTGCGCGCGGGAGAGGAGTGGGCGGGGCGGAGTGGGGGGAGGAGGGGCGGGTGAGGGAAGTGGGCGGGGCTGGGCGAAACGGGGAGAGAGAGAGAGAGATAGATAGAGAGAGAGAGACAGACAGGGAGTTCCGACTCTGTAGACTAGCCGGTGTAGACTCGCAGGAGCAGGTACAACGCCCGACGCCCGCGCCCGAATTCCGGAGTCCCATCACCGGTTCCGGAGATAACAACAATGTACGGAGTACGCAAACATGCTCTGTAACGAGGTGCTCTATTTTAGCTTCTTAGGAGCCCTGTCGGCTAAACCGGTGGACAGCAAAGGTTTCGTGAGGGTCGAGAGAAAAAAACGCGTAGTTTTCTTCGTTGTTCCTTTCATTTGCAAAGTTGAGGCGTAGAAGAATCTTGTATGGTTTTGGGTGCAATAAAATACATTAATTTTAGATTTTACATAAGGTACGAAGATCTTTCTATTTTATGGAAATTTTGTGAGAAATAAATGTTTCATGTAATTTAAATATATTGTTACTACAATTATTAAACACGACGAACACGCGTATGTGATTCTCGCTTAATGTAGAAATACGTTCAATGTATTTAGATTATAGTTCAGTATAAAATGGCATAAGACAAATTATTCTATAAAGCGGTGTTTAATACATATGTCTTTTTGTGTTTACAGTCCACACTCTAGAAACTGTGCTCAGAAAGTTACAATTGATCTTGTGTCATGTAACCTGTATTCCTTCAAAATATGATAAAAGCGAAACGAAGGAGTTTGCTCACTTTAATGCACAGAAACTTTTCACGAGTTACTTCATAAATCACGCAAAAAGCTGATTCCAAGTCAGTGCCTGGAGAAGACGGGAGGATCGAAGTCAGTCCTTATCAAGAATATCGTATTTTACGAATATGAGCCAAAAGTACTTGATTTACCCATTCCATAAATGTTACAGAATTGTAAAAAATTCTATAGATTTAAACATTAAAATGTAACATTTTCAGACTTTTTATTGTCGGTCACAATCAAATTACTAATGAATAGACGAATTACTTAACACATTAGATATTTAAAAAACATGTTTTTTCAATATCGTATAAAATATACTTATTTTACAAAACAGACAATTTCTAGAAATAGTTTCTCAGTTTTCTTTAAAAACTGAGACAAAAATTTACTTGGGATTTTTCTTGAATTTTAAGAAATTTCTTAACAAATCAAAATAATATTACACTGACTCAGGATATTTTCTTACTTGCATTACTACATACATAACATGAAATGGGGTATTTTATTTTGGCAACATTAATCAATTATATTATTTTAAATCATTTTGATTAAATGCAATTAAATTATAAATAAAGACTTATTAATCTATTTGTTGAGATCGTAAAAAGTAAAATCACAGTTTCAATTCTTTGGTTTAAAGAAGAAGAGCTGCAAATGTAAAAACAAAATTTTAACACTTTTTTTTTTCAATTTGCCGTTTCTGTCCGTTCCATCACGCACGTGCGATTTTCATGAGGATACGTTGATTTTACAAGTGCAATAGTCTGCACCACTCAATTAATCTGAATAGGTCTGATTTAGTGTGTCTGTACGTAACTTCATTTTTCACAAACTGTTCGAGCGCACACGTTACAAATCAACACAATGACATCACTGTTACTGACTGGGAGCTAGTGAAGCGTTCCTAAAATTGAAAATCAATTAAAGCAGAGTCTACACGATTTTCGAGATTCCTAATCAAAATTACATCAAAATCATCGAATTGCGTTACGCTTGGAGAACTGATTGTCACAGAGGCAGTTGCTGGGACCGGTTGATTTTCAACTACCCTACAGCACATTATTCAAAAACATTTGTTTTGGAAAATTGCTTCCAATGGGTAAAGAGCATCAAGTGATAATCCCACAACTAGACGAATTTCTTACATGTTGTTACATTTTGTGTGATATAGGATATTTATGATATAACAGAGTGTAATAAAGAAAATTCATAAATTAATATAAGCAGTGCCAGGCTCCCTTCGTGAATATTTCAATTAATAACATACCTCACCCATATGACAAATGAAAAACCCTGTGCTACCTTGGTAACATTATTAAACCATTAGTGCCCAAATTAATTTTGTGTGTATAGCACACGCCCATTGTTGTCGCGTGCGTGCGGGCACAGTTATTGCCTTGTTCGAGCTCTCTGGTAGCATGTTTGTGAGAACGTGTGAACTCACCGCGTCCTGAAACAATTCAACGTTTGACGAGGCCCTAGAAATTCCGAGTATCCATGGAAATTATGGCGAGTCCAGAGAAAATTTGGCGGTACCTCGGAAAACCCGGCAACACCACGGAAAACCCGGGCCGCAGTGCCCGTCATCGCCAAAGGGTCGTGGAAAACCCGGCGAGACCCTGCGCGTCCCTGGGAAATCCGGCGAGGCCATTAGAACTCTGGCAAGGTCCTGAGAACACCAGCGAGACCCTAGAAAACCCGGCGAGACCCTAGAAAACCCGGCGAGACCCTAGAAAACCCGGCGAGACCCTAGAAAACCCGGCGAGACCCTAGAAAACCCGGCGAGACCCTAGAAAACCCGGCGAGACCCTAGAAAACCCGGCGAGACTCTAGAAAACCCGACGAGACCCTAGAAAACCCCACGAGACCCTAGGAAACCCCACGAGACCCTAGGAAACCCCACGAGACCCTAGGAAACCCCACGAGACCCTAGGAAACCCCACGAGACCCTAGGAAACCCCACGAGACCCTAGGAAACCCCACGAGACCCTAGGAAACCCCACGAGACCCTAGGAAACACGGAGAGATCCTAGGAATCCCGGGGAGACCCTGAAACAAAATGTCCAAACCGAAAGTCTGACCGACTTCCCAACACGAAAAATGAGCGAGCCGGCCGCAACTCCATCCAGCACGCCCGCGCTAGATGTACACGCGATATTTCCGCGACCGCAGCTGCCGCCGCCGGTCCGCGACTCTCCGGGGCCACGAAGCGAAAATATCCGCCCTTTTGTTTCCGGAAACCCCTGGATTTCCCCGCGGCGTCGTCCTTTCCCGAATTCCACCCATTTTTTACCGCGCGGCTCGAACGCACGCATCTCGCCGCTCGCGGGCGCAGCCGCCTCCGCCAGCCCAGCCAGCGCCGCCCACCCCGCCTCCGCCAGCCCAGCCAGCACCACTCGCCCCGCCGCCGCCTTCGCCTCCGCCAGCCCAGCAAGCGCCGCCCGCCCCGCCACCGCCTTCACCTCCACCTCCGCCTCCGCGGCGTTGCGGGACGGGCAGGACGGCTGCAACAGCGACGACTGCCGCAGCGACTCTATCCCCCTCCACGCTGACGGGGGGGGGGGGGGCGGGAGCGCCCGCTCGTTCGCTCTGGCCCGCGTTGCACTTTGACCCGGGGCAGCCTCTGCGCCGCTGCCGCCGCCGGAATTAAGCGGCCTGATCCCCTGCGCCCGGTAAATTATTCAAGCGCGCGGGGGGCGGGAGCGTGGCGGGCGCGGAATCGGAGGCGGAGGCCGAGGCGCAGGCGCAGGCGGACGGCTCGCTGCGCTGCGAACGGGCAAGGGAACCGAAGGTGTACGCGGCCGTGGGAGCGGATGCAGCCCCACCCGCCAGAGGGGATGAGTCGCGGATGACGACGGCAACGACGACCAAATGCCACGCAGAGAGATTAAGCAATCGCTGAACGAGGCCTATTTTTTTTAATTGTGTGTTGAGAATACATCGTTCACATCTCATATGCAGATTCGAACATATACAGAAATGGTGATGTCTACGAACCTCTCCTATAGCTCAATTCTAATTAGAAAGGTATAGGCAAAGCGTGAAATTTGGGAATTTGATTTGAATAAAGAGATTAATGTTATCTAATTTCTGTCATTTTATGTAAGAATTCTGTAAGGAGAGACGTTCACAAATCCGTAGTAGTGAGGGAAGTTTATGTTATGCACGTAATTGCGTCACCTCACATTCAGTTTTTACTGTTCTTTGACTGAAATCAAAATCAAAATGAAATGGACTGCACCAGAGACTTGTATAAGATCAGAAAAAAGAAGTGTGAAATGTTGGTGATATAAACGAAAAATGGAGCTTTGGAAAAATCGTTAAGGGTATAAATTGTAACGAATCAGGGGGCAATTTTCGGCAATTTGGAAAACTTTTATTTGAGAAACTTCCTGTTGCCTTATTGCTGGTGGAGCTGCTGAACACCAAACTGGGCAGGCGTACGTGGGAACGAAGAGAACATATTGTAAATAAGATGAGAAATTCGAATTTTTAGGTTGGTATTATGGCTTAAAATAAGTCGGATTATACCATGTGTCTGTTACCTTCTTTTAGTTTCAGGTAAACGTGTTTTCATCTGATTAGTCTCAAACGGAGATGAAAGACAAGGAAATCGATGATGAAGTATCTTGACAATAGAGTTGTAAAGAATAATTCTCGAACCTGCGGTCTTTTGGTCCGAGATTACTTCCACAGTACTACCCTAAGGATCTCGGCTATCTCACCGGCTGCTATCCAGAATTTCCGAAGACAGTTTAAATTGTGGGGTAATGGTGCAATAATTTTAAATTTATTCTTGTGAATCAATATCAGAAGGAAGCTACTTGAGAGATCAATTTTGTTGCTCCAGACACTATGTTTCCAAAATAAATAACAGACGCATTAAAAGGAGAGAGATGCATAAAAATATTTGACTTTGGTTTATTAGGAAGATGTCAAGCGTAATAGTACTGCCAAGACTTGGAGTATCTGAAAGGAGAGTCAACGAGCAGGAAATACACGTTTTAACCTGAATCATACTACTTCCTCAGCAGAGATACCAACTTCACGATCTGCACAATGCCGTGATTTCTTTATCTATTTACGTCAAAAACAGTTGAAAACTAAGTGACGTGCTACGGGGAGAAGTTAATTCGAAGTTATATTTACTACTGTAACTAAACATATTTCTAAGTGACGTCTTTTGAGGTAAATAACATGAGTGCTCCAATTAAGTAATGTTAATTTTTGAGATAAGGGACACTATTCATTACATAAATTGATTCGCTTTTCTACATACGTAGTAAATGTATCACAAAATCAAAAACTGAATTTGTACTTTTTAATTGATTGTACCGTGAGAACTCATGGAGGTATGGTAGCAGAAACTCTATAACTAAAAATTAAAAAATAACTCTGGGCAAAGTGAAGAGGAAATAAACTGAATAGAGATTATATTCAATGTGTTGGTCTCGTATTATATATTGTGAAATGACAGTTTCAATTCAACATCGCTACGTCACAAGCTCAAGAGACAAATACATCAAGATTGCGGCGAAGAGAGATGCGCAGGCGAATACAAGACGAGGCGGCACAGGGTGCGAAAGCATGCACTGGATGTAGGGGGTGAGACAATACGACAGGAGCAATGGCGAAGTCACGGAACGGAGGACAGAGCGTCCCAACATCGCATGGGGGGGGGTGCGAGTCGGAAGCAAAGCCAAACCGTGAGGGCGGAGGCGGTGGGGGTGGCGGCGGGGGCGGCAGCGTACAGAAACAACGACCGCGCGGCAGACGTACGCAGTGCCGGGAGCGGCGGCGGCGGCAGTGGGCCTCGAGCGCGCGCTGCGACAAAAACATTAATTCGAGTTATCAGAAGGAATGCGTGATGAGGGGCCAAGGCGGTTGCCTAGAGGCGCAGAGCGGGCGGAGCGAGTCGGGGCGGGGCGTGGCGGGGAAGGCGGAGCGTGGTGGGGCGGGGCGGGGCGGGGGCGTGCGGGACCGCAGCGGAGTCAGCGAAAACGCAAAGGCGAAAGGAGGCAGCGAATGGGAGGAGGCAGTGAGCGGGGACTAGCGGGAAAATGCGGAGGGAGAGGTGTGGCGGGGGCGTGGAGAGGCATGGCGTGGGCTGGGGCGTGGTGTAGCTGGGGTGTTGTGGGGACGTGGCGAGGAGTGGAGTGGCCCGGGAGAAGCATGACACGGGGGAGGAGTGGCGTTGGCAGTGGCGTGGAAAGTGGCGTGGGCAGGGGCGGGGTGGGGCAGGGGCGTAGCGTGGCGAGGGAATGGCGTGGGTGAGGCGGGAGCGTGGTGGTATAGGGCCGTCATAGGGCGGGGGCGTAGTGGGACAGGGGCGTGATGGATCGGGGGTGAGATGGGCCGGGGGCGCGACGGGATGGGTGCGTGGTGGGGAGGGGCGTAATCGGCCGGGGGCATAAGCCGGGGGCGTGATGGGCCGGGGGCGTGATGGGGCGGGGGCGTGGTGGGGACGAGGCGCGACATGGCGGAGGCGGGATGTGGCGGAGGCAGAGGGAGTGATGCTGGCGGAGAGCGGGACCGCGAGAGCGAAGATTTGGGCGGCAACGGAGGTGGTGGCTGCGGCGAATGAGCTGGTGGTTGCAGAGGAAGCAGTGACGACAACAGCAGCGGTGGTGGTGGCGCAGGCCTCTTCAAAGGGAATCCGCGAGCGGGAAGGGCGGGTGCCGGGGCGCTGGAAACACGCGGAGTTGCAGTCGTGCGACGGTGGCGGGGCCTTGCCCGGAATGGGAAGAAGGGAAATAGACGAGGGAGGTCATGTGGTGGCGTGCACACACGGGGGAGAGAAATGACATAGATGAGAAAGTAGAGACGTGGTGAACACGGAGGAGAAATCTCGAAATAATGGAGCAAGGTTTCGGCAAAAAGAAAGACATTGCGCTATATGGCCATAGATTTTTGATGATTTTTTGAACTCCATTGAAACTGAACGGTGTGTCATTGATGTTAAAGTAACAACATTTTTAGGTCTTTATTCAGTCAAACCTTAACTGGACCGTCCATTTAAAACAATTGAACATTAAATTAAATTATTTACGCTACACTTTCATAATTCTTTCAAGTTCAGTCATCTTCCATATACTCGCAGTGTATATTTCGCGAATGTTTATTCCCACCTGACGCGGACGAACTGGACATTTAGAGAAAACTAACCGCATTCCGTTCAATTTGTTCATTTTTCCTCACAATATATTTCTAGTGTAAATAACTCGGTGAAAGTTTTTATTCAAAGTGCTCTCATAGAATACATCACAGGAAAATGCGTGTCTAATTGGCCTTACAGGATGAAGGCTTACATCACGGATAGCAGGAGAGCTATTTGTTTGAATGAAAGTTCATTCTGTCTCTCCAGTAAATAGTAAATGTATACATTTGTCGGGATTCCGTATAATCTCTGCCTGATATTCAAAGAGGAATATGTTACTCTTAATTGGATCTACTTATTATTCAAAATTGTAAAGCGTTCGTGGAAAGTACATTGAAGCATTTCAATACAATCGTGTTTTAAATGTTTTACCAATTGAGGCTTTTACTAAAAAAATCCAACTCATTCTATTGTTTACCACAATTCCTTTTTTCACATTTCTGGAAAGTTTAGGGGATCTTCATACCCTCGCGAAGTGATCTAGTTATAAACCCGCTTATTTCCACCCAAAATTAGAGAACATATCCCGTACATATTAATCCGCATGCAGAAGGTTTTGTTTATCGCGTACAATATTTGTAGGTAGAATGAGTTGATATTCATACCAAACGCACTAAAAGGGATAGCCTTAAAGCGTGCGGAGGTTTTTCTTCTAAAACAATTAGCTGTGCAATAGCCCAGTACGGTATCATTCCCGTACTGATCGGGTGAAGATCTGAACTGTACAGCTCTTTGTCACTCAAGGTATATCATTAACCGACCGCAATTTGTAACTGTGACTTTAAAACGGTATGACCTGGACCGCAGTATACTGCTTACTACGTCAAATTTTTATTCATGCATTTTTGTATACTTTCCTGTGTTTCGAAAACATGATTGTTCGAAGAGCTAGCAACGGCGTAAATTCGACGTAAAAGCGTCGATTGCTCAATACGACTCAGTTGAACGAAAGACCGTCCATTTTTCAGGAAATAAGTCAAAAGATTAAAACGCTTGTGTACCCCAAAAGGAAAATATTTCAATACACAATACTGATACAATCTGAATTCGTGCAAGTGAAGTGAAGTGCTTCCGGAGGTATTCAAGGTATTCATAAAAAAATCATTAATAAACCGGTGCAGTATATTTCAGAGCAAGCATTGTCGCTGTCTCTGTAACCACTCTGGCCGGAAGGTCCTAGGGTTCGAATTCCGATGGTGGCGGATTCTCGATATATAGTTACGATTTTACCGTATTTTTCCGATAAATAACAGGCGAACACCACTATTATCCTAACTAACGGACCACAAACGATTTTTCCTTCCCTTTCCTTGTTCTCTATTATCTTCCCTTACACACACTTCCACGCACAACATTTCCCCACAAGTCAGGAACAATCGGGAGCTTAGAGCTTGTCCAGGCTGTGCCGGAGCCCGGTTGGGTGATACCTGCAGAGGGGAATCCCCCGCAAAACTTCGTTAAAGTCAGTATCCCGCCGTATCTCACCATCTAGTTGGAAAGTAATCACCGCCACCTCCTGGGATTAATGTACACTAACGGAAATAATGAGCACAACAGTAGACATGTCCGGAAACACCAGACAATTAATCAATTTTCAAGAAGCACACTATTTTCCCTTTGAAGACTTTACTGCAGACCAAAAAAAAAAGGATTACGTTGACAAATCCATCTCCTAGTAGTGTTTTGATTTTCATCCGACGTTCGTCCTCTGGCTGCTAGCGTTCCCTCTGTTGCATCTCGGCCCTCTCGAGCTCTCCGGTGACCGAAGTGCGCTGCAGGCTACTGGCTGGCTGGAGGGGGAGCGACCCGACGAGCTAGGTACTTGAGCGGGCGTGCGGGCGGGCGGCCCACGTGGGCATAGAGAGCGAGCACCGGCGCTCGGCGCGCAGGCACATTAGGCGGAGCATTAATTGAACCTACGCCAGGCGGCCGGGGGCTGAAGCTGGGAGTCGAAGCTCTCCAGGTGACGGGCACCCAGCCGGAATTTGCATGAAATGGATGTCAAAGGGGGTCGTGTTTCCATAGCTGCGGTATTCAAACCAACCAACTATATCGTACCCAAGATGTATTCGTGAAGAATCACTCTTCATTTTATGATAGACATTGCCTGAACCGTGCAAACAAGTCATCAGCAATTCCAATCCCAAATGAACTTTTTTTGGGTTGCTTGTAATTCCAATTGTCAATTACGAAATGTGACAGATCTTACTAGACATCCAGTTATTTCAAGCAACAAATTCCATAATGGTGCTACCTGATGGTTCTCAATAAAGTATAAATAAAATAGGAAACTGTATGAAAGAAAAAATAAAGAAGAATGGTGATACAATGGAATGCCCAAGCCGTTCATCATCCTGAAACAGTCTCCACGGCCCTATTTAAAACGCTTGCACCACTTGTAAATTTACTTTATTCATCGATGTCTTGCCGAAAAAACATTCAACATTTCCATAGTTTATGTTCCATTTTCAAAACAAAATTTAACACGAGTTATTTATTCCATTTTCCTTCATAAGAAAGAAATCGCAAAAGACACCATATGTGTAACCTTTTCGATAGTCAGTAATAAAGTAAAGATTGACATGACTAGCATAGTCAAGATACGTCACGGACTAGTGTATCAACAAAGACAGCTTGGGACAATTGAAATTTTATATCACGATACTCAAAATGTCCACGTATTATTTAAAGAAACTTCGTGTGCACTAATTTGAAAGTGAATATAAAATAAACGCAAAATAGAAATTTTGGTAGCAGATTATTGTGCAACATTTTTACACATCGTCATCTACATCATGAGTTCTTCGAATTCACTTCCTTTCTAAAGGCATCACGACCAAGGATCAATTGTTATTGGTTTCAAATGCAGTGACGTAGGTAGATCAGAACAACACGAGATGAATGCAAAAGCAGTCCCTAACAAAAGGCACAGGACTTGCATTACATGCAAGTATACCACGCATAGGCTTACATGCCAAATATGTAGGGCGCTTGACCCGCATAGGGCGGTACCCCGCTGGTGTGAGATACTTGGTTGAGGAAATCCCAGTAAGTCGGGGATCTCGCCAGCCAGCGGGGAAAGATCACCGCCATCTCCCGTGAAAAAACTTGCACTTCGCTTATGGGACTAATGACCACAGCCGTCGTCGCGTCCAGAAACGTAAAACAATTAATCAGCTAATTAACCAAATACAGTTCAAAAATCACGGCGAGCGGCCTCATGCTGCTCTCAGTCCCCTTTCACCGAAATTGCCCCTCGCTTACTTAGTGCGCTATTGCGCCAGGACCTGCACGCTATCCCGTGCATCGGCGAGCCCGGCGGTGGGTGGGTGTCAGAGCAGGATATCGCTGCATAATTGCATCCACGCGGGCACGCAGGGCTTCTCATTTACAGTCGGCATTTACGGTTGAGCCCCTCTAACTGCTGAATTACAGTGCCATGAAGCGCTTCCCAATCTTCAGCGACTTTCACTAATCCCATAATTTAATATTTTTAATTCTGCAATACGCCGATTTCGATACACATATGCAATATATGGGATGAACGATCTAGAATGTGAAATTAGAAAAGGGTATTAATTTATTCGAAACCAAAAAAGTTTAATTTTATTAACGAAATACTGTATTGCATTTATATATTATTGCGTAAAATATATTACATTAATGAGAAATTTACTAAATTTTCAATATTGTCTAATACTTTATCATAAACCTCATTTCGATCAGGTTTTTGTCCAGTCCTTGATTCTGGACGATAATGTAGCTTCACTACGCGCACGTTTTGTTGACTCTCCTCTGGCTTGTAATGGCAGGGGTAGGGGTAAGGGCGAGTTACTGTTTTGTTAGCAATGCACAAAATCATACTTGCAATTCGTTTACCGATGCAAATAAGTTTTCTATAACTCGGGAACGAAAATGTCTATTTTTTTCAAATATTGCTAATCTCATGTTTTAATTTTTTTATTTATATATTTTAAACTTTCACTCACCTTTCAACTATTTATAGTTAAAGTGATGGGAACGGATTCTGGAACTCAAGACAATCTCCAAACCCCTTCGCTCCAAACCCCTTCGCTCCAAACCCCTTCGCTCCAAACCCCTTCGCTCCAAACCCCTTCGCTCCAAACCCCTTCGCTCCAAACCCCTTCGCTCCAAACCCCTTCGCTCCAAACCCCTTCGCTCCAAACCCCTTCGCTCCAAACCCCTTCGCTCCAAACCCCTTCGCTCCAAACCCCTTCGCTCCAAACCCCTTCGCTCCAAACCCCTTCGCTCCAAACCCCTTCGCTCCAAACCCCTTCGCTCCAAACCCCTTCGCTCCAAACCCCTTCGCTCCAAACCCCTTCGCTCCAAACCCCTTCGCTCCAAACCCCTTCGCTCCAAACCCCTTCGCTCCAAACCCCTTCGCTCCAAACCCCTTCGCTCCAAACCCCTTCGCTCCAAACCCCTTCGCTCCAAACCCCTTCGCTCCAAACCCCTTCGCTCCAAACCCCTTCGCTCCAAACCCCTTCGCTCCAAACCCCTTCGCTCCAAACCCCTTCGCTCCAAACCCCTTCGCTCCAAACCCCTTCGCTCCAAACCCCTTCGCTCCAAACCCCTTCGCTCCAAACCCCTTCGCTCCAAACCCCTTCGCTCCAAACCCCTTCGCTCCAAACCCCTTCGCTCCAAACCCCTTCGCTCCAAACCCCTTCGCTCCAAACCCCTTCGCTCCAAACCCCTTCGCTCCAAACCCCTTCGCTCCAAACCCCTTCGCTCCAAACCCCTTCGCTCCAAACCCCTTCGCTCCAAACCCCTTCGCTCCAAACTCCTTCGCTCCAAACCCCTTCGCTCCAAACCCCTTCGCTCCAAACCCCTTCGCTCCAAACCCCTTCGCTCCAAACCCTTTCGGAATCACAGGCCTCCTCAATAAATCCACAATTCTCTTATTTGGAAGAAAGATTATCCACTCTGCCGTGTATAGGCTGGGCGAGTCTGCGGTACTCCAGCGCAGTCACCGTGGCCCACAAAGGCCTATGCTTCGAGTCCAGTGCGTAGCCTGCAACGAGGGCGGCGCGACGCGTCGCGTTCATGGCGGCAGAACTGACATTCGCCGCGATAGCCGTCGCATTAATTGAATCCGCGGGAGGACGCGCCGCGGAGGCGGCGAGGGCGGTGGCGGCGGCGACGGCGGCAGCAACACCAGCAGTGGCGGTGGCTGAAGTACGCTTATTGAAATTGCGCCTCCGTCGCCACTGTTGCCTCGGGCGCACGCACTCTGCTGCGCGCCAGAGCCCTCCTCCGCCCTCCCCCGCGTGCACAGCCCGCCGTCCCCGCGCCAATGCTCGCTCGCTTCCGCACACTAGCTTGGCTGCTCTCACCCAACCGCCCTACCCTATGCCTCCGCACGCTTCGTCCCACCATTATTTCTCCGTTTACCCAACATTCCCACCCATTTTGCCGTCTTCGCATACCCACGCGTCCATCCACCCAGACACTTCTCCTGTACTCGGCCGTTCACCCCCTTGCTTACGCACTCATCCCCCCTTCGTCACTCAAAGACCTACTCTCCCGTCTGCTCCCTTTTTCACTCACACGCTCGCTCACACATTCGCCCCCTCATTCACTCATCACCCCCTCGCTTCCTCATTCACACGTCACCCACTCGCTCACTAACCCAACGCGTCCACCCATCCCCTCGCATCCGCTCCCACACCGACGCTCTCACACCCTCGGTTCCTCACCGTACTTCCCCGCTCGTTCGCTCACCCACTCAATCGCTCTCGCGCCCGGCCGCCCCTCGCCTCTACCCAGTCCACCCGGACCGTAATGGGGAGCCGCTAAATTTAATTACGGCCAAAGTAAATAATACGGGCGTGCCGCTGACGCGGGGCACCGTAACGCAGGTCCTCTTGGGCGCCTGCCACCCTGCGACATGGCCGCGCTGGCCCAGCGCCGCGCCACGAGACGCGACCCCACCGGCTGAGAACGCTCAGTGACAACATCCATTTCCACTGCAGCGTGTCTGGCGTGGATGTTCTAGGGTTCGAGTTCGGTTGGTGGGTGGGTGATTTTTCACGCTAGTTATTTAGATAGGAGGAATTTAGTTACTTCCTGGAAGACAATTCTAGTGGCAGACTGCTCTGATCGGTAGTGTTCTCTGCGATTTTTCTGACCAATACCAGGCGAATGTCGGAGCAGTTCCTTAAACGGGCTGCGAACCGCGCCCGTTTATGCGTTCCTCACCATCGCTCCCTCCTCTCTCGCTATACACACATACACAAACGATTACACACACTCTCTACCACAGATGACGGGAAACCAGTCGGAGGCTTAGAGACTCCTCGTTTGGTGAAGAGCACTTCTGTGGGAGATACCTGGACAGAAAAACCCGCAAACCTTCCAGTGGGTCGGCGGTGATTTCGTATTCTAGCTGAAGGAATACGCCGTCACCTCCCAGGTTATAACATCGGCAGCACTCACGGGACTCGTGGACAACTAGCTGTTCGCGCTCCAGGAAACAAAATACGCGACGCGACCCGACGCGACCCGACGCGACCCGACGCGACCCGACGCGACCCGACGCGACCCGACGCGACCCGACGCGACCCGACGCGACCCGACGCGACCCGACGCGACCCGACGCGACCCGACGCGACCCGACGCGACCCGACGCGACCCGACGCGACCCGACGCGACCCGACGCGACCCGACGCGACCCGACGCGACCCGACGCGACCCGACGCGACCCGACGCGACCCGACGCGACCCGACGCGACCCGACGCGACCCGACGCGACCCGACGCGACCCGACGCGACCCGACGCGACCCGACGCGACCCGACGCGACCCGACGCGACCCGACGCGACCCGACGCGACCCGACGCGACCCGACGCGACCCGACGCGACCCGACGCGACCCGACGCGACCCGACGCGACCCGACGCGACCCGACGCGACCCGACGCGACGCGACGCGACGCGACGCGACACGACGCGACGCGACGCGACACGACGCGACGCGACGCGACGCGACGCGACACGACGCGACGCGACGCGACGCGACACGACGCGACACGACGCGACACGACGCGACGCGACGCGACGCGACGCGACGCGACGCGACGCGACGCGACGCGACGCGACGCGACGCGACGCGACGCGACGCGACACGACGCGACGCGACACGACGCGACACGACGCGACGCGACGCGACACGACGCGACGCGACGCGACACGACGCGACACGACGCGACACGACGCGACACGACGCGACACGACGCGACACGACGCGACACGACGCGACACGACGCGACACGACGCGACACGACGCGACACGACGCGACACGACGCGACACGACGCGACACGACGCGACACGACGCGACACGACGCGACACGACGCGACACGACGCGACACGACGCGACACGACGCGACACGACGCGACACGACGCGACACGACGCGACACGACGCGACACGACGCGACACGACGCGACACGACGCGACACGACGCGACACGACGCGACACGACGCGACACGACGCGACACGACGCGACACGACGCGACACGACGCGACACGACGCGACACGACGCGACACGACGCGACACGACGCGACACGACGCGACACGACGCGACACGACGCGACACGACGCGACACGACGCGACACGACGCGACACGACGCGACACGACGCGACACGACGCGACACGACGCGACACGACGCGACACGACGCGACACGACGCGACACGACGCGACACGACGCGACACGACGCGACACGACGCGACACGACGCGACACGACGCGACACGACGCGACACTACGCGACACTACGCGACACGACGCGACACTACGCGACACTACGCGACACTACGCGACACTACGCGACACTACGCGACACGACGCGACACGACGCGACACGACGCGACACGACGCGACACGACGCGACGCGACGCGACGCGACGCGACACGACGCGACACGACGCGACACGACCGACACGACCGACACGACACGACGCGACACGACGCGACACGCCGCGACACGACGCGACACGACGCGACACGACGCGACACGACGCGACACGACACGACGCGACACGACGCGACACGACGCGACACGACGCGACACGACGCGACACGACGCGACACGACGCGACGCGACACGACGCGACACGACGCGATACGACGCGACACGACGCGACACGACGCGACACGACGCGACACGACGCGACACGCCACGACGCGACACGCCACGACGCGACACGCCACGACGCGACACGACGCGACACGACGCGTCGCACCGCAGCGCAGCGCGACGCGATGAGACCCGCGGCCATCCCGCGGCGCCCTCGGAATTGCATTCAAATTGCCTTCATTGCGCGCTACGAGTCGCGCGCCATCAGATCTGCAATTCCGCTTAACCATCTACGAAACGGGGCAATGAGTCCGCCAGATGGGAGTTTCATCCACACGAGATAGTGTTGCCACCTTTCTTTCGCCACGTGAATTTACAACTTGAGTCTCTTTCATCGGTATTCTTTGGGAACGATCGTTCATGAACATAGGATTTTTTAGATAGTCCGAGTTGATTGGATATTACTGATATAGTTTCGAACACTAAAACGTTATTCTGAGACTATCCCATTTAGTTTCCGCTCTTAACAAAGCCCTTGTTTAAAAGGAGACCCTTTATGTAAGTTATTAATCATGATGCACTGTTTTCCGATATTTTCCTTTCTTTAGTAACTGGTTAATAAATCATAACGAAAAGTAATATAAATTTTGTATTCACAAAGAGTTGTATAATTAAGTTAACTAATCGGAAGCGTGAATCCATCGTAACACAATGATATCTGCAAGCAAAAGGCCCTGCTCTTCAAAAATTATATTTCATTTCTTTACATTGTGCGCGACGAAACGATGTGCCTCGAGGCGATGCAGGACGAGGCGTCGGTATTGAATTTAGAATTTCTCTGAACAATATACGATAGAACTTGACTACCTGACTAATTCCTGAAGTTTACTGGGAAAGTCATGAACATGTCGTGAAACAAATGGAATAATCTTACAGCAAGCACAACACAAAAGAAAATTGGTGATTTTATTACCCTCAAAACTTGTTCACGACGTGAGAACTTTGAATAAGTAACCCTTTCTCGCATTAGATCAGGCCATACCAAATTTTCTATAGCCATGTACTGGAGAATAAAACCTAACCCGTTATGTGCCTCTCGAAATTGTCCGCAAAACATTAATCATATCCTCCAGGAATGTTCCCAGGAGAATTCCGTCAGACCTCGGTTTTTTAATACAGACATTTTTAATTCTATTCAAACAGTTGATAAATACCAAAGTAGTATAATAAAATATTGAATCAAAATAGATGTTTTGGACAATATTAAACCATATTAGAATAATGTAATCTCTTATTCCTTTCTGTAACAAAAATTATCATTGATATAGTTTTAATGTACAGTATGTTTTTGTATTCATAATAATACAACCATAATATATTAAAAATATAATATTGTTTATGTAAAATGCAAAATATCGTATTCATATAGTTTCTAATAATCTACATGTTGATGCGACTTAAAATAAAATTGAATAGAAAAAGATAAAACAATTCAGCCTACCTGATTGGGCTTTGCCCGCTCTACAAGACTTTCTTTACGTTAGTTCAAGTGGTTAGGTCTATAACATTGAACATCACAAATATTGTGCTGCTTATTTGAACTAGTGGTACCAAAACAGCAAGTACTTTCACACTTGTATTTTCGCGCAAAATTACGCGATAAGTACTCAAATATTCGAAAAATGGTATACGACCTTATTTCAAAAACCTATCTTTAAGGAACAGATTTCATTATTTAATTAAAAAATTTCTCTTTAGTATTTTATTTGTAGAAAGACGCAATTTTTGAAAAATCAGGGGTTTCAACGAACATGAGACCTGCATCATTCTCTTAAACGTTCTTCATACTATCCAACAAGCATTTTTTATCAAAAATGGACACACTTTGGAAATTTTGAAAAATGTACCAGGGACTTCAAGTAACGTACCCCCTCAAAAAATCTAAATATCGGTTTCAAATTCAGTGGGTGGCGAGATCAGCTAACTCGATTGAAGGACATCAATTTTGGAGAAAATCGGCTGAACGGTGTAGCCGCTAGCGTTGTCCATGGACGGACGGACGGACGGACGGACGGACGGACGGACGGACGGACGGACAAACGTGTGACGTTTTGGCGTCATTCTAGTTTTAGATATCAAGGATCTACAAAACATGGATTCTGGCTATATCACGTGTTAGACGATATTTTTCTAAATTTCACAACTGGACTTCCCTTGAATGAAGTATTTCTCGGTCAAAAATTCACCGTTTTTTCGCCCAGCATTGCGTAACTTTCTCTCCACACCGTAGCAAGAAAATAAAAATTATTTCACGAAAAAAAGCACGAAATAGTTTATTTGGGGGCGGAAAATAGAAAAATTAACAGTAATTTAGTCGGGACTGTCATTACTGTATGCAGGAGAGACGCATGTACAAGCTATCTACCTACCTGGGGAAGTCCCGCAAGTAGAAGAAATTTCCCTTCACTGCGATCTCATTCACATAAGCATGAATATAGGAAAATTAAGTTTTGTAAATAAGTCTGTTGAACTGGAACGATTTACCACCAAAAGTGGTAGGTTAGAACACCCAGTTAGAAAATGTGCCCGATAGTTTTAGCAAAATAGTTTTGTTTCACGAATCTATATCAATCTATATATGGTGATCTGGCATAGTTCTCACGGAAAAATATAATAGATCAAATACTAAACTGGTACGAAAACAAAAAGTATTTCGTGCGTCCCTTCAATGTATACTATTCCTAGACTCTGAGAATGGACAGATGTTATTCCGTATTAGATTTTGAAAGCATGGCGCTAACATGTTCCGATTTTGCAATGCGAAGGGAGTAGGTTTAAATTTGTATTGAATTTATAAAATCATTCTTGATATACAGATATGCAGACAGGCTCAAACACCTCGGGATCCTAAAGAAGCATGCCAGGTATCCACCAATAGCAGCCGTTTTGAAGATTGTTTTAAGTGTTAGAGTTTCTATTTTTTTATAACCCCAGGAACATTGAAATAATCTCTTCAACCCTAAAAATAAACACCGTCATTACATTGAATTCATTTTACACTTTATCATACACATTTTCAAAGATTTTTACATTTTTTCAATTATTGTTTTTAAATTGCTAATATCTTTAAAGATTACATTTCCGAAATTTTGTAGTAAGTTTTCGTTTAAGCAGTAAATACATACTCGTGATCTATTTTAAATCTTTTGTAAAATAATAGGCTTACAAAATCTAAAATCATAATGTCAAAAATAATTCTTACTTAATTCGTTTATCAACTGCGTTGAAAATTAATAAAATATGATCAGATGTCAATATTTTATTAGATAATTACGTCTGTTAAATCAAACTTCAACATATGGTAATGTTTATCTTTCCACAAAAATGCAATCCTCCATACTCTAAACTCATTTTAATCTCGCGCATTCTTTTGCAAAAAAAGGTGCAGTACTGTTACACGTATATCTTCACACATACCAAAAGAGTAATTATGTCGAGCAGAAGGATATACGCTATCAACGAAAAAAAATAAACGAACTAATGAGGATTAACAGCACTTACGGAAAAAATAGGACATTCAATGTTTAATTTTGCACACCAAACACACAAGAATGTTCATCAGTACTCGTAATCACAGGAAGCGGAAAATATACTGGTATTGGGAGAATAAAATGGATAATAAAAGTCTAACAATGAAAAGACTTCAGATACTCTTTATTCATTCCAAAAATAAAATAATTTAAATAGGTAAAAGGCATTATGGAGAGGGCATTAATAAAATAGTAATGTTTTCCAATACAAAAAATAGTTATAATTCCTCAGACGTATTCAGATAACGTAGTCATATAACAAGGTATTGAATTAGATGCATTCGCGCACAAATCTAAATAGATTAGGTAAAAAATAATAAACCCCTGACAGGAGTGACTCGTTCACGAGAATGTGTATTCTAAGCAATATCGCAAACAGTTTGGCGCCACAATTATTCCCATGGGGATCTTAAAACAAACGGATGTTCAAATGGTGACGACTGTACCTAATTAAGCTCACGATCAATAAGCTTAGATTCGTCGACCGTGCAATGAAAAATATTTTTGAGCTAATTACATTTATTTGCAATAATATATATTAGATGTATAATCGCTAATATACTAGAAATGAACTTGGTGCCAATAAAGGGACTTATGGAACTCGAAATAATAAATCAATTCATTAGTTACTACATTAAATAGCCAAAAAATAATTCCCTTTGCAAGAATTGAATAGAAAAACTCTGATAGTAATTGTTATATTATATCTCCTACCCTACCATTAGTACACGCAACGCCCGTAGCAACGCTAGTAAGGTGTCGTGACCACACCACGAATGTGAGGCGAAGCCCACTTCGCTCCTGGTGGTCAGCCTAGGCCGACCACACTTCACTACGGCACGACAACTTCACTGGCCTCATCGCAGCCCGTGGTCATCGCTCTCGGCTGGGTTCCGCTGCTGTCGCCCCGGATACGGATACGGATACGGATACGGATACGGATACGAATACGGATACGCCGGTCGACGCCACGCTGGATGAGATCTACCGCTGTCGTCTTCGTAGTCAACGCCGCTATGACAACGTAATGAAAAGCCCTGGGTCGGCTGTACTTAGCATTGAAGAAACAGACGTGATCCACTTCTAGGACACTTTTATTTTGTGGTAAATGCTTTTGTTCACTGAAACTTCATTTTCTGAAAATTCCAACCTTCAACAGTAATTAAATATATTTTTTTTAAATTTCTTCCCTCATAAAAATACAATTCCTTTATTTCAAGTTAACTGGTAGTATGCACTGATGGATATTGGGTACTGGGTACTGGGTAAGTACACAGATTTATTTAAGTGCCTACTTGTTTATTTTGAGCAGTGATGTTCCTTCTCTCGTGATTTAAAAGGGTTTGTCTATTTATCTATTTCGTGCCATTCAATCCAAGGTGCTATCCGAACTCGTCTTCGTTCTCGCCCTCAACCTCATCCTGTCTCTTGCCCAGCCTCCGCCCCGCCCTCCGCTGCCTCCGCCCCTCAATCTCGCAAAGTGCAGCGAGTGAAGCGACCTACGACCCCCTCGCGGCGCACACGCTGTAAACAATGAGACGCCGCCGTGGCCCAGCAAGAAAAGGAGGAACAAGGAGATCCGTACGGCTTGCTCCACCGTCAGACGGAAACACAGGAATTTATGATGCCTGGCATCACACCGAACCGTATTGTTTCGGCGACAATGAGGAAGAACAAAATCTCGACGTTTAGTACTTGCGACGCACGAAACACCAATTGGGGGGCTGTATGAAGCAGCATTTACTTGTAAAAGAGAGAAAATGTTAGTAGTAGATTTTCTTGGATGCCTTAGAAGACATTACACACAATTTTCCTCAATGGGAATATAACATATTGTCTTCTGTTTAATCAGTATTACTTTCTCCCAGAGCCATCCTAAAAAAACATTTTAATATATAAGTGACTTTCTGTACAACTGTGCATTTGAAGGGCATCTTCCTGAAATGTTTTGGTACGTATCTTTATTGGTCATAGTTGGCGTGTTAAATTAACATAATTACTATTAAGAAAATGTATTCATTTTTAGAAGAAAAAAGAAGCATCTAGCTCTTGAAGATTGATAATACTTCTCTTCGATCTTTTAAACTTCCATTTCACAACTTCAGACTATAATGAATCTCAAAATAGCAAATGATATTACTTTCCTAGAATTCACACACATAGAGCTGGAGGAATACATGATTATTATTTTCCTACGATAAAAAGACTCATCGAAAAGTTAATTTATACGTTCGTAAAATAAAAAAGTCATCTTTTTACTGTATCTCTCGTCTCTCAAGATATTGCTGTGTCCAGGAAATGAGTATTCTTGGAAAATTATATTTGGAAACTCCTACTTCAAAAATAAACAAGAGAAAAATGTCTTTGCTTTGAATAAAGAATGAAGTTTCAAACTTGCACGTTTCTTAAGGACAAATTCTGCACTGTCGATGAAATGAAAATTAGTTAAATAACAACCGCGTAAAGGAACGGAAATTGATACTTACAACACACTAAAATCTTACAACGTTAATTATAAGGAATAAATGTCAAAGCTATTTATCATCTGCTATAAGTACAAAACAAGCTGAATTTATATTAGGAAGTTTCGTAACTCTCACACTAAATTTTTGCTTCTGGCGCACTGGATTACGTAATACAGAATAATTTAGAACATTTGTAAAAAAAATTAATGAGTCATATTTGTTCAAGACCATTTGAAATATAAATTACTACGATTTAAATAATGTAAATCAACATAATCAAACATACAGAACATAGAAAATATTAGTAAATTTCATTAAAAAAACATCCACAAAGTTAATGTTAATCTACAAAAATTGTTCCATGAACGATAGCTTTTTATAAAGCTAAAATAATAAGTAATAGGAAGAAATATAATACACTGTAAGAATTGAGTTTGCTTTATTGCACAGTATATAAGGTACGAACGATGTAGTTTAAATCCGTATCTCGTGCAATTTGTATGATAGGATTCAGGAGCTTTATTGGTTAGAGTGGTCTTATTTTGAAGATCACAATTTCAAGGTTGCCTAATACGAACGCCAACTCCTCCATTTCTTCTTTTGGACTAATTTGATAGTGTATAAAATTTTAATGAAATAAGCATTAGCTTGTTCTGCAAAACTGAAATCATGAATATTTTAAAACATTCCATTCTGTAATAAAATTGTATGTGCTTTTTATTGCATTAAACAAGAAAAATCAATAGATACTTTGAAATACATCAGCCTGAATTAAATGAACTGTTAAATAATTTATTATCACTTTAGAAAAAATGTTATTTGCATTATCTCATTTAACAGTCTGGGAAGTCCTGTTGATTATCGCCCCCATACATTTCAGAGTATACTTTCTGTTCTTTATGAAGAATTTAAAAACTCTCTGAAGTCTTGTTCTCACTTTACTCTTGTCCTTCCGAGATAATCTAATACATTATTATTCAATGTCTCTTTGGAATTAGGGTATGACGTCTATTTTCTCGAGCAGTAAGATTTTGACTCAATAGGTAACTTCAACATGTACAAATGTTTGACAGAAGTAAATTCATAAACCTCCCAATTAAAAAGACAGGTAACTAAACCGGAAAGAAAAAGCGTTTTTTGAAGTTTTCACATTTCTAGAAACTTATTGTCTACGAGTCGATGTAAATATTTTCATGAAAATGTTACCGTATGCATGCCATAAACTCTAGCAATTTCCTTGAAGGTTATGAATACCACTTAGGTTTAATACCTCATGCATCTTTAATTGTTGCAATAATCGCATCATAATCAGGTGCTTCAAATGGCTGATGAATTGCTAGCAGTTCGCTAACACAACCCTTCTTAAGATTTTCACTCCACTATCAGCAGTGGCGGAACGTCAATGGATGCGAGTGATGCGTCGCATCGCTTCGTTATTCGGTTGGTTTTATGATTTCTATTCTTTACAGAACATGTTCCTCATTTTCTCAAAGCGAAAATGTAATGTCCTTTCTTTGGGCGTTTCAGACCACTGTATCGGTTATAGTACCTGGTTTTGTAACACTGTGGTTTCGCACAAGTGAGTCGCATCTCTTCCCTATGTTCTTTTCTGCTGCGAGGCCAATGACCTTCGAGAAGGTTTGTTACTAGGGATATGACCTCATAAAACACATGAAGACAGATGCATATGGATTTGGCGGAAGCAGTTCAAATTTTCTTCACCACGGGGAGTTGTTTATATAGCAGTTAAACATCTTAATTAGAACTACTTTTTCTTCAAGCTTCTTGACAATGTTGTCAAGTGCGAATTTTCGATAACTAAGGTCAATCGGGGCGTTTATGATACAGAAAAGCAAACTTTTCGTCCCCGTTTGATGCCCACGTGATGGGAATAATTGATGAGACTAAAGTAATACAGCTTTTATCTCTATGAACTTTGATTGGGAAACAACGAGCGCGCAACAGTAAGTCTTATTAGGGTCTACTATCTCAACAGTAATTTCTTTATCTTTGGCAGTGCACAAATTCTGTAAAATTTTGAGTTCCTGCTATACTATCATTAGTAATAGAATATATTTCCTACCATTTGCTATATTTTGTTAATTTTGGATACCAAGAAGTAATTATAAAATGGCGTTTGTGCACCAGATCTCCGCAAGTACATAATGAAGGCAACCAGTTTGACAAATTATTTGCTCCATTTTATCGCAACCTCTACCCGATCTCTCAGGAGACGCCAGTGACTAACACAATGGGATAACTGAGAACAAACAGGAATAATTTCAGTTAAGAGATTCGCATTAGCAAAGAAGAAATCTAGAATGCCTCAAATCTCTTAATTATTAATTTTTAAAATTTGGGAGTGTACTTTTATCTAAAAAATATGGTGCACAATTCATTGAATTTCCAACAGAACTTTTAGTGCCATTTTTTCCATTAATTTTCAAACAAAATTGATTCTTCGATTTTTACATTGTTTAAAGCCTTTTCTTAATGATTTTTGTCTTCCTAATAATTTCTTTATCCATGTTCCAGTTTTACTTTGGTACATTAAACACATAATGTGTGGACACCTTGTCTTCTGATGCAACTCTTTTTTGCAGACATTCTGATAAAATATTCGGTACGGAGAAGCGTAAAGCTGCAACTAGAACTCAAAGGACTAGCTATTGATGAATTCTCTCTGAGATGCGAAGATAATTTATACCAAGCGAAGCGGCTCAGTGCGTAGCGAGCTGACTTCGCAGTCGGGAGGCCAGGATATCCGGGGCCCATCCTGACAGGGGCTTCCGTGTTTTTTCTCGGTCATACAGATATACGCTGGGAAGGTTAAAAAAAAACACGATCCCCTCTCAGCATCCTGTCACCTCATAATTCACAATTCAATGCTTAACAACCTTTTCTTACCAAGGGATACAGCCGAAAAGCTGATCCCTATAATAGCATACGTTAATCTCTCTTCAGGACAGAATGAAGATAATGTGTAGTGGTCAGTAATGCCCGATACTCTAATCATAATAATAATACATATTGATAATAATAAATAATAATAAATAATAATAATAAATAATAATAAATAATAACAATAAATAATAACAATAACAATAACAATAACAATAATAATAATAACAATAATAATAAATAATAATAAATAATATTAAATAATAATAAAAAATAATAATAATAAATGTTCTCAATTCACTTCATTAATAGATTTTAATTTCGATATATTTTTAATTTGTATTTATTGTTCATGCCAATAGATAGTAAATAAAATAATAGTAAGTAAAGTAAATAATAAGTAAATAAAAATACTTTTTCATCAATTTATTTTTCAGTATTCACAACTTGAATAACAATTCTTTGTAGTTCAGATTCAGGTTAATTTATTGAAGAAAATAATTATTCAGCCAAATCAGTCGGGAAAAAAATGGGCAGTGTGTGCAATTAAAGATAAAAGTCGAAATACAAGTACCAGCATTCTAACTACAATAGTGCGCTATGTATTTTTAGTGAAGTTCATTCAAGATGAGTTTGCATAATATGGTAACGTGCGCAGCAGTCTGTATTTTGAAGCTGCTTCTCATTCTCTATCACGTCACCCAACCCTAGCCCACCCCATTTCCCCCATTCCACGCACCCCAACCCCGTCTCCACACCCTTCCGCCTGACGAATCGTCCTCCCAGCTCGCGATATGCTCATGCGCCATATATTAATGTCAATTCGAGTAAATAATTAAACACTCCACAATTTATTACTCAAATAAAAACAACAACAATCCCCGACACTGAAAAATAACATTGGCACTTCCACGCTATCAAACGCACAAAGGTCGTTTTATTTTAATTAATGATGCAGGCGGTGACGACTGCGGCGTCGAGGTGGAAGGGGCAATGAGGAGGAGGTGCGCATCAGTAGTAGTGACAAAGACTGCGACAGTAAGGGAAGGGCAAGAAGTCGAAAACTGGGGACTGCACAATTAGCTCTGGGTCTAAGTACTATATTTGCGTTTGGAGGAGCCAATTTTCCAAAGCACCTGGCGTGGAAAAAGTGTATCTTCGCTTTAGACAACGAGAAGGGCATATCCGAAAAAATGATACAAATAAGTGTATATTTATTTAACGTTAAAAACAATCAATAACTCTGTGTGATGTGCTATGGGGGAAAATGTATGTGCACGTTTTATTCTTTTTTGGGATGCATCGTAACCAATACAATGGCGATGAAGCAGTGGTATAATGGGAGATAAAATAAATATCGGAACAGGAGAATTACGAGAAAATCTACTGCGAACCCGTTTCGTCCTTCAGAACTTTCATCGGGATGCGAAATCTGTACCCAAATGGTAATGTGAGCGGTCTGATCACTACACAACCGCTCGCCCGGACTAGAAACTTGCGCGCGACGTGATCGGCGGCCACCAGAGCTTTTGAACATCCATATAGTGGCGACACTCCAATGATGCGCTCCACCCTTGCACGGTCTTGCAGGAACTGAAAGACAAATTGTTGCCCTCGGAAAAGTTGGCAATTGATTGTGGGGCAATAACAGTCGCGCCCGATGGAAAACACTTTATACAGCCATTGTTCTTTCAGGTACAAATTATTATTACAATTTCTCAGTAGCTCACCCAAGCGGGGCTGAGGCTCTTGAGGCTTAAGCTTCCCCAGAAGACGGCACATAATAATATAGCTTTTACTAATTTTCCATTCTAATAAAAATCATTCAATATATCAGTTGTTTATGTTATAAATATGGACTATAAGTCTACAAATAAAATTAAATTTTACATTCATAATAAATTTAAATAAAATAAACATGTCACCTGGACAGAATAACTTTAGCTCCTCTCCCCTGAAAAATCTGAATGCGCCTCTGTAAATACTTAATTCCCAAGTATTTCGTATTTGCGACATACGCACCAGATTTTTATCGCGCAAAGTTGAACAATATTACGTAGACCCACTAGGCGACAGCAGCGCCGCTGCCCTTGCACCCTGTAGTTGCGTGCACGGCTCCAATGGAGAGTTGATGGGGCCTGGTGGCCGCAGCGACAGCGGAATCTGCGCCCGGGCGCCGCAGCGGATCCGAACGCTGACACTGCGTGGTGCGGGCGGCACCAGCACGGCGGGCGCGGAGCGCGAGGGGCGGGATGGTGAGGGGAGGGGCAGAGGGCAGCGAAAGGGGATGAGGTGAGGGAGGGGGAGGGGCGCGAGCCGCGGGCGCGCCGCCCTAACGAGGTGCTAACTAACGGTGATCGCATTACCATGCAGTAATTGCGGCGCAAAAAAACACGCGACGGGTCGACGCGGGTCGCCCGGGACGCCGGAGGGTGGGTCATGGCACGGCGGGGAGGGACGGGACGCAAGGGCCAACGGCGCGACGCGGCGCGGCACAGCCAAAGGCAGGCGAGGGCGGCGGCGAGGGCGGCGGCGAGGGCGGCAGCGGCAGACGCGTAGCGCTTGGCGTAGGTGGGCGGACCGTATGCTAATATCGCGCTGAAAATCGCTCGTTCGCCCTCTCACTCGGTCGGGCCCCGCCCCCATCGTGGGGCTCAAACGCGTTGCACGTTGCCGACTTCCGCCCTCTCTTTTCAGAGCACCTGCGCACTACGGAACAGGGGCAATCCGTCGTGTTTGGCAGACCGCTCGCCGGCGATCGAATGCCAAGCATGAAAAGTGAAAATGTGGCGAACGAAACGGTTTGCGATTGAATAACACATATTCTATTGTTTCCTATTCTTTTGCTTTAGTCCATTTCGCTTTCTACATTACCATATATTAATAGCACAGAAAAAATAATCTTATCACTATTTTTCTCACAAAATCTCTGCGCAATATTTTTTAATGTATGAATATCCTGTATATAGTAATCGCGTAACCTGAGTGAGCCCGGGTGTGTGTGTGTGTGTGTGAGAGTGTGTGTGTGTGTGTGTGTGCGCGCGCGCACGTGTGATACTGACATTTAACTTCTTCAGTTTCACCAATTAATCTAAATTAATTAAATTAACTAAAATATTTCTAATTAACTAAAATAAACTAAAATTATTTTAGATAATTTAAATTTAGGTTACTTTTCCAATAAATCCTATATTCGCATCGCACCATTTCCATTTTCCTATATTTTCTAGAGCGCTTGCGTTAATGAGGAGCACAGGAATATCTCGATATCCTTCGTTAAGACTTTCAGTTTCAGCTTTGAAGGTTTTATCTCCACGTGACCTGGTTCCCCAATTAACTTAAATGAAGAAGCGGTTGATTGCGTAAGCAAATAACGTACCGTAGAGTTGGCAGTCACTACCCAGACGTATTCTCATTTGTATAACCTTTTATTCCCCAAGACGATTCAGGGGGTTGTAACTACGCTGTGATGGAGGATTTTAATTTTCAGACGGAAGAGTCAAGTGTAAATGAGTAAAGATGTTTCATTCCACATCCTTTAATCTCGTAAGTTGGTGTGATTCAGTGCAAGTGTGTAACATTTTAAAATATATTTTACATCATGAAGTGATGGTAGTGGTACAATTATTTCCGTCATTTGATTAACCTCTTGCCTCATATGATCTTTAACTAATTTATTATATATTAATAATTTAAGAAATTTCAATAACGAAAATTAATTATTTTACCTAACTTCTGAATATAAACTCATTCAATGTGGGATAGTTATTATATTCACTAAAGTAATTGCTGCCAACATTATCCAGTACGTATTTTCTTTCGGTTTTCGTTAAATTATGAATTCCCAAATCTGAATTATTACACTTTGCTTATAATTACAAGCATTAGTCAAGAACATATGTATTTGACGTATCATTCAATCTCTTAGTTAAATGTGTTAATCGCTCTCAAATCGTGCATACGGTCTTACCTCATTTGGTAAATTACCTGATGGGCCTCTTTACCTCCATTAGCATCGAGATTGTAGAGCACCTTGTGTTCGCTAGACCGATTCCCCGAATACTGCATGAGCAACGGCAGACCGCTCCAAATTACATTGCCAGGTAATGAAAAAACTGCGCTGATTGCGTGTATGCTGTCATCGGTTTCCTCATAGACGTTAATGACCGCAATTATCATAAATCGTGCCCGTAAATACCGTAATCCGCCCTTTAACGTCGTTACCACCTTCATCATCTTCATCATCGCAAATATCACAATCAACACCGCCACTGCCGCCGCTCAAATCACTTAAATCAGTAGTAGCCTCACTACCTCCGCCATCAATGGAATTTCTGGCATCGTCATGGAATTATTCATCACAATGTTACTGCAGAACACGTAAATACGTGTATCTCCCTCCCTCTCTCTCTCTCTCTCTCTCTCTCTCTCTCTCTCTCTCTCTCTCTCTCTCTCTCTCTCTTTAGGCCATGTTTAAACTCTTTTACATTTCCCGGGAATGTTACCGCTGCACTCGCCCTCCCCATTTGCTCTTCTGTTCCTCTCGTATGCGCACTACAAAACAAGTACACTTCACAGAGAACACGCTCTACATGCAAGGAAAAGCTTCCTGTTGCGTACGCAAGTTAGACCACGAAACACTGTCGGAGTAATTGCCAAATGCCAATTCGTTCTTAAAACATAACAGATTAACTAGCACATTTCATTTCTCCGATAAACAGAGCTAGGGTTTTGTTTCCGTTATCACGCTGCAAATGCTAACGCTATTTACCCAGGACATCAAGGAATTTATCAGCTTTATTTTATTTTTTAGTTACAAAAGTATGTTCCATATTGTTTGTACACTGAAATCTACTAATAGCAAGAGTTTGAGAAAAACAGTGGTTTCCCATTCAGTAATTATTTATCTATTTACTTGACTTGCTCTCATCTCATTATACACGAGACGGCAACATTTGGTATAAATGATAATACTGAGAGTTATTAAGTTTATCAATCGTGTTATCGCACATTTACTGCACCGGATCATTGTCATGCAAAACAAATTGTTAATGTACAACGACTTATTATTATGACTTATGACTTATTTCACATAACAATATTGCTATGAGAATTAACTTGATTCAATCACGATAAGTGAACCGCCTCCACCTATGGTCAAGGGAACACGAAAACTTAAGTCACAGACAGACGTTACCGCACAGACGTTGCACACAGCCGAAAGGTGACATATGTTTGAGTAGATGCACATGTAAGTTTTTATTTTCACGATATTAAAGTGCGAAGGTTATTATCAATGTTGACTGCAAGTTAGCTTTTAAACTATGTTCTACAACATGATGAACACTGTGCAATAGCAAATGTTATATTAAAAAATGTCTGTGCTTACACCTAGTTAACTGTCAATATCTCATATTAAAGTGAGATTTATATCTTTGTCAAATGGTGACCATGAATATGTCTGAATAATATGAGTAGTGATATTGTAAATTAAGAGTAATTGCTATTGATAATCACAAAATTTTATTTAACATGAACGTACCAACGTGTGTACTACGAAGAATTTAACACAAGTCCTACCCCTAATCTACATCTAATAGTATATCGGTTCACATAGATTTAAATTTTCAAATATGTAATCGAATGAATCGTACGTAATTCATTTTAGGAGCCATTGGTCGTCCACTACTGTATTTCCCAGAGGAAATAATCAGTACAATAATTTGTAATTTTTTCAAAGCTTCCTTAGAAATTATTATTACATTGTCAGAAATTTTTACTTGCGTGTCGGCGGAATACAAAACATGTTTGATGGCATCCTAGATTTCGAAAAATATAAAGAAAATAATCTTTTGAGACTAGTGCACCAAGTTTGAAGAGTAAAATTCTACTGGTAACTCATATCTCACACTTGTTCAAAACTGGGTGCGTAGTTAGTACGCTCGCAGGCGTCGATTCTTCATCATTCCCTTAAATATAGCGCGTATGGAATCTCAGAAGGGGTGGAGGCGTTCCTCCCACGCTGGAATGAGACATTCGACGATGACCTGCATACCTGATTCCAGGGTTTCCGTTGCCAGGTATATCTTCCCCAGGTGGCCACCGGCTCCAGCCGGGACAAGTTCTAAGCTCCCGACTGATCGCAGTACAGTAATGTAAGCCACCCTTGTTTAGAAGGTTCAAGAGAATACAAAGTTGTGGCTAATTAAGCAGCAGCAGTGGCAGACCGGCACTGCAGAGTGGCAATGGGCAGACCGTGGGATAGGCATCGTGGAAATAAAAGCAGAGCAATGGAATAATCAACATGCTCTTGGGTAAGTCTCCGTACCCTCTTTAGGCCTCCGCCCAGCTTCATTCTCGTTCTTCCTCCACTTTCGCGTTGACCTTTCACAACCCTTTCGTCGCACCCCATTTTTCTCTCCCATATCCGCGAAGCTTCGCCTGCCCCGACCCACCGACTCGCCCTCCGAGCAGTTTCTGACCCGCGGTCTGTCTACGCCCAGTCTACTTTGCGTATCTTTCTTCGACCTAGCGCCTTCAAAAGACCGTTGTAGCAACGTTTACGCGCTCTCCAGCTTCAATCTCGCTCAATGCATCTCCATTCCAATTGGCTTCTCCAAATCGCAAATATTTCCCTCACCACTTCCGCCCTGTTAATACCTGGATTGCCCTCCCTCTCCAATAACTCCACATACTCCCAACCCCACCACTCCCAGTAAAACACAGATTGTGTTCCTCACGCTTCCCTCTTGTCGGTATCACTTCATTCCCCAATTCTCTAGCCACCATTCCCCGCCACGCCAGCCTCCGCCACCCATTCCGCCACGCCAGCCTCTGCCATGTAACCGCAGCAAAGGCAGTCCTCACCATACCGGCCCCGCCACGCCTCTCTCTGCTGCGCCATCCCTCACTTTTCCATTCCCGCCCTACGCCACTTCCCGCCCTACGCCGCTTCCCGCCCTACGCCGCTTCCCGCCCTACGCCGCATCCCGCCCTACGCCGCTTCCCGCCCTACGCCGCTTCCCGCCCTACGCCGCTTCCCGCCCTACGCCGCTTCCCGCCCTACGCCGCTTCCCGCCCTACGCCGCTTCCCGCCCTACGTCGCTTCCCGCCCTACGCCGCTTCCCTATACGCCACTTCCCTATACGACAATTCCCCCCTACGCAATTCCCCCCTACGCAATTCCCCCCTACGCAATTCCCCCCTACGCAATTCCCCCCTACGCAATTCCCCCCTACGCAATTCCCCCCTACGCAATTCCCCCCTACGCAATTCCCCCCTACGCAATTCCCCCCTACGCAATTCCCCCCTACGCAATTCCCCCCTACGCAATTCCCCCCTACGCAATTCCCCCCTACGCAATTCCCCCCTACGCAATTCCCCCCTACGCAATTCCCCCCTACGCAATTCCCCCCTACGCAATTCCCCCCTACGCAATTCCCCCCTACGCAATTCCCCCCTACGCAATTCCCCCCTACGCAATTCCCCCCTACGCAATTCCCCCCTACGCAATTCCCCCCTACGCAATTTCCCCCTACGCAATTTCCCCCTACGCAATTCCCCCCTACGCAATTCCCCCCTACGCAATTCCCCCCTACGCAATTCCCCCCTACGCAATTCCCCCCTACGCAATTCCCCCCTACGCAATTCCCCCCTACGCAATTCCCCCCTACGCAATTCCCCCCTACGCAATTCCCCCCTACGCAATTCCCCCCTACGCAATTCCCCCCTACGCAATTCCCCCCTACGCAATTCCCCCCTACGCAATTCCCCCCACGCCATTTCCCGCCGCGCAATTCCCCGCCACTTTCCCCTCGCGGCCACCGCGGGACGAGGGCACGCTCGCTTGCTGCGGAAACGCGACAGGCGATACGGAGTTCACCCTCCGCGGCAACGGTCGCTCTTTCGGAGCGAAACAGTGGCGCCCACGGGCCGCCTCTTTGGTGCGGAGTGCTTTAGCAATGGAGAACACTGATCTGGGAATGCAATTATCCTAATGCAAAACGGAACGCAGCGTCCTCCTAGTGCATTTGTGAGGAGAAGCGGAGGCGGCGGTGCGGGACGCAGAGAGTGCGAGGCTTAGCTGGGCGTGGTGGGCGGGGCGTGATGGGGCGGGGAGGGGCGGGAAGAGCGCGGCGAATCCGGGAGGAGAGGGGAGGGTACAGTGGTTGCATTCGCGAATCGAATTCCGTGTATTCAGAACGCGTTCTCGAGAGTTTCCTCCAGAATTTGAAACTCCTGCTCTCTCCTAGAACAATTACTCTTCTTTATCGTATTGCGGTCCGTAACTGGAAAGCTTTGGAAATGCCAATAGTATGTAAGAAACTAATTTGGGTGCTGGTACACGTATTTTACAGGTTGTTAGAGTTACTAAAAGCGTCTGAAATATCTAACTAAACGCTTCTAAAGAGAAGGGATATGACACCTATAATGACGTGTTAAGGTAGAATGAAATGCATGTTTTCGAAAGTAATTTCTTCCATTACACCTTGGTTTTTTGGTTTTATTATTACTCTGTGTATGTACATCACTGGTGACCAGATGATACCTGTACTCATCATACCCATTGCAAACTCTTGTTCTTAACTGCACACACTTTAGAAACTTATTCTAGAATACAACAATGATTACAAATAGCAAATTATTAGGTTCAGCAAATATTACATATTACTGTTTAAACATCTGACATAGCGAGTGCATTTTGTTTCGCTTTGACAATTATATCATTTGGAATTGCCTAGATGCTTTGAAGACGTCCCGATCTGATTAGCGCGCTGATAGTTAACAACCAATCTGCACCAGACCAATGACCTGATATTTTTCCTTGATGTTTTTCCAGAACAACAAAATATTACCAGGTGTATCTGGGCCATCTTCACGCGCCTGCCCTGCCTACTATACACTAAAAGGAGTAGGGCATCTCGACAAGATCTCGACATCTGGACAAGATAAACTTTTACAATCTACTCATCTCTTCAATAGGAATAATTGCGAATTCATTTCAATAAACAATGAAAGAACATGCGATATAAAGTTACATTTTGAAAGACGATATATTCAAAATATACCATGGAGTCAAAAGAGACTGGTTGTGAGCTAACGGTCAATATCTTAATGCACTACAATAACATTCTTCGGCTGTCACAGAAGGTCCTTTCAGTAGAATTTCTCATTATAAATGTTAACCTCTGGGTTTGATCATATATTGATATATCATATATATTAAATATATTACCACCTGAGGTTGATCTTCCTTAGGTTAACGATAGTTACAATTTCAATAATTTAATTCAAATCAGCAGCATGTTCGTGAATTAGAAGTTTTGAGAATTTAACTTACTAATTCAAAACCAGGCATAGAAAAAGTTCTGTCAGTTAATCAGGTGCACCCAACACAGGAACTTTATCGCTCCACTTTTTGGTATTTTATTTCATAATTCTAATTAAAAATTAATCTTTATCTTCAGTTTATCTCAGTGTATTAATAATATATTGTAATATATTTATACTTTTAATAAATTAATTTTAATTTGTGTGCTCAAATTCGTTTTGCATTTTTATTGAATTGTTACAAGTTTCTACACTACACGTTATAAACGAAAATGACATTTGTCGTGCCATTTTTATACAAGTATATTTCAATTATATATAAGCAAATGAATAAAAATTATATATCTAGTGAATAATTTAATATCAAGAAACACTCAAGTTAATTTTGAGTAGGTAACGTAAATTACTCTTTGGTAGCTACTGCTTTAAAAAATTTTAGCAAAAGAGTTCTGCTACCAAAAATGTTTGAGAAACCCTGATGTACACAAAACGTACATGTAATGAAAAAATAAACCAACAAAGCTATAACTACGTTTTTTAGAATTTTCCTGATACCAAATTTGAGTTCCGAACTTTAGGAAAGAATTAAGCATGGGCCACGGTTTTCATATACACGGATAACACATTCTGTTTACACAATATCCAAAATTATATGGATTGATGGGTGAAAACTCTCTCTCAACATTGCCAATAAGCGGTTTCTGTCGGCGACACAACGTAAGTTATTTACAGAAATTGATAGGGACTCCCGACGGAGTTCGAACCCAGATCGCAGGAACGCGTGAACTAACGATTGCCTAACCGCAGTCAGTTCTGCAATGTCCGATGCGATAAATTCATGAAACAGTTTTTAATTATGGCCGTTGTGGCGTTTTGTGACGCCTCCCGCTTGAGTACACATCGGCGCGTCTCTCGACATCTAGCCGTCGAAACAAAATGCATTTCAACAAACACGGAAACCACAACCCATCGGATGGAAAATACAACGATGTGGAGTTCATATGCGGTTCTATGTGATGGCGATATTCGAGCGTTCTCGTCCAATAGAGCCGAAATAGTGTCGTCTGTTTTACTACTAATCATTCCACCCAGCCACACTTCATCCACAAATTTCACCAGCTAAATGTTTCTAGGTCGAATTCCCAATGTGCACGTAATTCCTTTCCAATTGGAAAGTTAATACAGCTCCAATAGGACATACGTTCTCGATTACTTGGCAACTTGCTCCATGCTCCTACTAAATTTCAGCCATCAATTAAAAAACTCCTAACTAAAAAACAGGGTCAAGTTCGTAAAAAATAAGCATATTTAATTGTTTAAAAAATCAAAAGTTTAAAGAAAAATATATTTCCGCCATTAAATTGATACTATTCTTAATATATTAGAAACGTTTAAAGAAAAAAACAGGGGGAATTCGAATCTGAGTGCTATGCATACTAAACAAGTGCATATGAAATTATTTTCAAATCTAATATTAAAAAATTGAAAACGAAAATATGTCGTAGTTTCAATGTTATTGATGATGTAGAATATGTTCTCAAATATATAGAACTCTTGCAAGCTTCGAAATTCCTGAATTTAAAATGAAAATTAGACTTATACCATGCTATTAAGCGATTATTGATTCAATTTAAAAAAAATGAAGTCGTTTAAGAAAGTGTTGTTTACACTTTTTTAATTTGTAACAATTGCACTTAAGCTTACAAAAAATCTCTTATTCTAAAAAATGTGCATGTCAATTGCATCTCTAATTCTGAAGAACGGATTTAATTTACAAAACCAACCTAAAATACCGTAACAGTTATAGGAATAAATGAAAAAATGACGTTTGAAATGATGGAAAATTCAGATCCTTTTATAAAATTTTGACCTGTGCCTTATTTATCAGCGTACAGTGCTCTATACGTAAAAACACTAGGAAAATTTTGAGCAACTTTCGTATTTTTTGAAAATTTGAAAATTTCGTAAGAATTTCATGTAAAGTACTCTTCAAAATTAATTAAAAATAATTTCGAAAGATTGCGATATCGGCCAGATCAACGAGAAATATGTGTTAGTGACAATCCTGTCTATGATTTACCCACAATGATTTCAACCCCTTCAATCATGCCTACCGCCCTCTCATCATCTTGTAACATTTCTCTCACTTTTACTATGTAATTCCTCTCCTCTTTTTTGTGTGAAAGCATTTATTTTATATAGTAACTTAAAAAGCGCTAAAATGTATTTTTCCTTTGCCGGAATTCTGGCACATACGCAAATCACCTCAAAGCACTTAAGCGTAACATCGCCAATTGTATTTTCTCACATCCTGCGTACTACTATAAGGGTAATGATGTCTTTGCAATACATCACAAATTAAGCAAAACGCTTGGGAACGGTCAGTCTTCCATTCGTACTAATAAAAATTAAGAAAATACAGTACGTACAGATGCAAAATGAATTCAACAGATATTGGAACACAATATAAGATTTATATCTGATCACTAAAGAATTACCTACAAACATTCTATCTTGAACTGCTTTTAAAAATATGCGTGCAAGATGGGGTATTAGAGGAATAAAAGTGTCAACTTTATGTAAAACACTAACCAGCCTTGTAACCCAGAAAGGATGAGCAAGTTTTTAGTTTGCAAGATAACACGATATTCTAAATGTACTACTGCGTGGTATTCGTAATCTAAACACGACAGGATGATGTAATTGAGTTTCATTGAAAGCATTGAAATTCATTGTCCCTTCTCAATTTCATATTTATTTGAACAGTACATTCTTAATCATTATTATACATGATTATTGCACTCTGCTTAATCATTGTTATACAATGGCGTAAAATGTTCTAGAAAATGCCTATTTATGTCCTACCTACTTGCTACATACTCTTGTAAAACAGTATTATCATGCCTTTCATAAAAAGTGTTATCTGCGCACTATTCCGTATTCCCATTAAACCATTATATCAACGAGCACAAAATCGCTGAATGTTGCCACAAAAAGTTTTCTCCGCGCCAAAGACACACTTCGTAATATACGTTACCCAACAATAACTGAGAACGTCTCTGAATTATGAAGATATATGATCACACCGTCTCGTTTATCTTCGTCTTACATGAAAGTATCTTCACACGGCCGTTGACCTCGCTGACACACGAAATGTGGACGATCGATGGAGCAGGTTGGCGTCCGGCCACGAAAATGGGATAGCGATTCGGGCGACCGCGACCCCGCGCCGCCCCGGCGCCGCTCGAGCGGGAGCCCTGGCTGGCAAGTGGCAAGCGGGCTTCAAACCCCCTGGCGCGAACCCGGCCAGAACCAGAACCAATCGGGGCCAGGGGTTTTTGTTCCGTTTCCGTTGATCCATTGACCATGTTCAGCAAACGCTGATATCTATAGCAACACTCGATGTAGGAATCATATTCATCAGGTGACAGTATCAACAGCTCACTACAAAAAATACACACACGATACATGTACATTATTTAACAACACCTTGCCAGATGACATTAAACGATTAAATTCGATTCAAAATTTTAGGTCCCAAGAACAATCTTTTCTGCTCTACAACTGTTTCTATTTAATTAGAGAATATACCGAGCATCCAAAAGGAAAGTAATATTAATTTTAACAATGATATATAATGTATTATATATCATTTGGATTGTATAATTGTAAAGAACCTGTACAAAGTATTGTACTTCAGCTTCTGGGTCAATGACCCCCATCTCGATCAGGTTTTCGTCCAGATTCCCTGATCCTTGAGCAAATGCTGAGATGGCTCCTTGTTTTGCTTCTGGACATAAATGTAACTTCAAATTAACTTCTCCCCATAGCACGTTACACACAGTTTTAACTGTTTTTGAAATAAATAAATAAATAATCAAATACATACATAAATAAATACATACATAAATAAATACATACATAAATAAATACATACATAAATAAATACATACATAAATAAATAAAATAAATATCTATTGTGGCGTTATGGGATTGTGCAACCCCATAACACCACCGTCTCGTATGTATGAACACCCACAGGCAGCGAGGATAGAAGGCGCAGAAATCGGAGGTGCTTAAACGCGCAGCCTGGTATCCGTTGCCGTACTAAACAAAAGCGAACTAGCGAGCAATGTTTTCCTTGTGAAGGGTTGAGAGAGGGGAAGTAGCCCCACCACTAAGAATTTCCCCAGCCGTCGCACAATAAATACGCAAACCCGCAAGCGGAAGCCCTCTTTTGATTGTCGCCGTCCGTCGAGTAAGCAGCATTTTGATCGCCGCTCGTTAACGTCAGCTTAGATATTGTTTGCCGCCGCAACGACTGCTAGGTAGGAGTTTTCGGCGTCGAACAGACGTTTTAGTTAGTCGTCCGCGAGATAGTGAAGATTGAGTAACGTGTTTCTTCAATTAACAACACGGGAAGTAAAAGTTACCCGTTGTGAGAAAAGCATTGAAAGTTCTGGTTTAACAAAGTAGAAGTCGCAACGAGCGAGGAACTTGCACGAGTATTCGGGAAGTGCAAGGGACATTTTCACAACGTGGGCGTAGTCAGAGGCGCCGGTAGTAGTCGAGGGAAAAGAAGAGGCCGACTAGGAAGAACGGAAGAGGACGCAAGAAGACAGGGAGAAGAAGAGACCGACTAGGAAGAACGGAGTGGACGCAAGAAGACAGCGTAGACGGCAGAGGCGAGTCCCGTCTCGTACGACGCAGAAGCTGGGACCGAGCGACGTCGGTGCAGAGACCAGCGCACGACCATCAAGGCCAAAAGCGGGAAGTTCGAGGTAACGCTTAGAACTGCGGAAAGTAGGTCAAGTTCACGTCGGCAGGGAAAAAGACTAGTATAGGAAAGTGTTAGGAAATTGAGGACACGGGTGGCAACAAATTGCAGTATTGTAGGAGGAGACTTTTGATGCGCTATTGCCTGCCTAAAACATTCTATTTGGGACATTTATTATTCTGCTATTAGCAGTCACAGTTAAATTGTAAATGAGAGTAGTGCACTTGCACACATTTTGTTCTTCGCATGTAATATTTTTGAAGCAGGAGATTGTAAATTGAAATTTGGTTTTATGTGCAATGTAATTAGAATAGCATAAATTTAGATATAATTAATTTTCCAAGGGAATTCCCAGTGTAGATTAGGGTAATTATTTCAGAGAATCAATTTTGTAGTAAATTATGTGTTCATTTAATGTGCTGTAAAGGTTTCTATTTGTGTTTTTGATCATTCTTTGTAAAAGTGTGATTCTATTCTTGGTTTTTTGTCATTAATTTCTGCCACAAAAAGTTTATGGGTAAATTATACGCTCGTTTATGTGCAATTTGTGTGATTTTATTGTGTCAAGGGTTCAAACCTTTCTCGCACCCTGAAGATCCTGTTCCCTAGATTTTAAGCTCGCTTCACAAGCAAAATCTTGTTAACCCGCTTACGGTTCATGCGTGCTGCTGTTGTGAAGGTGGCAGCTGTGGGCAAAGGTGGGTTGGTTAGAATCTCTCTCTCTCTCTCTCTCTCATATATATATATATATATATATATATATATATATATATATATATATAAATTAATTAAATGAATAAATAATGTGCTGAGATGGCCTCCATTCTGACCTTCTGGACATAAATGTAACCTAAATTCTCCGCACGTTTTCTTGAATTTTTTATTAATTGCGGGAGGAATGAAGCGGGTTTGTTAGTTCGCCAGCAATGCTATACATCAAAATTCGTCGTTATTTTACCTATGCAAATACGGTTCTTTGTTCACAAACGCAACATTTCTAAATTATATGTTGAGATAAAAAGATCTGGAGTTCTGGAGCTCTAGAAAACGTACGCAGTTTATTTATTATAAGCAGTAAAAAGTGTACGCGATGTATGATGAAGAAAAATAAAGGGAATCGACGTAGCAAGATCCTATAGACTCAGGCCTCGACCTCCTTCACACATGCAGAGAAAAATGTAAAAGGTAGACTTTTGGATATTTATATTAAAGACAACTGCACCAGAACTTGTACTTTCTCTGGGGTCAGTCTCAGGTAGGCGAAGAATATCTTTACGCACTATCTCAAATGGAATGCCTAATCAAATTTATCATTGGAATACGAAAGAGACGCATATTCAAGCATTCAAAAGAATTCCTCAATTTCCAGTGGCGAACGATCTTATTTTGTCTCGAATATTATCACATCACGGTATTCAAAATTCTACATAGTGCTCACAGCTAATAATATAAAATGATCGATTACCGAACAACAAGCCTGACACAGGAAATCTCCATTTCCCCCCAATAATTTTACCCGAATTCCCAACATCTGGAAATTCCGCAATGAATAGTTTGAAGAAAACAATCGTTTTCAACCATTGTATTTTAATTTTTTAAATAGACAACTTTGTGCAAAAACAGTTACTCCATTTATTTTTAATAAGACCACATGAAAAGCTTTTTATTTCACTTTCATAACTAATGAGAGTACAACAGACGCGTCATTAATTTTTTCTAAAAAAGAAAAGTGCAATAACGGAATAGCAGAGTTAGAAATATTTATTATTACTGGAGATAAGTGAAGCTGCCATGAGATGTTGCTCTTTATTCAACGGTGAACTCGCTACAAACTGAAGGAAATACTTCCTTCGGCTACGAGGTGTTTATGG
Source organism: Gryllus longicercus (assembly GCA_038098605.1). NCBI lineage: Eukaryota > Metazoa > Arthropoda > Insecta > Orthoptera > Gryllidae > Gryllus > Gryllus longicercus. The sequence continues at coordinate 2,048,820 of JAZDUA010000264.1, read as the reverse complement.
ATTGGTGTCAACGCAATACGTTGACCATAGAACCTGGAGGAAAGACTGGTATTGTGATCATTATACTCATTACACTCGTGCGATTTGTGCAATCTGCCCCGGTTGTATGCATGCCGTCAAAGCATCGCCCATCTCGAGTCGTTAGCACTACTCTTTGTAACGGGAGGCATCTTCCATCTTCTGGCTTTTGGATCATGAGGTTGCTAGGAGAGGACGAGTTGCGGGATAAAGATTACACACTTCACCACTTCCTCTCACTCAAAATAGTAACAGTGCGAAACAATGCACTCTTTATTTTCACTTGCTTTACGCACATTTTTAGTTTTTATTTCTTTTTGAAAACGTTTCAGTTTCTATTTCTTGTATTAAAAATCGGGATTTTTGTGAAACTATTTCAATTCCAAAAGGGTGTGTTACGGTTTCTGGAGTTCAATAGAACGTGCGCAGATGCTACTTCTCGTTACGCATCCTTTACTGTTTTTTAAGAAAATAAATGAAATAAATCAAACGTATTCAATTTTATGTAAAAAACGCAGATATGTGCTAATCACATTTTCTCCTTTCATCACTTGATTAGGATGCTACAGTGTGTTTTTTCTCTACCACTTTAACCGTTTCAATGGAACAAATTTTGTGTCAGCCATACTTGTGGATGCCGGAATCATTAGTTCACGTGTTTCAATTATCTTGAAAGAAAAATTTCTCGTTTGACGAGATTTGGTTGCTAAGTCAAGCATTTTTTACGAATTAATAAAGTATATTCACGTGTAGAACCATACATAGGAAATGTAAATAAGATAATTTTGTTCTATAGTGGGGTGGTCACAATGTCGAGAAAAGTCGTAGATATGTAGTATTAAATCCACAGCCAAATTTGTCGGGGAATACAAATGCAGCGTGATTCGGTTTTCACCCAAAATTATGTAAAAAACCAGCAAACATAGTTTACGTTTTCATGATCTTATTCGTAATTAACAATAAAACTTAGACAGTAAAAACAATGAATCAGTGATTTCTCCAATAATTTAAGTAAATTAGGCATAAAAGATCCATGTTATTAAACTTTCGTCATTAAGTTGTACTGTTGTGGGTTTATTAAAAAAGCTTTGCACATTTTGTAATACTAGTTGCAAATTCATTCTTTTTTTCCTCTATGCAATTGCCGTCATTTTCTTTCTTTGCCAGTATATACATGTTTCTGGCGCAAAAGTGGGACAACTTATGGCAGTCTATTAATAAAGTAACAGGAGAGGAATTTTTAAGATAAATGACCGCTAAGGGGATCACTTTTCCGATTCTGAAAGATGTGACAAATTGTGTTCCAGATAGGAGGCTTTTCCTTAACGTGGTGAAGATGGAGATAAACCGCTTGTAATACATAACTAAATTTAAACGAGCTTGACTACTACATTTTTCACCAGCTTTCATACTTCCTCCGAGTCTCGAATTCACACACGTGCACGCGCGCGCTCACATGTAGACGCACATAAATTCGACCCTCGTTACGGTAAAATATACGTTTCCATAACTACTGTGACCAACTAATCAATAGATCCTAATAATCAATAAAGAATACTTCACGAGAAATTATTATTCATTTAAGAAGAGGTAGAGATACCGGATAAATAACGGTTTCAGATTTCTTAAAACGTTTAGAAGTTCATTCCAATAATTGTAGTTTGAACTGCAAGAATACTTGAATGTAAGAAGGATTGCCCACAGAACAATGGTAGAATTTAATTTTAGAAAAGTACTTTTTAAAACAAAAAGAATGGAAGAATTAAAAAGAAAAAAGAGAAGAAACACGACAAATGTTCCTAAAAATTAACAATTCCTTTAACAAAATTCCGCGCAGCTTGTGAAAAGTATATAAATTATGTAATTATTTCACGGATATTTTAAGAATGCAATTAGTACGGCATTGGAATTATTGCAAAATCTGAAATGAAACGATACATTTACACGTTTACATACGTAAAAGGACGTATTCTACTAGAAAGTACCCTCACTCGTCAAGTATGATGTCAAAATCCCGCGGTGCGAACTCCACGCTTCAGACGCGAACGCGATCACATTAAACTTAAGAGCTCTCCTCAGCAGCGCCTACCGCAACGTACTTCTGGAAACTATGCCGGTTGTCCATCACAGTCGGAAGATTTAGCCTGGCGATTGCTCAAAGCGGCGCGCACGCGATCGGCGCCCTCCCACGCGTCCGCTCACGCCCACCTCCCTCACACAACGCTCTGCCAATCACACCCACGAGCGTTCGCGCCCGCCTTGTCTACACTGCCGTCCCGGTGCGCAGCGCCCGCCCCCACCTGCCCAACCCTCACCCTCTCTCGTGCCCACCTGCCGCCTCTCTGGCTGACCACATCCCGCCCCCCCGCGTGTCCCACTCTCCCCTCGTGCCCATCCCCTCCACGCTTGCTGCATTGCCCTTTCCCGCATGCTCTCACCTCTCTCCTGTGCCCACCTGCCGATTTCTTGTGTGAAAATCTTAACACCCCTCATCCCCTCAGGCCTACCCCCTTCCACGCTTGCCCAACTGCCTCTCCCCGCGTGCCTTCTCTTCTCATGTACCAATCAGCACCCTCCCCGCATGCTTACGTGTGGCCTCCTCGCGTGCCCACCTACCCCCTTCGCTGGTGCCCACCTGCCCCCACGTGACCCCTTCCCTGTACCGTCATCCACGTCTGCCGCCTGCCGCCTCACGTATGCCCACTTTGCCGCCTCCCGTCGTGCCCACCTGCCGCCTCCCGTCGTGCCCACCTGCCGCCTCCCGTCGTGCCCACCTGCCGCCTCCCGTCGTGCCCACCTGCCGCCTCCCGTCGTGCCCACCTGCCGCCTCCCGTCGTGCCCACCTGCCGCCTCCCGTCGTGCCCACCTGCCGCCTCCCGTCGTGCCAACCTGCCGCCTCCCGTCGTGCCAACCTGCCGCCTCCCGTCGTGCCAACCTGCCGCCTCCCGTCGTGCCAACCTGCCGCCTCCCGTCGTGCCAACCTGCCGCCTCCCGTCGTGCCATCCTGCCGCCTCCCGTCGTGCCAACCTGCCGCCTCCCGTCGTGCCAACCTGCCGCCTCCCGTCGTGCCAACCTGCCGCCTCCCGTCGTGCCAACCTGCCGCCTCCCGTCGTGCCAACCTGCCGCCTCCCGTCGTGCCAACCTGCCGCCTCCCGTCGTGCCAACCTGCCGCCTCCCGTCGTGCCAACCTGCCGCCTCCCGTCGTGCCAACCTGCCGCCTCCCGTCGTGCCAACCTGCCGCCTCCCGTCGTGCCAACCTGCCGCCTCCCGTCGTGCCAACCTGCCGCCTCCCGTCGTGCCAACCTGCCGCCTCCCGTCGTGCCAACCTGCCGCCTCCCGTCGTGCCAACCTGCCGCCTCCCGTCGTGCCCACCTGCCGCCTCCCGTCGTGCCCACCTGCCTTTTCCTCAAGTCCCCCCGGCCTCTCATTCGCATGCGCGACGAGGGAAGAAGCATCCCGAGCCTCGGAGCGCGGTGAGAAGAGAAGTGGTGGGCAGGAGTGTGGGGCGGGGCTGTGCGGGGTGGGTCGGTCGGAGTGAGACGAAGCGCGGCGGGCTAACGACGAGAAACGCGTCTTTAATTACCAGCCGTTTAATTAAAACTGGACCGGGTCATCATGGAAGTCCAGGCGCGGCGGCATTATGACACGGAGTAAAAACTTTAATTTATCTAGAAGTTTGTAAACGCTCAAGCTTTATGGGAATTAAAAGTAAAAATTCGCTATTGCGAAAGAGGTGAAGAGGAATAGATGGTGAGGGAGGACGGGAGAGCTGGGGAGTCGTGTAGGGTTGAATGCGTTGAAGGGGAACAGGGGGTGAGAGGTGAGGGCATGAAAGGAATAAAAGAGGAGGAGGCTAAGGGATGGGCAAGAGGGAGGGATGAGGCGGCCCCTAGCGAGATAGGCGGGGAGGGGATAGAGTAAAGAGAAAAAAATTGAAGAAGGGTGTTGAGGGGGCCGGAGGGGAGGGGAGGGAAGGCAAAGGAAAGGGGGCCGAGGCGAGGAGAGGAGAGGAGAGGAGAGGAGAGGAGAGCGGGCGTGCCCGCCCGGGTCGCGCGATAAAAAGCAGGCGTCGAGGCGCGCTTATCTGCAAGCGAGGGCGGGCGTTCGTTTCCGCACCTCTTTCCCCGCCGCCCCCCTCAGCCACCACCTCGGCGGCCCGCCCGGACCTTTGGCGTCGTGTTTGCGCTCGCGCTCGCGCCCGCCGCCTGCCGCCTGCCGCCCGCCGCTCGACACGACGCGTGCGATGCGACACAGTGCGGTGCGGTGCGCTGCATGGAGTGTCACGGCGGGGCGGGGCAAGGGAGCGGATTAGAGGAGGCTGGGATGGAGATCGGCGAGTGGAGTTTGGGAAGAGCTTCTAGAGGCGATGAGATGCAAGGTGAGTCGGAGAGCCAAGGAGACTGGCGTGTCGTGTTGTGACGAAGGCGCATTGGTTACAACGTATGCAAAGGATGGCGGAGGCCGGAACGGATTTGAGATGGAAGAACACAGCGACAAATAATTAATACAATTCATTTTTCATTCTTCAAAAATTGTTTTTGCATTGATTATGTAAACAATGCTCTCCTTTCTATTCATCCATCTAAAACAACTCACTAGTGTCAGTGGTGATCAAAATGCAAAATCTGGATCTAAAAGTAAGTGTGTGAGATAAAGTGAAACGAAGGTGAATGGTATGATTCACTTGTATTAATTGTTTCTTAGTTACTGTTCTAATCTTTAATAGTCGATTTAGTTCATGTGCTCTGGAAATGCAAATTTAAATCGAGCAGGGCGTCTCCTCTCTCCAGTTTAAAATTTTCCTTAAAGCTGGGTTTTATTTTTTCGAACACTCCATTAAAAGCATGAAATAACATACAATGCACACAACCGAAATGAACTGATCGCATACGAAGAGAATGCAATAGAGTGCAAAATAAAAAATGCCTATATCTCGAGAAATTCATTTCGGCAAAGAACAAATTATGAAATAATCCGATGCCTCCCTTTGAAAGAATGTATTTTTACATACATAATTAAAAAAGCGAAATAAAAGAACACACTATGTTAATTGAAAAAAAACTTGACAGCCTCAAGTTGATACATTATTGTAGAAGTTCTAGCGATTCTCGTTAAGTGATTAAATTATGTGCTTTAACGTCCTCATATAGTCGCATAGTTCCTATTCCAAACTGCCGAGCGTGGAAAGCAATATGAAATTAAATTAATTATAACAATATCCTAGAATTGTATAAAAAATTAATAAGAGCGCATCGGGATGAGAGTTTAAAATTCAGACATTTTTGTATTACTTCCATTATCACACCACAAGTGACATACAGTGCATTGCGCGAATCGCAGCTGCACGTATTTTGGATCTGACACTGGTCGGATTGATTGATTCATTGATTGATTACTGCTCCTTGCTTCCAGGCGCATCAACTGCTATAATTAGTAACGTAAACGTAGTACATACATTATCAAGAGAATTGTCGGTGTTCTTTCATCCATAGTTCTCCCTCGAGATTTTGCACAGATCTATGCATCGACTTGCGCGGTTTTCTCCATTCAGGAATATGTCACCAAGAGGACACCGTTCCCAGCCGGCACAAACTAACCTTGCTAAATGTGTGGTAGTGTAGTACATGTAAGTGTGTGTGTGTGTAAGTAAAGGGAGAAGATAGGACAATAAAGAGGAAGGAAAGATCGCGCGCGATCCGTTGCTCCATTGTTAGATTATTGCTTCTGTATTGTCTGGTATTGGAGGTGAGGTTGGCAATGAGCACTAAATTGGGAAAGAAACTGTGCGCGGTCCGTGACCCGTTGTCTCAGGCAATGTTGCTTCAGTGCGCAGCCCGTATGGATGGCTTGGTCCAGCGCTTTTCCGCGTGTCAGCAGTGTGGCCTGCTGCTTGTCGAGTGAGTCATTACGGCGGAATCGGAGGAAAGGGAAAAACATTAGGGGCGCGGTCGGCTCTACAGCAGTGAAAGGCAACTGGTGCTGCAACAATACTGCATAAAAGTGGTTAGAGGGCGGAAGACAGTAAAGGCAGGAATGAAAGAGGGACGAGGCCGAATAGGAAATGGCTGCAAGGAGCGGGAGGGACGAACTGGAAGGGGAGAGAAGATCAAGAGCCAGACAGGCACGAGAGATGGGAGGGCAAAATATATAAGGTGCGAAGAAGCGAGGGGTGTGAGGGGAAGGGGGTACGAGGAATAAGTGCGGGAAGGGGTAAATGGCCGGAGAGCAAATGGGCGGAAGTGGTAAGGCCGCGCGAGGGGTATGGTGGCGGGAAGTCTAAAGAGCGGGAGGGGTAAGGGTCGGCAAGGTAAAGGGCTGGTAGGGGTCAAGTGGTGGCAGGGCGCAGGACCGGCAGGGCGCAGGACCGGCAGGGCGCAGGACCGGCAGGGCGCAGGACCGGCAGGGCGCAGGACCGGCAGGGCGCAGGACCGGCAGGGCGCAGGACCGGCAGGGCGCAGGACCGGCAGGGCGCAGGACCGGCAGGGCGCAGGACCGGCAGGGCGCAGGACCGGCAGGGCGCAGGACCGGCAGGGCGCAGGACCGGCAGGGCGCAGGACCGGCAGGGCGCAGGACCGGCAGGGCGCAGGACCGGCAGGGCGCAGGACCGGCAGGGCGCAGGACCGGCAGGGCGCAGGACCGGCAGGGCGCAGGACCGGCAGGGCGCAGGACCGGCAGGGCGCAGGACCGGCAGGGCGCAGGACCGGCAGGGCCAAGGACCGGCAGGGCCAAGGACCGGCAGGGCCAAGGACCGGCAGGGCCAAGGACCGGCAGGGCCAAGGACCGGCAGGGCCAAGGGCCGGCAGGGCCAAGGACCGGCAGGGCCAAGGACCGGCAGGGCCAAGGACCGGCAGGGCCAAGGGCCGGCAGGGCCAAGGACCGGCAGGGCCAAGGACCGGCAGGGGTAAGGGCCGGCAGGGGTAAGGGCCGACAGGGTTTAAGAGCCGACAGGGTTTAAGAGCCGACAGGGTTTAAGAGCCGACAGGGTTTAAGAGCCGACAGGGTTTAAGAGCCGACAGGGTTTAAGAGCCGACAGGGTTTAAGAGCCGACAGGGTTTAAGAGCCGACAGGGGTTAAGAGCCGACAGGGGTTAAGAGCCGACAGGGGTTAAGAGCCGACAGGGGTTAAGAGCCGACAGGGGTTAAGAGCCGACAGGGGTTAAGAGCCGACAGGGGTTAAGAGCCGGCAGAGGATAAGAGCCGGCAGAGGATAAGAGTCGGCAGGGGGGACGAGTCGGCAGGGGGGACGAGTCGGCAGGGGGGACGAGTCGGCAGGGGGTACGAGTCGGCAGGGGTACGAGTCGGCAGGGGGTAAGAGTCGGCAGGGGGTAAGAGTCGGCAGGGGGTAAGAGTCGGCAGGGGGTAAGAGTCGGCAGGGGGTAAGAGTCGGCAGGGGGTAAGAGTCGGCAGGGGGTAAGAGTCGGCAGGGGGTAAGAGTCGGCAGGGGGTAAGAGTCGGCAGGGGGTAAGAGTCGGCAGGGGGTAAGAGTCGGCAGGGGGTAAGAGTCGGCAGGGGGTAAGAGTCGGCAGGGGGTAAGAGTCGGCAGGGGGTAAGAGTCGGCAGGGGGTAAGAGTCGGCAGGGGGTAAGAGTCGGCAGGGGGTAAGAGTCGGCAGGGGGTAAGAGTCGGCAGGGGGTAAGAGTCGGCAGGGGGTAAGAGTCGGCAGGGGGTAAGAGTCGGCAGGGGGTAAGAGTCGGCAGGGGGTAAGAGTCGGCAGGGGGTAAGAGTCGGCAGGGGGTAAGAGTCGGCAGGGGGTAAGAGTCGGCAGGGGGTAAGAGTCGGCAGGGGGTAAGAGTCGGCAGGGGGTAAGAGTCGGCAGGGGGTAAGAGTCGGCAGGGGGTAAGAGTCGGCAGGGGGTAAGAGTCGGCAGGGGGTAAGAGTCGGCAGGGGGTAAGAGTCGGCAGGGGGTAAGAGTCGGCAGGGGGTAAGAGTCGGCAGGGGGTAAGAGTCGGCAGGGGGTAAGAGTCGGCAGGGGGTAAGAGTCGGCAGGGGGTAAGAGTCGGCAGGGGGTAAGAGTCGGCAGGGGGTAAGAGTCGGCAGGGGGTAAGAGTCGGCAGGGGGTAAGAGTCGGCAGGGGGTAAGAGTCGGCAGGGGGTAAGAGTCGGCAGGGGGTAAGAGTCGGCAGGGGGTAAGAGTCGGCAGGGGGTAAGAGTCGGCAGGGGGTAAGAGTCGGCAGGGGGTAAGAGTCGGCAGGGGGTAAGAGTCGGCAGGGGGTAAGAGTCGGCAGGGGGTAAGAGTCGGCAGGGGGTAAGAGTCGGCAGGGGGTAAGAGTCGGCAGGGGGTAAGAGTCGGCAGGGGGTAAGAGTCGGCAGGGGGTAAGAGTCGGCAGGGGGTAAGAGTCGGCAGGGGGTAAGAGTCGGCAGGGGGTAAGAGTCGGCAGGGGGTAAGAGTCGGCAGGGGGTAAGAGTCGGCAGGGGGTAAGAGTCGGCAGGGGGTAAGAGTCGGCAGGGGGTAAGAGTCGGCAGGGGGTAAGAGTCGGCAGGGGGTAAGAGTCGGCAGGGGGTAAGAGTCGGCAGGGGGTAAGAGTCGGCAGGGGGTAAGAGTCGGCAGGGGGTAAGAGTCGGCAGGGGGTAAGAGTCGGCAGGGGGTAAGAGTCGGCAGGGGGTAAGAGTCGGCAGGGGGTAAGAGTCGGCAGGGGGTAAGAGTCGGCAGGGGGTAAGAGTCGGCAGGGGGTAAGAGTCGGCAGGGGGTAAGAGTCGGCAGGGGGTAAGAGTCGGCAGGGGGTAAGAGTCGGCAGGGGGTAAGAGTCGGCAGGGGGTAAGAGTCGGCAGGGGGTAAGAGTCGGCAGGGGGTAAGAGTCGGCAGGGGGTAAGAGTCGGCAGGGGGTAAGAGTCGGCAGGGGGTAAGAGTCGGCAGGGGGTAAGAGTCGGCAGGGGGTAAGAGTCGGCAGGGGGTAAGAGTCGGCAGGGGGTAAGAGTCGGCAGGGGGTAAGAGTCGGCAGGGGGTAAGAGTCGGCAGGGGGTAAGAGTCGGCAGGGGGTAAGAGTCGGCAGGGGGTAAGAGTCGGCAGGGGGTAAGAGTCGGCAGGGGGTAAGAGTCGGCAGGGGGTAAGAGTCGGCAGGGGGTAAGAGTCGGCAGGGGGTAAGAGTCGGCAGGGGGTAAGAGTCGGCAGGGGGTAAGAGTCGGCAGGGGGTAAGAGTCGGCAGGGGGTAAGAGTCGGCAGGGGGTAAGAGTCGGCAGGGGGTAAGAGTCGGCAGGGGGTAAGAGTCGGCAGGGGGTAAGAGTCGGCAGGGGGTAAGAGTCGGCAGGGGGTAAGAGTCGGCAGGGGGTAAGAGTCGGCAGGGGGTAAGAGTCGGCAGGGGTAAGAGTCGGCAGGGGTAAGAGTCGGCAGGGGTAAGAGTCGGCAGGGGTAAGAGTCGGCAGGGGTAAGAGTCGGCAGGGGTAAGAGTCGGCAGGGGTAAGTGTCGGCAGGGGTAAGAGTCGGCAGGGGTAAGAGTCGGCAGGGGTAAGAGTCGGCAGGGGTAAGAGTCAGCAGGGGTAAGCGCCGGTAGGGGTAAAGGCCGCCAGGCGTAAGGTGCGTAAAGTGTACGTCTGTTGAGGTGTAGGGTGCAGGGGTGTAAAGGGCAGGATAAATGGGAAGACAGAAAGGTGGGATGCATGTGGGTAGTTTAAAGGGAAATAAGGGGAAAGCGAGAACGGGGACGACTAGCAGGAGCATCGCGCATTGCGCAGACCTAACAACAGAAGTTAAGAGAGCTCCTGCAAGTGCCTTTGAATATCATGCAGCAATTTCACTTGCTGAGTGCACCCATGGCCTGGAATTGGCGTAAACGTGAGAGAATGCGCGTTGGAGAACGGAAAATGAGTCAGCACTTGTTTGCCCGGAATAACGATTCCAAGCTGGATTATTGCTGTAGAAATGAATGTGTACATGTTGTATCCTAGAGAATATTTTTCTTTTGTTCTCACATCCAAAACAACGCATCCATCTATGTTTGTGTCTCCCTCATGAACAGACACCAACGCACGTCCGATTTAAATCTAGCATTCTACCGGAACTCCATTGTCAGACGCAACGAAAAGTGCAGATGTTAATTTTTTCGTATTCAATTCACACATGATCTCACATATAATTAGATCACATTTACAGCTAATCAAAGTACTGTAGATAAGCTAAAAGTAGTGCGCACAAAATGTCAAATTCGTATACAAGACCATAAATCAATGCTGAAATAATGAATGTCTACTTACGTATCTTTTCTACAGCATAAATTCGTAGTCTTGATGATTCAATGTCAAATTCAGTTATGGCCAAATCTGAGTACTCCACTTTCGCATTACAATCACACTAATTAAACATAATCACGTAATTAAATCTATGTGATATATTTCGTCAAACAATTTTCATGAAATTGGGCTTGAAGGAATTTTAAAGAACTTCAACATGGTACAATACATTATTATCACTTTATTCCCACTGTCATTTACGGCATAACGGTAACAAATACATATACATGAATAGTTATTTAATTAACGAAACTGCTCACGAATGATGCGAAAATAATGCCAAACATACCATTATGAATTAGCGTATGATATAACGAACACAATAAAATACAGACGCGCGCGATGTACAAAGATCATAGTAAAACCAGCAAATCTGCGAAATGCTTGACTGACAGTTCAAACAGTGAGTTCATAATTGCCTATATTTTGATATATGGGATATTTTATTAAAACCATCTTAACTGAAATGGGGTCGAGAGACACCATATTCCGTCTTAACATTACCCTGATTTAAATGCAGATTACCTGGGCGAGAAACACGATGACCGCATAGTACTCACTTCTCTCGAGCACGCAAGATAAGGCATAATGTTGAGAAAAGGAAGAAATGCAAATTCAAGAAAGAAATACTAACGTGTAATAGCAGCCTATCTCAACCCCACTTAACGCGCTGTTACTTACTGCCCGTCCATTAAGAATTTACTGCGTTTCCTGCTTTCAGTGCAGTACAAGCCGCACTTACCAGGGCATTGCTGTAATTTTGGAAAATAGTCTCGGCATTCTTCAATTGCGGAACACTCCCAAAACATTGTTGGATATCACGCGAATAATGTAGGAATAGTGAAAAGTATATAATTCAAAGAAGTATTTAAAAAGTAAAATAGTTTACGTTTTGTTACTGAATTATGATGTAAAATTTTGTATTTTGCAGAACATTAACATCTACTATTCACATTCAATATATAAACATAAAAAGGCTATTTAGAATAAAATAAGGGAGTTTATTTGAAATTATGTTACATTTAAACTTATTTTACTTCACTATTCGTCTCCAAGTGAGATGTATCGAGATACGAGAGATGTTCGTGATATCGATAAAAGCGACAAAAATTTATAAATATATTCTTGTTTCATTGTCAATTAAATTCTTGGATTTTCACATTTTATACACTTTTTTGCGACTTTTCCTAAGCAGAAGAATCTAAACCAATATTTACTTGAAAGAGATATACGCGAAGTCCATCTAAAATGCGGATTCCAGAAATTTAAAAAGAGACGTCTCGCCTTCAGGAGCGAAAGTTTCACGGCGCAAGCCAAACTGGCGCTTGTTTCTTCTTCGTCGAATGACAACAGCTGTGACGTAAGCAGTGACACACTGAACATGAAAATTTAATTGTAACATGAGATGTGATTGATTCATTAGTGATTCCAAGCGCGACAACTGCTAAGGACATTAGTCCCGTAGTGTAGTGAATGTCTTCTCGCGGGAGGTGGCGGTGATGTCCCCCCACCTAAAAGCGAGATCCGGCGCCGAAGTACATGCCGGCTTACGGGGTTTTCCCGAACCTGGTATCTCGAACCAGCAGGGCACTGTCCCGACCAAAAAAAGCCCTAAGCCCCAGATTGGTCACCTAGTATATGTGTGATACTGTAGTGCATGTGTGAGAGTGTGTAAGAGGTGAGAATAGGACAAGGAAGAGGAAGGGAAGATCGCGGAAGATCATCAGCTGAGGCAGAGACTCTCACAAGCATGATTGTTATTCACCTACGACGTATCAGTAAGTAGAAATATTGTGACCGGGCTTGTTATCCTTATCAAAATTATTTTAGATATCAATTAGGTTCAAGTTAAAAATATATCAATTAGGATAGAAATAACTAAAATATCGTTGTCATCTATTTATATTTTATTGATCTACTTCTCTACTCTATTTATCTACAACTATTCTATATATTTCATAATAATTCACATTATTACAATTATGTAACAAGAAATTATTCCGAAATAACTTGCCGTTTTTGCGAAACGCAAGAAAATAAAGTCTCCATATCTACATCAAAAAGTGAAATTCCTTCTGAATTTAAATATAATCTCTGGAAATTAGTAATATTGAAATACTAAGTATCTGTCATATTTGATGATCTCCATTTAAGGCAGTTTACCGCTTCTGTGAAAGAATGCGCCCAAACGTGACCAACGCCAACATGAACTGTGAAGCTCCAGTTTTGTTCAACATCAATAGTTAGGCCTCTATCGTGACTGGTTTCATCAAAAATGACTATGTATCGGGGGATGCACGATTTGGTTTAACTACCCGTAATTTTTTCCTTCTGGAACTACGAAACAGATGTAAAAATAGCCTATTAGTATTGCTTAATATTTCGCGTTCGAAATATGTCATTGTTTACTTAACTTACTTCTTAAGAAACATTGTTTTCTAACAATAACTACACTTGCTCATTTATGATGTGTGAAAAATGTTTCTAATATTACTGGTTAAGAAGAGTGCACCCACGGGACACGAGCGCAGGTCGTTCTAGATGGATAAGTGGATGCAGCAAGTTTCCTTTCATTGTCACTCCTGCAGAATTTGTTCAGTATAGCAATATCGCGTCTCTGATCTTAAAATTCAATTACTTCTGTTACTTGCGTATCAAAGTTCCAAACCTTTTCGGCTCTGGACGTGAGTAATTCTTCTTGAAATGAGCCGTAGGACAAGTCGTAAGTTATGACTATCTCTATCCGCCAGGGGCTCAGCGTCGTTGGTATCCGGGTTTCCCAATCGGTCATCCATCCAGGGTCACGCGGTGTCTGGAGTTCCTTAATGTCCATGACTTCACGGAGGATTGTTAAGAATTTCCGCTATCGGCGTAGGGATGATAATTGTAGTGGCATAGAGCCCGCCATCAACGTATATTAAGACAGCTAACACCCCACCCGTGAAGTTCATGAATATCTCCCTATTTTACACCAAGACACAAAACATCTCCCTCAAGAGATCACTTTAGTCACTATATATACACATCTCTTCGTCTAGGTCATTAAGGCCGTGTAGGGATCCAAACCAGCATTTTGTCTGTACAATCTAGATTTTTAATTGTCGCATCCCAATGTTATTCCGGTACTCTGAAAACAACAATGGGAATGCGTTTGAATGGCGGAGACCAGATTAAAATGTTCCTTCGAATATTTTTCAATTTATACATTTGTAAAAATTTTTCCATTAAATAAAAGTCATTATTTGCTTTACTTGGGTTACAGCCACTCTAATTACATGTGCTACACTCCAATTCAAACATAGTGGCTCTTCAAGGCCACGAGTTGTAAAGAGAGGGGACATAGTCATTCAATCGGGAGATTTAATGTCAAAAATTTTAAACGTAACGAAGAAATCGCAACAGGTTTGTGTAACAATAAGTTAAACAACAGCGCGAAACTTTACACAGAAAGTACGGCTTGTGCACAAAATAGCAGTTCACTTAATTTCATATTTCATAAATAGACAAAGGCGCACATTTTAGAGAACAAATGTAGACCGAAGGTATACGTAGGAATGTCTACCATTTCAAAAAAAAGTCAAATAAAATAATTGATAGAAGAATTTTAAATATTTGAAGTTGTTTTGTTATGTATTGCAAGAGTGCAATTGAATTATAATTCTATGACTCGTTACAATTTTTTTTTCTGTCACAGATATTTGTCTAATAATATTTGTATGTAACTAGTTGGTCACTTATTTGCATTTATGCAGTTGAATAATTATAACGTCAATCACGTCAATGTTAGAATCATATAATGAGCAAATTACCCTCCTTATTGTTATTGACACTATTATCTCAATTGTTGATAAAAAGAAGAAATTTTATTTATCCGCAGACGATCTAAAATTTCTCTTCAATTAATTTGGAAAGAAAAATAATAAAGCTGCTGAAATGGCACGAGAAAGTTTGATTGAAGTTCTTACCACAAACATTTTTCCACGCAATACGGCCATTGATCATTTGGCCGTTACGCTGTTAGTAATTAATATCCGAGATCTGTATCTTACAGTTCTCTCTTCGCCGACTTTTCATATTCGTGCAAATGTTCCGTTGTGCGCTATCATTATTAATCTGCAAAAATGACGAATTCTATTTTCATTTTAATTACCTTCTCAAAATAGACTTCCTATGACAACAAATGTTAAGTTGCTGTAATTATATTGTATACAATCAAGTGCTTAACATATTCTTTCTTTTCCTGGCATACACCTTAAAGAACGGTGCAAATCGAGATATTAAACTTTCGTTAAATACTTATTCGTTTCATGGTTTGCGACAGCGTATGCATATTTTTTCCATTTTGGATTTGATTCCAAATTCAGAACTTATAAACAAGAATGTGCCAATAAAAAATGGGCAAGGCAACGTATGTATCGTGTATCACTAAAAACTACTGATAAATAAACCGAAAGCTTTAACAAGTATAAATAGCCAGGGTCTCAACAGATCGATTGAACTATATTTACAGTTAATGTAGACTAGTCCAATAAATATATACTTTTTTATTCTATACAAAAATGAACAACTGTGTTCATGCAAAGACTTGAACACTGGGTACATATGAAGTCCCATGAAATTTCTTAATAATATTGCAGTAAACCAACATTAAATGACACTTCAGAGTAACAAGACCGCTACTAAGAATAATCTTAGTTGACGTATGAAACAACAGTCAACGTAAGTTGGTATGGTAATGTCGTTTGTATGTTAAACAGAATGGAGTGTTGAACACACTTTGAGGAAAGTTTACATTCAGTTGCATCCACTAGATGCAAAACATCCAGGAGCGTTCCTTACAAAAAAATATACTTTACGAAATTAAACCCGATTAGAGTAATGTTCAAAGAAGAGGAATTTGAGAGTACCTGATGAAAACGAAATGGGATTAGAAAAACGCTGCCTACATGGTTCTGAAACTTTCACACGATACAGTTTAGACACTATTTACCGATATTTTCAATATACTAAATATATTATTTATGTGCCTAAAGCAACGTTCAAACTAATCAGATATTGATAATATTAAAAAATATTAATTATGTAAATATAATTCAAAAAGGTTATTAGAATTATCTTAACACGTTCTGAATAGGTTATGCTGTAGCATGATGAAGTACGAATGAAAAAGAAATAAAAGTAAAAAACAAGAAAGTTCATGAAGTACACGGTGAACCGATGGTAAACAATTATTAAAATGGAGAACTTCCTGACCCGAAGTGACAGAGCAGAAAGAAAACAAACTTGACTCAGACAACTAGCAACCTCTTCCTAACCGAAGACGATGAGAGTCCGAATAAAGAAGTGGATCGAAGGGGAAATGAATGCCCTGAAGAGGGAGCGAATGAGTTTACGGGAGGAGAATTAGTGGAAGGGCAAACTCTTGAAAGACTAAGGCACTCTCCTGCTGAAACGCAATGAGGGTGGGCACGAACTGAGTGGGCGCCTTGGGAAGACATAGGAGAGGAGAGTCTGACTGCTATCGAGAGGTTCGGCGGAGTGAAGGATTCGGAAACGGAAAAGCAGTTCTTATTCTTCAGATGTGCAGCCTGGGGAAAATGATAGACATGAAGATCGATAGGTAGATACGTGGTAAGAAATTGTGAATGAAAGAGATAGTGAAAGAGCGAAAGAAAGAGATAGTGAAAGTGAGACAGACAGTTAAAAGTGAGAAAGACAGATTCATCATTACATGGAAAATATTGTTAGAATTTTCAATAAATATGAGTATATTAGACGAATGTAATAAGGAAACTGTTACATTGTTTTGAATTTCCGGAAATCAAGCCTGTAGAAATTTTTCGAGAACTGATATCAAATAATAAAGTAGAAGAAATCGTATCGTAAATACGAGCAAAGTTTTGACTTTTGCGAACAACTATTAAGCATTTTAAGAAAGGGTCATAATCCTTAAAGGGACCGTTAATTTTATTAGAATACATGGCGTCTTTTAACGCGTGCATTGTGATCTTGAGGAGTTGTTATCACGCGAACTGAAATGTATCATTGACAAGATCAGACATTTTAAAACACTTAATTCATTCGATTGGAAGTTGGAGTGGGAAGATTTAAACATGTTTGACGTTAAAATAGATGATTTCATCGAATGATGTAGTGGACATAAAATATGTCCTAAAAATGTTGCGCAAATGCGCGTGACGTTTTTCCTTACACAAAGTATACTAACCACGAATCGACGTACTTTTTCAGATGAACACCAGCGTATGTCACTTTTATCTACAGTAATACAAAATAGATAAGGTAAGTTTTTGGTTTAATATTCAAATGATTTTTCAATAGAAGGGAACATTTATTGCTTTTTTCGGACATTTTAAAGGTTCGGACATTTTCCAAATATTTTTGGTGAGAAAAATATTGGCCCTGGAACTTATAAACGAACTTCCCTTAATTCGAAAGGAAAGGTGTTCGAGCAGAGGTTACCGGGTGCACAAAGAATATCGAGCTGAAATGTTGAAAACTGGTGACTGAATGGCGAAAGGAGAATGCACCAACGAAAGGACACCCATAGAAAACAATCGACGAAACCAAGCGAGAAACAGACGGGAGGTGTAGAAGGGGGATGTGAAGCGGAGGAAAAGAACTAATCGGACCTCTCGGTGACGAACACTGAGTGGCAGCTGGAGACGGGCTCTGGGCGGAAGATGGAAGCAAAGTGTTGAAGACTAAGAGAAGATCGGGGACCGCCCCACGGGAGAGAGGAAAGTGAGAGGGAACGGGCAGATGAATGTAATTGTGAGCCAGTGATCAGAGGGGGAGCCGGTAGTCGGGCGAGCGCGTAAGCCAGTGGAGCAGACTGCTGGCAGGGCGGGCAGGCAGGCAGGCAGGCTGGCAGGCTGGCAGGCGTGCGGGAGGGCGAGCAAGCGAGCGAAAGAGCAGGCGGCTGGAGCAGTATTGACGGGCGCGAGTCCGGCGCGCGGAGCTCGACCCGAATACAGAGTGGCGGAGGTGGCGGCGGCGGCGGCGGCGGCGGCGGTGGCGGCGACGGCGGCGGCGGCGGCGGCGGCGGCGCCGTGCGCGAGGAGCTGGCACGGGCGTGGAGGGTGGGGAGAGGAGGAGAGCACCGGCGCCTCCGGGAACTCTGCCCCCGCGCCGCGTCCCGCCCCGCGTCGGGCCCCTCCTCCCCGCGCCGCCCACGTCGCACGCGCTGCCCTCTAAGTTATGGCGGCGGCCGACCGCAGGTGGTCTGCGCCGTCAGGTGCCCAAGCGCCATGGGGCGCCGCGGGCCGGAGTGTGGGGAGTGGCGGAGCGCGGGGTGGAGAGCAGAGCGGAGTGAGGGGTGGGGTGGAGCTCAGAGTGGAGTGGAGTGCGGGGCGGAACGGAGAGCGAAGAAGAGCAAAATGTGGGTGGGGCGGAATGCGAAAAAAAGGGGCAGAGTACGGGAGGTGTACAGTGCGAGGAGAAGCGAAGTGTGGGGCGGGGCGGAGTGCAGAGCAAAGTGCGAGGAGGGGAAAGGTGAGGCGAGGTTCAGAGTGAGGTGTGGGGCAGCGTGAGATGAGGGGCAGCGTGAGACGACGGGCAGGGTGAGATGAGAAGGACAGAGTATACTGAGGGGCAGAGTGAAGTGAGGGGCAGAGTGAAGTGAGGGGCAGAGAGAAGCGAGGGATAGTGTAGTGAGGGGTAGGGTGTGGGGAGGGGCGCAGTTCAGGACTGAGTGTGGAGCGTGGCGGTGAGGTGTGCGGGGTGGGGTGTGGCGGAAGGTAGAAATGGGTGTGGGGCGGAGGAGAAGTGTGTGGCCAAGGGGCAGGGACGAGCGGAGGCCGCAGAGGCGAGCGAGGGTCGCGAGGTCCGCCGGAGCGGGTGGAGGGGCTGGCGAGAGCCGAGAGCGGGGTGCGACGTAGGACGTTCTGCGTCAAAAAGCGGAAGTTGGTGGAGGCGGACACGCAGACACACATGGAACAAGGTTCACTAAACTTCAAGGAAAGGCAAAAGGCACCAAAGAACACTAGTTGAAGACCAACAGGGCTTACACCTCTCCGGTGAGGAACATGTGGCTTGATTCTCTTGTTTCTCTACATCTTCCTGCCGGTGAAATGCAGAAAGTGCTCACCTTGGGTACTGTGTATGAATATCAATCATTCCGTCTATTATCGGCAGATTAGGTCAGAGTATTAACTTTATTATCAGTTTTCCATCCCATCTTGTGTTATCTTTACTGGTAAAATTACCAGTAAGTCTACTTTTCTTTAATAAAATACACGTCGAGGTAAATACAAATGGACTTTAGGTATTGCTCGAGCACCATTACACTGTATTTAATGATTCCAGAAGCAAAGAAAATCACGGTGATTAGGGAAAATTATCTAGACGAAGAGTTAAAATCAAACGCCCTGAAACATTACATGCATTTTAAAGCTGCTTTTAATGTTTAAGCCGAAGAAAGGAATAATCTTAAGGAGAAATAAATAGAAGGTTTGTTTCACCTCAACGATAGTATTTTGTCATTTCGCTTTTAGAATCGATTGATCAGAAACGTTTCTTCCAATACCAATCCTAGTAGTATTCCCAATACTCGCCTTTATTTCTCTACAATTGCTTCCATACGTCATTCTTCTGCACTGTCTCTGAATTTCCATGTCTAAAATGAGAGCAACTTTTCTTTTTCTGTTATTATGAAGCCACACTTGCAACATGCAAAATTCTGCAGAAATTTATATACATCAGAACTGTTTTTCTTTTCGCATAAACAATGCTAATGCGCATCATGTAGTGACTCAATAAACATTATTTCTTTTAAGATTAAATATTTTTTCTATTAAGTTTTTGATTTGGAAAGTTTCTACAATACCAGATATGGTAGCTACCACTATTCGACATCTAGGTTTTAAAAATTTGTTAGTATTTCAGGGATATAATTTCAATATCAAAATTACCTACGTGTTTGTGTCTCATAAGGAGAATTTCTCAAGCTTTATTTGTAACAGAAGACGGATAGTATCAGTGTGCGGTGCAATATTACAATCACGCCTAAATATTTTTGTCCGTTGAATATTTGAGGCGTTGGGATGAAGCTATTTACAATCCTATATTTTGAACGAAATTAAAATTATTGTTTTTTATGAAAATCGATTTGCTCCCATATTCCAAATGAATTCAAAAACGTGCAGCAAATGGCAAAAAACGTTTATATTTTAGCAAGTGGAGGTCATTTCGTGTATACAGTGCCATCACATTTTGCCACGAAATATGAGATACTACTAGACAGTACGAGTATTTAAATCAACATGCCTCGTTTGATAATTTAAAAACAATCTCTCCTTTTTAACAAAATATATTAGGGGAAATGTACGAGTGTTTTTACTGTGTAAACTTTTACAGTGTAAAAACACTGGTTTCTGAACCAATCTTTTAACTAGAATGACTAGATGGGTGGAATGATTCGAATGATAGAATGACTGGGTGGAATGATTCGAACTAGAACAGATTCTAATTATACTTGGACTTAGTTAGAGCTGCCTCTGACGTAAATCAGCTGTTACGGTATCATTCAATAGGAAGGTTGAACGTCACCATAGTGACGTCACTGACGCGTAAGCTCCCGATTGTATGACACCGTAACTGATTATGACCTATCAGAAGCAACTGAAAATCAATTGCAGTATAGAAGGGATTCTGAGTAGAACGGATTCTAGTATACTCATAATAAATTCAAACAAACGACTATAACCTCCCAGCTATAAGAAATTTGAAAGTGTAATTCGCACAGTCTCGAGAAAATGTTCCTAATTGCACATCAAATAGAACAGATTATTCCGCTTTCCTCGCGGATTAGAAGAAGTAATTCGAAAAACATCCATTGATCAGTTTTTGTCATTTTGCCCTTAAAAAATCACATTAGAAAGTCTGTAAAGATTAAACTATTATTTCCGTATGTTGTGATTCCAGTACTTTAGTTACGACACGAGACGCATATTGTACGAGACGCTAATTGCACATCAAATAGAACAGATTATTCCGCTTTCCTCGCGGATTAGAAGAAGTAATTCGAAAAACATCCATTGATCAGTTTTTGTCATTTTGCCCTTAAAAAATCACATTAGAAAGTCTGTAAAGATTAAACTATTATTTCCGTATGTTGTGATTCCAGTACTTTAGTTACGACACGAGACGCATATTTTCGAGCTAAAAATATATTTTATATAGCACGTAGTCCTAGAAAGCGCCGCTGACTATACACCAAATTGAGCACTTTCGTGAAAGATGACGCCGCGTTTCGGCAGCGAGCGCATCGGAAGAAGCAAGTACTTTGAAAAGCTCGCAGTGCATTCGTCGGCCCGAGCGTCAGGTAAGAATAATGACTCCGCTGACACCGGTTCCACTGTCAAGATGTATAGCGTGCCTGGCTGCGCTCCCCGCCCGCCCGCCCGCGTCGCCGCGCATCGCTTGGGGCGTTCCAACTTGTCAAGCTGTCATCCCCTTTGCGCCGCGCACCGCTTGTTGCAACGAAGACAAAAACCGCAAGTACACACTCCCGCGCGGACCGTCATACGAGCAGCCGTCGCTGGCAGGGTGGGTGGCGCGGTGACGGGCATGCGTTGGTGATATTAGCATTCCAAAGGTCAGCCCTTTCACGGGGACAGCGACACTTCATATCGCATTTGTTTGGCCAGTTGCTTCAAACCCGGTTAGAGCGAGAGGAGAAATTGGTGAAAAAATGTAGGGGAATAGTGCATACAAGAACGTTGAACGATTTATTCAAAATGGCACAAATCCAGTGACGCAACCAGGATTCTGAGTGGGGGTGGCTATAGGGGTACAGTTTGTTTATAGGGGACATGTTTGATATGTTATAACGAGTTTTTCGTTTATGATTAATACAGAATTTATTTCCATTTGTTCGTTTATAGCTATTAAACACGTATTTAATTGAAATATTGAATCAAATTCGTGACAATAGAAAATTACTGAAAAGGATATTTGTCAAGAGAGGTTTTCTACTTCTACATGAAAAACTGAAGTTACCTAAACCCATCTCCATTAAGTGTGCTATTGTACAAATCTATACTCACGTAACAATTAATAATTTTTTTCTTGTTTTTTCTATAAACATAACTACTCCTCCTAAATAATATCTACTGAACGCTTAATACAACAATGAGTGTAGCTTTAATACATTGTGTTGAGTTCCAGAAAAAAAAATTCTTCGGTTGTATCAGAGGAGAAAATGTTCTAAAAACTTAACAATAATCCAGTACCTTTCAGAGTCAACACACCAAATTGTATTTAGTTTTCTGAAAGAGTGAAAAATGTAATGGAAGTACAACTGACATCGAAATCAACTGAGAAGTTTGTGAATATCAAAGTTTTGAAATAATGGATGTCATGTACAATTGAGAACTTGCAATTATGTTTCTACGCATAATCCAACTTCACACAATTTTTTCTTGAAAAACATTCCCAGGCTATCGCTTGTACTTCAAATTCATTTCAAAACAAAATTTCCTAGCATGACGTATTCAACATTTTTACTTTCTACACACTTTCTCCATACTTACTAAAGAGGAAATGTAATGCTGCAACTCAAAGCGACAATTTTCAAACTCGTTTGGTGAGGCCCTGTACAACGTTCTGTAGACAAAATACGTTTGTAGGTACTTAGTACCGACGAAAAATGTGTTTGCAGAAAATTTGTCAGTGGTCAACGTTAGCGCCTGAACTGTTGAAACGATTTGCTCCTAAATTGACTTCACCTGATCAATCTCGGCGACTTCAAGGTCCAGAGGATTTGAAACGGATATTTCAATTTTTGGAGGTACTTTTCATTGAGCCTCAGCATTTTCAATATTTTTCTATTATCCCTCCAGTTCTGTAGATTTATTTTCCTCCTCAGATAAAGTGAAGGGTATTTAAACAATCGTAAAGGTTTATTTTTCTTGAATTCTTAAATTTTTGAAAATTGGAAAGTTCAAACCATTTTTCGACGTGTTCCTACAACTACAATATAAAGATAGAAATGTTTTGTTTAATGAATCCTAACCTTCAGACACAGAGTAGAACTTTTCAAAAATACGAATAGGTGTATGCAACTTTGTGTAAAAACATAGGCAAATTTAAACAATTATTTTTTCAAAAAATGGCTTATACTTTCTCTTTAAATTTGTTTTTTCGAAAGAGGAAGATAGATTATGGTGTAAGGTGATTATGGTGTAATGGTGTGATGGTGTAATGGTGTAAGTTCCGTTTTCGGCGAACTCTTTGATCTTCTCTGACTTTTTCTGTATCTTCTGAAATTTCAAACGTTTTTCATCCTATAACTACAATTTCAAAGGGAGATTTTTAATTACATGTGATGAAAAACACTAGATCATTCTTATGTACGTCTTTTAAAAATATCAGCAGATTTCGTGTATTTTTAAGAAATGGCAATTTATAAAAACAGCTCCAAATGTTTTCTTTAATTTATATCTCCGATAAAGAAAAGAACGTAATGGCGTACGTGTCCGTTTCTTTCAAGTCTGTGCATCTTCAAAAATTGAAAAAAGTTACAAATGAGAGAAAATAATGCTGTTGTATCCCTGTTCACCCATGTCTTCGGATAATTATATTGCATCTTCAACATTCCGTTAAACCTAATCGTGCCAGTGTCTCCACAACGTTCCCAAGGATTACTAGTAACACAATGTGAAGAGCCTCACTATCATGAGTATATCTTTTTTCTTTCACATCGGTTCCGAGGGCAATAGTCCATCAGTATTGCCATTTCCTCTGACATCATCTTAATTCACTCTCTCGTGATCATATTTCACCACTTCTGAATTATTCGCATTCCAGTTGCCACTCGCGCCTTCTGCGCTTCCTCAACGTCCACCGTCACTATCTTCGTCACCGACTCCATGTCCCGGGCAGCCGCGTCTCTTCCGCGGCGCCACGCCACCGTCTCCTTCACCGGCGGCCTGCGCCGCTCTCATGAATATGTAAGTGCGGCGGCCTCTTCCGTTGCCTCCGCCTCCGCCGCCATGCCCCCCCTCTCGCCGCCCCCTCCGTCGCCTCCGCCGCCTTCTTCGACGCCTTCTTCGCCGCCTTCGTCGCCGTCGCTCCCCAAGGCCTGAATTAGGCACGACTCTATTTGGGCCGAAATGAAACCCATGCGCGTCCGCGCTTGCGTCTGCACTCGCGACGCCGGCGCCGGCGCCGCCACCGACGACGTCGACAGCGACGACGACTGTGACGGCGATGACGCCCGAGACGTACGGGGTGACGATGCTGGCGGCAGCGACAGCATGAAGATGGCGGGGGCGGGCCCGGCGGAGACAGTGGCGGCGGCGACGGCAGAGGTGGGGCCAAGGGTGAGAGCAAGGTCGGAGGCAAGGGCGGGGCCGGGGACCACGGAGGCAGTGGCGGAGGCAGTGGCGCCGGCAGTGACGGCGTTGGCGGGAACGGGAGGGGGCGGCGGCGGTAGGACGAAGAGACTCGAGACCGCGTTGACGAAGGAAGCGTCGTCTCGCCGACAATCCCGCCTCACGCTCGAGTCGTTCCCAGGGAACTCAGAAATGGAAGAAAAATGGAGATCCTCCGGAGAGAAAGATGGGGGCGCAGGAAGCAAGGTTAGTAGGTAGAATAAGGGTGCCAACCAGACCATGTAAAGTTAGGAATCAAGATGCACTGCAGAAACAAGCGAAAAAACAACAACAAATTTGCACGTAATCCGCAGTCGACATAAGACTATTTTTAGACGCATGTATGCTCTCGCAAAATACTTCACCTTACATAAGTATTCCTCTTCTCTCCCAATGATTCACATTACTACCGCAAAGCATTTAAGACTACTTGAGTGACTATTCTATTACTGCATAAAAATACGATATTTTTTTCGAATTGTATCATAAAAATGTATAATTAACTAAAATATTGCCCAAGAACCAATGTCTTAAAACCAAAACATCAAATGTATTGAAAAATTTACTTTGAATCTGAATTTGTAATACAAACGACATTCCGTACTATGACCTTCCTTCCTCTCTCTCATCTCCTACCCTAACTTTCAGATCGAAGATCTGTCCTGGCTTTCGAAAAGGAGTCGTATCACTTGGATGTTAGTTATTAATTAAATAATTTCCCAGATTTTACTAGATTTCATTTACTTGATATTCCTCGTTACTATATTTTTTTCTCTGAAGAAATCTATGACAAGAACTATATGTTCGGTTTAGCCTTGAGCATTACTAAACCAAAATAATCGTGCTGACTCATATGAGACACAAAATACATATTACAATCTGTATTGTTCTATCTGTATTACGCACAAACAAAAACACAATGTATGTAGCGAAGCACTTGCCTCCAGAAAGAAATGTAGAAATTATACATACACTGATTTCCCTCAACAATCACAACTAATTGAAAATCACGTACAGAATAACTACACTACACCACCATACAACCTAATTAAGGAATACCACTAAATTTATATTCGTGTCTTTTAATAAAATGTAATTTTGAAGCAATTTTCTTACTTAGGAACACAAGATGAATTTAACTATTGATAAAACTAAACTTACGCTTCACACTTATGGTTCCCACTCATGTAACTTTAATATAAAATAACTAAATTATCCTAATAAAGCTCCACAATTAGTCTTAAACAATATTCAATGATACAATTATGAAGAGTTGACAGCTTTCACTTCGAAATGACTTACAGCTTTTCCCTCTTCGCAAATATTTTTACAAATTGTGTGCTTAGAAGGAGAGGTATTAAATCTAAAATCATGGAACTAGAGACCTGTTGATGAGAACTGGGTTTTTGCACACAAATTCTCACGGATAGGTATTACTAAAGGATTCAATTTCCTTAGCAAAAATGATTCCAGAAATATCTGTCCTCACGATCCCGTCTCCGAAAATGCAGTTCTCATCTGCAGATCTCTGGTATCATTATTTTGGACTTAATACCTTTTACTTGTAGGCTCACAAATTTTTAGTAATATTCCAGGAATTCGACCCGTTCTTTCACCGACCGAATCCCGTTAATTCTGTGCGCGCTCCCATGCGAAACGACCCTGAGCACCTGGCTCTTGTCTCCACCAACGGTTCTACGACCTTACACGTCAGTTCGCTGCAAAGTTACCCAACGCAGTCACTGATGTTATACCTTTTTTCAAAATTTAAAATAACTTGAAAACTTGATAAGCACCAAGAGTCCCTGGCACAACTGATTACACGAGAATTCGAGAAATTACACGAGAATACACGCCATTCGACTCCCACGTGGTTACGCTGTTCATCTCAACCCTACTAGCCCTTTGGAAAAAATGAGCTATTTTTCCCCCTTAATAGACTCCTTACGGGGTGGCTTTCCCGTCTTGTTTTCTTTTCTTCTCGCCTTGTGTATATATCCTCGTATCTGCATCCCTCCTCTCGCGTAACATGGACATTCAATCTCCTCTTCAGTTGCCTGTCATAAGTCACCGATTTTATGCCAATCCTTATAATTTACAACTGTTATTAAATATTTTTATAATTTTAGATTCACATGGTAATCATAAATTTCAATAATAACTGAATTATTATGTAAGAGTTAAAAGAAAATGTGTGTCTATAATTATTGCGTGCTCTTCTCGTCTCGTTCATGTCACGATCATAGTGTTATTTCTAATTAATGAAACAATTATATTCCACATTAGACAATGCCGTATGTGCCTGTTATTTTGAGCAGCATTGATCATAAATTTGTATCGATTGTGCAAACATATTCGATTCGTTCCGAGGACCAAAGATGAGGTTGTTACGCGCGCCTAGCTGTTGCATTCTCATCCTTCTCCTGGTCGTTTCGAAACCAATTGTGGCGTCATATCAGTCGCCTTGTACAAACGTACCAAATATCAGCCACGTGCATTTCATGATCATGGACAGCGCTGGCGGAAGAGACGCTGGGCTGAACAAAGGCAAACCTGGGAGCGGAAGGGAAGGGGTGCCGTGTCGTGGGTGGCAAACTTGGGAACCCCTAGGCAGGCCGGCGGCGGAAACGCGTCGGCGGAAACAGCGAGATCAGCCGGCCCAGAAGGTATATAAACGGAGCCCGGACCTAAACTCTTTCTTCTGATTCTTGGGCTCGTGGGTAGGAAGTCGTGTGGGTTGTGCGCGGCGCTGCATTTTAATGCATACGCTATTGAGGCAGGGGACTGAAGCCGGCGTGCTACGTCGAGACGGGAGGTGCGGCATACTCGCTTGTATGCTCACGTAGGCTACTGGTGCATCACACAGAATATGATATTTAATTATCAGGCCAGCGGTGGTGGTAACCAGGGAACATTCCTTCTAGTAACGGGTCAATATTGTTATTTGTAAATATTGTACATAGTATTCAGGTGTCGGAGCATTTTTTCAAATAAACACTTAATATTTACAAACCGTTCACGTCTGTGATTTATTGCCCCGGCAAAGACGCCACACAATGAATGTCTTGACGCCGCAACGCTCGTTTGTTATTGGACGACTGTAGAGTGGTTAAGACTTCGGTGGCTTCTCGATTTATAACGTGAGTCTGTGGATTATTCCAAGTATACCCCAATTTAATTATAGTGATTCCTGACGTATGATCTGCCAGGTCCGGTTATCCAATCCGGAGATTTGTTAAGACTTTTTTTTGTACTGAAGGCCGCGATTCGATACATGTGTCCCAGCAGATCAAATGTCAGAAGTTACTATAATTAAATTGGAGAATAGTATAGCTGTTTTCCCTCATTCTATTAACCGAAATCTGTGATGACAATATATTATTATTATTATTATTATTATTATTATTATTATTATTATTATTATTAACGAGCAACTAAGGAACATATCGTTCACAACTGTTACAGGCCAAACGACGGTGCAGCATTCGGTTCACATTACGACGGTGCAGCATGTGTGTTTTGTCTTCTTCAAGTATTGATACAAAATCATTTTAAAATGTTACTTGTAAATTTCAACAGATTTCGTACACAAATATGTCAAACACTGCATACATACTTAAAAAATCATGTTTTAATTTGAGGATAGAGCAAAGAGTCAACAATTATCTCCAATATATAAATTATTATTACACCATCAATTGCTTCGATTGAATAGATTAATAGAGGAGATAATTTACATTATACAAATCAAGTAGAACTAAATTATAGATTTCTATAAAAAATAAACATTTCTTTACGCTGCATTTAAAGTCATGTCAATGACACCCATAGTACCATGTCTTAAATTATATTGCTACACGGACCGATGGAATAACGGAATGTACTTCATTTCATATTTCAATATCGTGATGAAATGACTATACAGGTGATAACCTCAGCTCTAAAATATAACCTGTTGAGCACTGCAGATTTCAGAAAGGCACTTTGGTGTTCCTAAGACACCGGAAAGTTTTAACTTTCATCACTCCAGATCTTCAGCACGAACAATGAGGCCTGAAATTCTAGATGAAGTTCAATGTTAAAATCAATAGAAATAGAAGTAAAAAATTAATAATTATTTGTTTTGAGGCGGACAAAAAAGCAGAGGAAATGGAAAACTACCCAAGAATTGCTGCTGCTTACCCACCCACGTACTCCAATACAAAATTCCACCCACTGTGCATAGGATCATAGGTTTGCGCACAGGGAAGCGGCTTGCCCGCTGGAAATTTTAAAACAGCCCTATAACCTTGCATAATAGAACTTTTTTTTGTAAACATGATCAATCCCTTTTTTTTTACTTTATAACCTGACAAGATGAAGGATTGTTATACGACATGCGGAGAAGAGGATCTCTAATCCTTCTGGCCATATCGTACTTAGTTGAACATAAAATCAAATGCATTTCTTAATTATGTCATATGAGTTATAAGTTCATTTTCCATGTATTATATTTTATTTATTTACTCGTAAAATGTCATATATAAATAAAAAAGTTAAATGAAAAATATAGAGCTGTTACGTCTTGTTTTCAGTTGCGCACGCCACTTACTAGAATTGATTGATTATTTCGTGTTGCCGTGGTCGTCAACTAGTGGGTCATTAGTCCCATAAGTGTAGTGTATGCTTTTACCACGGGTGGAGGGAGTGATCCGCCGACACGTCGCCTTGCGGAGTTTTCTCTAGACAGGTATCTCCCACCAGCGGCGCATCGCCCCATTAGGTACAAGTTCTACGCTCCCGACTGGTATCCCGATGTGTGTGGTAGGTTAGTGCATGCGTGTAAGGTGTGAGAATAGGAAGCAAGAAGAACTCAAGATCGCGCGCGGTTCGTGACCTGTTTGTTAGGGTACTTCCCCGCCATTCGACTGTTGTGGATAGGAAAAAAACACGGGAAAACTACCAATGAGAGCAGCCGGCCTCCACACAGCGGCTAAACTCGACCACGATCCGTAGCTAGTGTTGCGCTTCCACCGTCGGAATTCGAAACTTAGGACTTCACGGTCAGAGGCACTGCAGTGTCACCAATATACGCCCAGAGCCACCCTAGCCGGTTCACTAGAATTTAAACAACCGGTACGGAAAAGCAGAAACAAACCACACTCGCTGCTAAGCTACGGACTCGGGCTCGGGCTCGTACCCACTCTTGAGTTACCCACACGCTGTCGCCTGTAAGGCCACACCTCGGCGGACGAACTTACGCGGCCGGATAAACAGCGGCGTGCGCACGCAAAGACGCTCGCCCGGAAGTGACGGAAGGAGGAGTGGGGTCCGTGTTAAGGTACCGCGCGCCGCTAGGCGACAGTTACGAAGGCGAGCGGCGGCGGCGGCGGCACGAGAGGCGAAGTGCGCGACCGGGAGGGGGCGGGGCCGTGGCGGGGCGGAGGAAGAGGGCGGGCGCACTAAATAAGGGGCCTCGCGATAAGCGGCGCGCCGATGCCGTAGCCGGCGCGAAGGCCTCCCGCTATCAGCGCCGCATCGCAACGCGTTCATCACGGCGACCGGGGAAGGGGGCGGGGTGGGGCGGGGCGGGGCGGGGCGAGGATAGCGAACGTCCACGCGCTCTGGTTTCAATTCAGATTCTAGCTGGACAAAAGCGTGAATATCAAACGTTTCTAGCCAAATGCAATAGTCCACGTTACTCCCCGGTCCCTGCGGTGAATATGCAATACACAGTGAAATCGCTGTGATCTACTACCATAATACCTTTCATATATCCAAAGGCTGCGTACTTTTCTTACATTTTATGAGCACATTGAAAATTTCTAATAAAGAACCATTGTTATACATTAAATAATTTCAAATAAAATATTTAGATATTGAAATTAATGATTGTCATATTGGTCTCTATTTTTCGCACTCTGCAAACAAATAGCTAATTAAATCCTACGGAACATTTTCGACCCATTAGATGGCAGTTTGTGCACATTGTGTGTTTGTGCGTAGATGGGAAGCGTCACGCCGGAGCGGATAAGCGCCGAGAGGCGGGAAGGGTTAGGAAAGGCCCGAAGTCTTGAACAAGCCGAGGCGTGAGGGGTAGTGACGGCGCATCGACGTGGAAAAAGACACGAAGATACCCAGAGGATAAGGCGAAAGGGTTCAAGACGCAAGGACGTTTTGAGAGACTCTATGCATGTTAACGTTCTGACGATGCTTTTGTCGAATCAATAATAAGGGTAGTGGAAAGAGTGTGATTTTACATGTATGTATGGTGGAATACAGTTCCGCTGAAAATAACTCTGGTAATGTATTTACATAAACAACAATAGTTTGCTAAAACGAATAATTTCTTGCCAAGAGAAATCGGCTAGTGCGATGCGGTGCCTGGAAAGAGTG
Organism: Gryllus longicercus; assembly: GCA_038098605.1. NCBI lineage: Eukaryota > Metazoa > Arthropoda > Insecta > Orthoptera > Gryllidae > Gryllus > Gryllus longicercus. Next base: position 2,018,812 of record JAZDUA010000264.1, on the reverse strand, counting down.
GAAGAGTTTATACTCTTAAGATGTGAAAGGACATCAATTTTATGGTCTGCATTCTTGTCAAGAATCCCTTGACCATTCTCTTGGAATCGAAGAACCGCAAAGATATGTCTATTTCTTCAAAATAAACCTGATGTAACATTCTAAATCTCATCATTATTGCGAAGTCTCAAAATACTAGGAATCCGTCGGTTCTCAAGATCCTAGGAATCTTGAAGCCTCATCACCTTTAATACAGACTCTGATCGCGGTATTCGTGTTACACGTCTAAACCGATATAAAGAGCTTTAAAAGGGTCAATGCCTGTACCCTTTGTGACACTTGCCTGCTTGTGTGAAACGTGTCAACGATTTTCATGACGATTCTAGAATCTGGCACTCATTTCCATTACAGTCTCTTGTGTTACGACTTGTCATTTCTGAAGCTCCAGTTTGTCAATTAAATATCCGTGAGTGCAATTCTTCCTAAGCTTTAATATGGTCATACGATGTGAACGAATCAGAAAAACTCGTTATAAGTCACTTACTGGCGGATTCATATCAAATGAATGTGTTATAAAAACTGACTTCCGGCATCAAAGAAAAATTCATCACGAGTGCATTGCACGATCGCTCCAAGACCAGGTTATGGGGATCACCACTCATCGAATGGCACATACCGGCTTATGTCGCTCAGGACATCAATTGGTGTCTTAGCAGTGCCTCGCACCGAGAAATCCTAGTGTTTGAGTTCGGACTTTGGCAGGATTTTCGACGCTACCTACAAAGCTGGGTCGAATTCTACCGTTGCCTGAAGAAATTACTAGCGGCCGGTAGTGTTCCATGGTTTCTCCGTTTAACACCTGGTGAATATCGGGGTCTACCATAACAAACGGGCCACGGAATAAGTGCGATCTTTCTATTCTCTTCCTTGTCCTATTCTCACACCACTTCTAATCACTTACACTTACATGCACTTGACTACCACCCACGCCGCGACACTCGTTAGAAGCTTGTTCCGGCTGGGGCAGCATCTCGCAGGTGCACTATAATTACGGGACTAGTGACTTGTCCATGTCCCGGAATCCCTACTCAATTAATCGAATATTACGCTGGTTCGAAGTTCGTGCGCTAGCCCTTGAGCGGCGTGAGTTCGCCTCGCCGAGGCAGTGTTTCGTTATCATCAGCCAAAGACATACCTGTACTATGTTCAATATTAAACTTCTATATGCAATATAGTAACTTAAAATGCAATATAAATGCCTGATTGATATGCAATATCAAACCTTTATATACAACATATGCACTATTGTTATGCTTCTGTATGCAATATTCTATATTAAAACTTGTTTTTAATTACCTTCTCAGATTTAGTGACCTTCTACCCTCTTATTCCACCACTCGGATTTTATTTCTTCATAGGCCACATACATTTTACGATTTTTGAGAAAATAAACTTTTAAAATGTTAAAACCCTCGTGGCGTCCGAGTATCGCACGGAGAGCTTTGATGTGGAGTAGATATCGTTTACAGAATCGTCATTCAATGCATCTCTGGGTATGAATAATGCGGAAGCGATCTGAAATTCAACACTGTCGATGACGTCTCTTTTTAAGATTAGAGCTTGTAATATTTATTACATTTTTCCCTCCGAGAAACTGTACTAGTGCATGAAAACTGTTTTAAAAAAAATCAGAAAGAGGTCCAAAAATGTTTACAAACAAACCACTCAGCTACATTGCATGCAGACTAGATTCGTTTAACTCCTTTTATTTTAAGTTTTCAACTCATTTAAAAATATTTTAAGTTTAATTTGAAATAGTAAAATAAGAATAAAAAACATTCGAGGTCCAAGGGAAATTGTTCAGTGCTCAACAGTTGAAACTGGAATCTAGGAAAACATAATATTATGCAGAACAGTACTATCTTCGTGGAATTCAAAGAGGCTAGTGTAATGCTTGTACGAAGCTGTATGTGAACTACACTGATAATCATATTCTACAGTTCAAAGTGAATAACTACGCATCTCTTCTTTGGGGCTAAGAAGAAACACGGTACTACTTCTCTTGAATATTGCGACGATTTTCAAATTTCGTTGGCGTCTTATGATATTCACGTCCAACATAAATCACTTCTCTGCGATGCAGACAAGAAAAGAAAGACAATTGCGCTGGCCACTTCGCCGCTTAAGTCTTCATTGTTTTCCTTTCGACTATACTCGGCCTGTTACGACAATTCTATGCTTCCCAACAAAATTAGAGTAAACAAGGACAAGAAATATCACACATAATTGCACACGTTGTCAGTATACGCTACTTTGACATTTTCATTATTCACCCCTCGGTGTTCCCAGATGATTGATGTCCTTTCGGACGAAAAAGCAGAAGAGGGTAAACACTACCTCGGAACGAGAAAAACACTTTTAGGGTGACTTGCGATGAACTGCGAAGACACTACATCATTAGTAATGCAGCAATAATTATGACAAAAATGATGGTGACAAGATTATCTAAATATATGACCTTCACTCGCAAAACATGAACCTCAATATCAAGTAATTTATTGCAAGATGTGTGTTGGGCACAGACGCGACATATTTGAAAGTGTATTATGTTCTTGGAAGCGTGAAACACTATAAATTAACATGTACAAAGATGCAAGTTTACATAGTATCACAAAAAAATGGAATTTTTCAATCGAAACAGAATTTTCAGAGATAGAAGACATCCACATGATCCGTTTCGAGCATATATTAACATGCGTGAGAGTAAAAATAAGAAGAAAGGAATTACATTCATCAAGTATTATCTCATTGTCTAAATGCGATCACGCAATATTCCTTACAGGGTAACCGTTACAGTCGTGGGCACCAGCATAGTGATGGGAACTGCAACTGTAAGGGGGATAATAATAATATTTTCAAACAGCGAGAGGCCCTCTACATGTCATCTCTGTGTCGTGTGTGACTAAGTTTGGAACCCCGGAATATGAATTTAATGTACCCCTGCAGTGACACTTTAATAGTGCTCCACCTGTCGTGTCTGCATCGAAACGGCGTGGATTCGTTAGCGGAGGTATGTCCAGTAATTAACGATTTAAGTCAATGCGTCTATTTTATTTGCAATCCGTTCAATGCGTAGTGTAGCCTAGCTCATAATCTACGTTTTTATGTGTGTTTTTACCTTCTCAGAGAATACCATAAGCCAAAAAAGGTAGTTCCCATAACTGTAAATATTTGACGTGCAGGACAGTGATAGACTTGAGTTCCCCTCTCTGCAATTTGAGCAACGTATTCTTTATGCATTGTTAATATTGAATTTTCTAATGTTATTTGCCTTATTAAGCAAATAGATACATTTAGAAATATTTTGAACAGTAATGGGCACTGTGCCTATCACTAATATTTGAATAATGCCATTACTATCTCAATAAACGTTCTGGAATTGTCATCACTAGAGGATGGACTTTTGATGACCTAAACATTTTCAAACGATTAATCAATAAAATGTTATTAAAATGCCCTAAAAGCAAAGAAAAATGACATAAAATTGATTAAAATCATTTCAGATTATTACATTACACTGATTTTGACTTATGAAGACGCTCTGAAGACAAACAAGTTCTCAAAGTCAACAATTAAATCTTTTTTATATGTTACTGATGTAATTGAGAATTCTTCCCTTCATTCAAGTGAACTCAGTTTGCAAAGTTTTGGTTTGGACTGTTCATTACTAGGAAATCTCTCTCTTGTTTTCGTGGATGGTCACAAAAGTCACTTTACTTTTCAGACGAGTGAGCTCTGTTCTGAATTACAAATAATTTTAATAGTACTGTATCCGAAGGCCACAAGAATTCTCCAACCAGCAGATGTCGCTGTATTTCAACCAATCAAGAGTGGCGGAGGTGGTATAAGCAGCAGAGTGTAGGTTGAGTGGTTTTTTCAGAATCTTAGGCGGTCGCAACCAGTTCCCGGAGGAGCTACAAAAGAGGGCGGAGACAGCGCTCGCAAGGGCGCTGAGGCCGTCCGCTCCGCGCATCCTGCGCGAGGTCCGGCAAGGCGGCGAACAGCAGCGTGCACAGGGCCTTCCACAGAAGAAAGGGCCCACAGCACGTCGCCTTCACCTTCCGCGCACTGCCCCCGCACAAGCTCTCTGAGCTCTGCGACGCGGGGGGAGCAGCAAGTGCGTGGCAGGGGATCGTCGCTCACGGATGCCGGGAAACGCGCGGGCGGCGCGGACGCGCGCTGGAGACCGAAGACGTCGCGGCGCCACGGACGCTTGATTGAAGTCGGCGCCGTGGCGTGTTTTAGAAGTGTATACAGTGTTGTGAAGTGTTGTGTGTTTGTATGAATGAATGAATGAATGAATGAATGAATGAATGGATGCGTTCGTAAATATAATTATTATAAGTGTGAATGCGAGTGAGAGAAAAAAAAATTAAAAGAAGAAAATAGAACAATTTCAAGAACTTCCAATTAAATAATTAAAAAAAAGTCTAAAAGCTAACAAACCCCAAAGTGGTAATGTACATAGTTATAGTTATAAGATAGTTTTAGTTTGTATGTAAGCAATAAAACCTTCCCTAACTGCACAAGCCAAATCGGCTGCAGTTATACATAATGTACCCCAAAAGACTAATAAATTCCCGCCTCTCCAGGGTAACTGGAGGGGGGGGAACTAAAAAAAAGGGGTGGTGTTTAATTTAAATACATACCAATTCCCCGTCACTCCTTTCATATTTTTAACACCATAGATTAAGACACATGAACCTGTATCTAGCTGTAACGCTAATCGATTGGGAAATAGACACCATCACATAGAATTAAACAAGAAATATGAATTAAGATGTATATTTAAACCGATTAAAAAGTTACAAATAAAATATGAGTTCTAAATGCAGCCTAGACGAATATTTCAATTTAATAATAAAAGAACCAGTTAAAAATTGGAAATGAGTGCCATAATTTATAAGCATGTAAATAACAGTTAAATAATTTTGAATGAATACACAACTGTGAGGAATTTACATAAAATAATCATGTAGTGCTGAAAGAGAAAATTCACAATTTTACGTGTGTCCCTGGCCGATAGTGACGTTCTAGGCAGGTGGCCCGGAGTGTCCCAGATGACGGAACGTTGTTGCCGGCGTAGTTGAGAGGCAGGTTGGCAGACGCGTTAAGTGTAGGATTACGTGTTCTCATTGAAAGCTTGATCACAGTCACTTCTTTACTGAGAACAGGAAAGCAGTGCATGCCTATACAACGGGCACTGATAAAGTTGTTGTTATAACAATACAATTTTCGGTTCACACATTGAGTGATGCAGTTCAGATAATTGCTATTGAAATATTAAATAGCACGTCACACCACGCTGGCTGTAACACAGTTCAGGGATTGATAACAATAGCACAGTTCGAATGTTGTCACGCATGCAGTTCAGAAAATTGCGGATGCAATGATCAACAAGTACGTTTCGCAGCAGAGACAGTAACACACAGCCTTACACTGGCGTATAAATACAGCGATACAGTCAGTTAAATGATTGTATTTGGCAATTCACAAAATGTGCAATGCCTTGTGCTATAAAATAACAATTAACAGAAAGTGCGTTAATAATTTGTTGCACAGAGGTGACAAACGCGTGGGTGGCACATTGTGAACGTAGAAAGGAAATGAGCTCGTTGCCGTCACGACAATCCGCGGTTTGCAGCGAACTGGCTGCGCGAGCGACAGTTGCGTTCGCTTCGCGTGGTTTTTAGTTCTGACCAATGAAATCAAACGTTTCAAATTGTTATGATTCAAAGATTAGGACAATGGTTATTTTAGAATTAAAATGAATGACAGCATTAATTTACATTTTGAATGACCAAAAATTTGGGTTTGATTTGTGTTTAATAAACGACGCAATGAAATTGCATCGTCTCGCGTAGCCGTTGCATCTGCCACGAGCCATGGACCGGGGTTTCTGCGGAAAGGAAGTAGAGTGAGGGGTCTCTAGAATTTCCCGTGCCTGGTGGAGCTTGCAGGTTTACGAAATTGTACAATGATGAAATGTACAAAACCTTTGCTTACATAAAAGTGCGTATAAAATATATAAAATTAAATATAGACAGCTTGCACGAACAAGAGTTCATCGAAGAAAGGAGTGCAAACATGGCACCAACAAGCGTGGAGAAGGTAATGCGTGGGATAAAGCCAGAAACTTTGCAAAATGGTTTTAGAGCTTGTAGCCTTGTTCCCGGGAGTCCTGAAAGCAGTGATTTTACCAAATGTCTTGGGCGAATGTACTATGACATCGTATCAAATGTGGGTAATGAAAACATTGAAACCACAACACTGAACAAATCATTGACATTTGAAAACGTCTGCGATATTGTTGGAGAAGAAAGAATAAAATACTTTAATAACATTAATCCGAAAAAAGCATCTAGAAAACAAGTAATCGGGCTAACTTCAGGGAAACAAACGGCAATTCCGCACGAGGAATGACATATTCATCCATTCTAGGTTTAAACACACTTATAGGAGGTGAAAAAAATAAGGACATTTGTCAGGCGAGCATTTCTACAGGCGTTTGTATAATGGAAAAAGCAGCAGCAAGTTTCTTTCCTTCAGAAATCCACGGAAGTATTTTCTTCAGGGAAGATTCCAGAGTGGTTGAATGCTAATACCTACTGTTGTTCTGCCAATAGTGTCAAAAGGTGATTAAATTATGCCTTTCCTCAGAAGATTCTCTAGAGGAAAGGGATTGAGACGACGACAATATATTTTTGTGTAAAATGTTTACTTATTGAATGACTGAAGCTTAATAAACTAACAGTAACAAGGCAATTGCATTCAACAATGCTATTTGACTTTGTTGGATTTTCTACCTTATTTCAGTTTCACATTTCATAAAATGTGAAGTATAATGTTCAACCATTTAACTCAGTATCCCCATAAATGTACAAATATATAACGTAATAATTTGCAAACTATGAATTTTCTATTGTTATAATAAACAATTATACATTGCATAAAACATACAGGATGCCTTAAAGTGCCCATCACTGTGCGCTCTACCCTGTTTGCACAAAATTTCAACATTTTATTCAATAATTACTCGTTTAATATTTTGCACGTAGCTATTACAATGGTCAAAAATTAATATGCTGATGATCAGGTGACTACTTCATTTGAGAGTTAAATGTCGCAAAATATTACGTTTGTCTACAGAAGTATCCTCTCACTGAAAATATGTTCAAAAAGTTCTTATCCTTCACAGAATATCCCTCCAGAAAGTAATATTGATACTCGTGAATAGCCCAATGAAGATGAACATAAATATCTTCGCGCAATTCAGCGAGGGGACACACATGTACACACACACACACACACAGCCATCAAGAACACCAATAGAATGCATGAACCTATTGACAAACTTTTGTGATACCCCATCAAAAGAACGTTCTGATCTCGTATATGTTCTTTTGAATTATCACATTGTTTCTTCGGTACGTTGTTTGTAGAATGTACACCAGGGAAGTAAATAAATGCTACCAGTACTGGCACGAATTTATTAATTAATTGAATGTGATTAATTGAATGAATTAATTAAATGATATCAATACACAGTACAAATATCAGTACACACAATATTTATATAATGATATTAAATCACAACAGAATAAAGAAGAAAACTAGAGAGAGAAAAACTTTTTTCATAGACCCCTCAAAAGACCGGCACCACCAACATTTGCCGGAGTTACCCCCTACCCTTACCCCCTGCATGCTCATGTCCGCACATATCCATACGTGCCAGAGAATAGCCAGAGTACCTGAATGTGAATCGTCCAAAAATTCAAGGCACACATTTATCGAGCGAAAACATAAAGAAAAAGTCTTTTGAGTGACAATGAAAGGCTCGTTGTCCTACACGGCGAGAGGCAGTAAAAAAGCGCAGATTGTCGCTAGGGGCGTGGGTGCAGGGGAAGGGACAGGTTGCCGCGAAATATTCGCCCGGGAGGCGAATGTGGCAGAGGCCACCGCGAAATATGCAGAGGGTCGAGACAAAGAGCGCCTCCCGCTGACCGCTCGCGCTGGCGGCTGACGCTGAAAGGCTATCGGCTAGCGGAAATTTCCCCCTCCACATAGCGCCACTAGCGGGGCGCCGATCCTGCCGGGTCAAGACCTAATCTCCCGGGCGGTAGTGTTGTGTACATATGGGTAAATTTTGTGTTGAAATGTGTGTGTATAGTGTGTGTGCAAGTGGAGAAGGAGGAGGAGTAGCTGGAGGAAGAAACGGATGAGGAGAGATCAGGGTCCGGCAGTCCGTTAGGCACGGCTCCGACATTCGCCTGGTACTGATCGGAGAAACCACGGAAACAAATCATAGCAGCTGGCGCAAAAAATTCTCTTCATGCGATTACCGAATCTGCCCCAGCTACCTAGCTAGTGTCAAAAATGCGCCATGGGCGGGACTCGAACGCTAGGTACTCCCAGTCAGGACCTTTGTCGTAAGAGCCGTTTTAATGAGTCATCTCAACTGGTACGCATTACTTTAGGTTTTTCGAATTTGGGATTATATAAATGATGCGGTACTCGGATGATTCTGGGATAGCCGGGGAGTGAATGTGGAAGGCGGGGAGGGGAGGAGGGAGAACAAGATAGATTAAGGGGGATGCTATCCTTTAGCGTAACTGCCAGAGTTCGCTCTCTTTGTAACTCAAAAACAGCGTTCAAATTACAGTCGATTTCTCAAGGATAGAACAGTAGTAAGGCAGATGGATTTACATCTCTGAAAAAGAACGGAAAGACCAGTCGCTTCAAGCTATAGTTTTCGCGGCCAGTTTGCGGCAGGTTTTATCTGGAATCTTTTTGTTTCGGTTTTTCGTGTTTTCAATTGTTTATTTCAGTTTCCACCGGATTCATTGAACAAAGGCTGAAATCAATCCTTGGTTTGCTTCTGGACTTAGATGTAGCTTTGTTACACGTACGTTTTGTTGAGTTCTTCCTTTAGTGTAACTGGTAAAAGTAGGAATGGGTGTGTGCGTTATTATTCTATCAGCAATCGTATAGAATAAACTCTATAGTTACGTCGACGATGAATTTTTTTCTGGAATTCTGGAGCGAAATTTTCAACTTTTAAATGCTAACCAATATTTCTAGGTATCTTTATACACCATTCAAATATGCATAGTAAAAGTTTCGAGTAGGGATTCTAGATTTCAAGGAAACATGGACACAGTATACTTCTCCTCCATACGTCATATACAGTTTTTGACTATATATAGTTTTAGGCACTGATTCTACCACTGATTCACCGTTCGCATTATCATCATCATCATCATCATCATCATCAACTATTCATGAACTCACCATACCAGTGTGAGGGATGCAGGTCGGGTTCAAATTTTGCCGACGTAAAAAACGGTAACGATCAAATGAAATTCCGGAAAATTTTACTGGAGGCAGAATGGAACGTGATATTTTCGTTTTCCCACTTCATTTTTTCTGGCAACTGGATGTCCGTAAATACGGCCGATGAGGGAACGTATTGCTGATCTACATACCTTTTTTTCATCTTCACCCGAATCATACTTATACCAGAGACCGGCAGGGCGCCGTAGCTGTGGCATTGATAGGCCACGTCCCGGGAAATGGAATCGCAATGAAGGTAAAAAAATACCAGAAACAATGGAGGACCGTATGAACACGTCGAGCCAATTGAAAGGCGGTAAATGCGTTTGACGAAGGCGCGGTGTGATGAGATTGCCGAAACCCCTCCCCCCATACATGCATTGTGCAGGGTCAGCAGAACAAGAACGATTTTTCTTATGAATAAATAATTGTGGACGTCAATACGTACAAGGGTGTAGAATAGCCGCTGAAATCCTCGTGGAATCCTCGTGCAATGCTTACGTACAAGGATCACGAAACTAAATCATCAGAGCGCAAGGCGACGGTGAGAAATAGAGGTTGTAGAATTCGAAGGTCAAAGACACGTAGATAGCAAAAGCATAGTTCAAGAATCAGACAATTTGCTTTAACCATCAATGCGAACAATAGACACTCCGGAACGCAAATAGTATAGAGGCACAAAGCACGAGAGGACCGAGCGTTTGTTGCTCAGCATGCGACACAACCGGAACGTAGAAATGGTACGATACCGCACAGTTTATAACAATGGGATGCGTCAAAAGTGTACTAATGGGGAGTACCACTGTGCAGCGCAAAGAGAGTGCTTGAAACAAGGAGGGAAACGTGAGTGAAACCCACATAACAGTTAAGTTCGCATGAGCATGAGGGAGTGTGAAATTCCGGAAAAAGCTTGAAAACACACGGAGTCCTGCAAGGGATGCAGATGAGCGTGTATAATACTATGGGTAGCCCATAGGAAGGTGTAAAGTGATTCGGAAAGGCTCAAAATGTCGTTTGGAGGTGTAATGACACGGAGGCTTCAAGAGGAAATATAGACGGGAAGAGAGGTCGAGCAGAAGAACCGGGGAGAAAATGAAGAATGGCATGGGACAAAAGGAGCGGTGTAGCATACAAATATTGTGATGAGAACGAAGAAGCGTCGGCCTAAAGAATCACAGAAAGAGGCCACGCGCGATGGATACCGGAATGCGAAGGATGAAGAGCCCGCAGTGGGGCGGGAATGCACAGGCAATGGCGAATGGGAGGGGAGGCGGGCGGGCGAGCGCGAATAGGAACGGGGACGGCGAGCCCCTGGCAGACGCGACCGCTTGGATTAACCGCGCTCGTGAGCCGCAATCAACGCGCATTCAGAGCGGAGCGCGGGATCGGGTTAGTGGCGGCGACGGGTGAGAACACGTTGGTGGCGCGCCCGGAGAAGGGGGATTTGGGCGAGAGGGGGCGGCGGCGAGAGGGGGCGGAGGCGAGAAGGGGCGGAGGCGAGAGGGAGCGGAGGCGAGAGGGAGCGGAGGCGAGAGGGAGCGGAGGCGAGAGGGAGCGGAGGCGAGAGGGAGCGGAGGCGAGAGGGAGCGGAGGCGAGAGGGAGCGGAGGCGAGAGGGAGCGGAGGCGAGAGGGAGCGGAGGCGAGAGGGAGCGGAGGCGAGAGGGAGCGGAGGCGAGAGGGAGCGGAGGCGAGAGGGAGCGGAGGCGAGAGGGAGCGGAGGCGAGAGGGAGCGGAGGCGAGAGGGAGCGGAGGCGAGAGGGAGCGGAGGCGAGAGGGAGCGGAGGCGAGAGGGAGCGGAGGCGAGAGGGAGCGGAGGCGAGAGGGAGCGGAGGCGAGAGGGAGCGGAGGCGAGAGGGAGCGGAGGCGAGAGGGAGCGGAGGCGAGAGGGAGCGGAGGCGAGAGGGAGCGGAGGCGAGAGGGAGCGGAGGCGAGAGGGAGCGGAGGCGAGAGGGAGCGGAGGCGAGAGGGAGCGGAGGCGAGAGGGAGCGGAGGCGAGAGGGAGCGCAGGCGAGAGGGAGCGCAGGCGAGAGGGAGCGGAAGAATATGGTTGGTGGGGTCTGCGAGGACGGCGACGGTGGGGTTGCGGGGGCATGAGACTTGGAAGCGGCCCCGACTGCAGGAGCACTATGAAGTCGCGGAGGCTTCCCGAGGCAGGAACGGCGGAGCCAGCGGCAGCGACTATGGCGGTGATGATATCAGGGCCAGTGGGTGGGATATGGAGCGACGACCTACGCAGCGTCCAAGATGCGCTTCAGACATATTTGTTGGGAAGGAGTAAAACTATGAGAATTACATGGCAAGAAAAGGTTACTCAACGAGAAAGAAATGAGGACAAGAAACATTGCGTTTTTATCTTATACGTGTACGAATTGTGTAAAAAATAATCTATCCATTCGGAAACTTTCCTACATGTTTATAAGTTTCACATCACTGATATATTTTTTATGAATAATAAATTACGCAATATTTAAAGTTGCGAGAAGTCAGAAAGTACGGATGGTTTTGCAAAAAATATAAATGTCGCCCAGTTTGCTTTACAATTTGAGATGATTGAGTTGAGTTTATTTTCAACATTTTAATCTTAATTTATCTTCATTTGTGTTGTGTATTGTACTTTTACGTGTTGTAATGCAAACATCCCCCAGTCTCGAGTTTTCGCTGCCCGTGAAATATTTTCTTTTACCAAGGGACACAGCGTTCGCGAAGAGGGTCAGGAATCTTCTACTTTTAAGGGAGCCACGTGGTTTACAACGCGTGGGAATGCGGGTGTAGCATTTCCTTCGCGGAGGCCAGCAATGGACGGGCACCACTCGATACGAGATGTTTAGGAGAATGCAGTACCGCTCGGAAGAACTACTCCTTCCAAGTCACTTCTGAATTTCAATTTTAAAAAATATTTTGAAGGTTCGAGTTGCGATTGAGCGATTGCTTCCCCATTATCATTGTTGGTAGAAATCATCAACGACGTGGGTTTATTTATATACGCGGTGACGCTGGCGGTGACGCTGGCGGTGACGCTGGCGGTGACGCTGGCGGTGACGCTGGCGGTGACGCTGGCGAGGGCGCCGGGGCCGGCGCCGGCGAGGGCGCTGGCGTGTGCAGCGGTGTCAGTGGTGGCGATTGCAGCAGCAGCGGCAGTAGCGAATGTGGCGGCGGAGCTGATGGGGACGGCGATACCGGTGGTGAACTCGTGGCGAGCGCGGTTGCGGTGACGAACGGGCGCGTCGCGGAACGGCAGCTGGAGCGATGGGGGCGAGCAGTGACACAGCGCCGGAGGTGGTCAGCCGGCAGAAACGCGCAGAGAGGCAGCAGAGTTGGAAAGAGGCCGCTCAGTGTAGCAGTGCAGTGCGGCCAGGGCGGACACGGCGACGTCATCACTCAGGGCGAGCGACAGCAGGACACAGTGTCCGCAAACGCCATTCCAGTAGTACGAAAATAATTCCCGACACCGCGGAAGCAATGTTTTTTTAAATTCAGGCACTGTATCCTAGCACAGCATGTTTTATAAACCTGAATATAATTGAAATAGAGTGTACAAATAATAACAATAATAATAATAACAATAATAATAACAATAACAATAACAATAACAATAATAATAATAATAATAATAATAATAAGAAGAAGAAGAAGAAGAAGAAGAAGAAGAAGAAGAAGAAGATTTAAAATTAACGATGAGGTGTAGTGATATAATCTAATGAGAGACAGCTGAAATGGAAATTCTGTCGTAAACGATCTTTGTTCGTTACACATTATCTGACACTGATAGTAAATTCGCTAAGATACAGGCATATGACAGAGCGGACAAAACGGGCAACCACACAAGTTTTAAAATTTATTTTCTTATGGATAGTATTAATAAATTAGTAGAAATATTTTTCTAAAATAAAAAGGTCCGCCCGAGGTCCCATATTACGTTAGTGTAGCAATGACGTAGCAGAGATGGGAAATTGTGGAGAGTGAAGGAGCAAGGAATCTAATTTTTTTTAGCCAGAGTCGTCATTACATGAGGGGTTGAAGCGGCGAGGAAATACCATCAATATGCAAGAAAAATTATATATTAATTATTCTATCATAGCATTCTGCAGGCATTCTCAAATTGTGCGAAGTGTACACCCCAAAGTGTTTGGTTTGTAGGGGTAAGTGAATAATTTTCATGGCACGATTTGAAGATCTCATCATAAAGCTGAAAATGCCAATAATTATTTACTACTAATACTTGAAATATATTTTCAGTAAATTACAAAATGATATTTCAAATTTAGCCACATAATATTAAAATTCATTTGTAGAAGTTTAATTGTACCAGTACATTATAAGAGATTAAGCTGTTATCAAATCAAAGCTAAAATTACTGAAGTTAGAAACAACAAAAATGGAATGTAAGTAGGTTCCAATTATGATGTATGTAATCACGATAATTACAGCCCTACTTACCATCCCTTAAACCTTCAACATTCAAAGCTTTTTATATCTGTCGAAAACTACGGAGTTAGCGACGTTATTCCACAAAAAATTAATCTGTTGATATATTTACCACAAATTCAATAATATTGGTTTTGTTATTCATTTTCAACATTTTGAGTGATCGATACATTTTTGGCGAATATTACAATTTAGATGCAATAGTGTAACTTCGAAGACGAGTCCACAACGACACGTTCACAAACTCTTGCTGTAAACATAACCTAAATTCATATAACGAAATCATGATACCAAAGGAATTAAAAGAATTATAAATTTAACCTTCAGTAAGATTATATGTCAAAAACGTGAATCCTTTCAATCAAATTCTTCAGGTCGTTAAGAAGCAAGTATAGAATATTTTCAACCTGCAAGCGAATTAGGGAAAAAATGATAAAATATGCATTGGAGTAAGAGAGTAACCCCCTTCGGTAGTCGAAGGGATAAAGGGCAAATGGCTCCATTTTAGTAGGAGAACATATAACCACTAGAAAGGATTTCTCAAAATTAATTCTCAGAAGGAACAAAAAGATGGCTTTTGTTCAATTTTCTGTTAATGGAATTCGCCAGGTATTATTGGAATAATCCAGGTATTGCGAGTAGTGGGTCAACGGTAAGGGCGAGGCAGGCAGGCAGGCAGGCAGGCAGGCAGGCAGAGCACCTTCGGAACGGGAAGAAACAAGGCAGGCGGGATTTAGAAGGGGAACGGACGCCTCCGAAGGGGATGTGCGCGTGCGGGGCGGGGCGGGGCGGGGCGGGGCGGGGCGGGGCGGGGCGGGGCGGGGCGGGGCAGGGTGGGGCGGAGCGGGGCGGAGCAGCGAAAGCAAATCATGGAGGCAATCGCGGGATGACACCAGGGAAAGAAGCGGGGCGCGGAGCGGCGAGGGTCGGAGAGGGCGGAGCAAAGCGGGTCGAAGCGGGACGCAAAAGAGCGGTAAGGAGCGAGGAGGAGCGAGACCGGCGGGGAAGAAAATAAACATCTCCGATTTCACACAATCGGTAAAATTTATTCCTTCTTACGGTGTGAAAGTGAGACAAATAAGATAACGGCAGGTTATTTTAATTTGTTTAATCATATATGACAGGAAGAAAAGTCTAAAAATTGTAAGAACCACGCATATCGGATGCTAAGTTTACAAATACGTTTAAAAGTACTTGGAGCCAAACAGAGTTACGCGTAATTCAAAAACATGTCACCACCGTAAGGTATACCACTGGCATTCCCCGCAGAGTTCGCTCTCATTCAACGGCGTCCACACGGCTTTCCGTAGACCGCATTTCCGAACCACTGCGCGCCGGTGAACCGCGAGCATATGGGACGTGAGATCTGGCGCAACGGGCGGGCGCAACAGCGGGATCCGAGCGAACGACGACCAGAGGTGTGGAGCAAAGAGCGTGTAGCGGTGGGAGCAGAGGGGCAACGGGCCGCAGACTGCGCGGTTGCCAGAGGGGAAAACATGAGGGAGAATCGCGAGGGTTGCAAGAGGAGCTAGAGGCGCCGCAGATGAGAAGGGCCATAAGGGACGAATAGGGGTATAATGGGACGAAATGAGCGACAAGGAAAGGGAAGAGGGTGACAATCCGTGATTTTGCGGCTTGGGAGATGTAACGATTAGCGTATCGGACGGTTGTAATCCACGTTCGCGGGCTCAATCCCGATTGAAGCAGTGTCTTAAGGGGGCGAAAAAAAATCATTCGTACGCCTTCCTACGGAAGACAAGTAAAGCCGACTGTCCCATGTAGTAGATTTATTGCACAGAGACAAATATCTTCAAACTTAAGAAAAGGTTCTGAGTTAAAATAAATTCACCTGTTTCATCACCCAAGTGACACCTTTCTCTATTAGATGTCGAAAGGAGCGTAGAAAAATTTGCGTTGTCAGGAGGAAGAGTAGGTCTGATGGCCGGAAATCTTGCCACTGAAAATAACATTGGCAACATTGATTGATTGATTGATAACAAGTGGAAAGGGTAATATGGGTGAAGGGTGTTGCTTAGATCGGCTGTGCGTTGATGTTGCCATCTCATTTCCATATGCCAGAGGTGTCTAACTTGCACAATTAAATCCTTTAATATGGTTGTGGGCCATATTTACATTACTTGGGCGATCCACATCTGACTACGCGGTATTGTTGATCTCGGTCGTTTGCCCGAGTGCTCTGAAAGAGGAGGGGACGGAATCATGCTTAACTACTAGCCGCACCACACATAAAGGAGTCAAACACATGCGGATGATTTTGAATTTCTGAATTTACTAGAACAAAATCTCGAATCTACACTTAACCTATTTTTACATTAAGGGAGCATTTGCCTAAACGGCGCGCATGCGTTAGGCAGCTATGTTCTCGCCCGACATGGATGCAAGGACCGACTAATATCCGTTCGCGGGCCACAATAAATGGGCCGCCGCCAGTTGGACAACTCTGCCGCACGCTGACAGTCGCTGGCATTCCGTGAGGCCTGTGACGACGCCCTTCTATCGCCGACTCGAATTCTTCACTTCTCTGCTATCGCACTTGTAAAAAAAGACTTAAATTGGCATAGTTGCTTAGAAAATAAGATAGTTTACTGAGTCCAGAAATCCACACAGAACTGATCTTTGTTATTTTTGCATCTATAACTAAGAAATATTTATAAGTACTTATTTAAGGCGAAATGATAACGAAAATGTAGAAGAGTAGGCTAAATTTGGAATAAAAATCATTAAAAAGATCCTAAAATAAAAATAAACATATATTTAGATAAGTTAGAACTTTTAGTTCATGAACCAAATAAAATAAAACACATCAGGAAGATGATGTAAGTTACTGTACGAGACAATCTTCAGTTTCATACGAGTCTAAATGAAAAAAAAATATCTATGTGGTAAATTATATGAGCAAGATATAAAAAACGAGTCCTCCGTAAATTTCCTCGTCAGGGCCGCGAGGACTCATATCCCGGTCTCATAACTATCTCATACGGAGAATTGCGTAGGATTAAGCAGATTCGCGCCAGGTCACCTGAGGGTTCTTCTCGTCTCTTTTATCCCTTTCAGTGTGTCAGTACGGAAACGACAAATCATTTCCTACGCATCATTTTCTACGCGGAACATCCATCAACGTTGGTATGAGGAGAAACTCGGGTATGGTTAAATACTTCAATTTCAATATATTGGTTTACAGGTTTTTGTATAAGAAGTATAAGGCAACAAATAAAAATACATTTTATATTCAGCATAAATGAAAAATTCTTTATAATACATCGTCAGGTCGTCTAACCATTATACCTGGACCCCTCCCCCCTCGGAAAAATTCTTGGTGCGCCACTGAGTCGATTTTAGTCGGCGGCCATATGTCGATTTTAGTAAAAATTCTTTTTTTTTCATTTTTAACGGACTGCGGGCTGTTACGATTGTTAATGGTGGCTGACTGTTTATGATGGCTTTCGCTCCTGTGGTTGCATCAGCATAATGCTGAACCCAAATTTTATCTCTCAGGGTTGCTAATCCTGGGGGATGGAAGATGAGAATATGATGATGATAATGATGGTTGAATGGACGACACTCACATACAGACATGCACGAACACAACCATGTCCGACGGGGGACTCGAACCAGCGATCCATCTGACCGAGATCGCCACGGTCGCCACCTTAGCTATTTCAACTATCCGGATCGGCTTTGACCTAGATTATAATTAATTTCGCTGATTTTAGCGAAAAGAACGTATGGCGATAGTTCAGTATTTCATCTCCAGGGCTCGGATTCTGATGACGACATTGTATATTAATGCATTCGTATCTTACTTGTATATGAATGTTTATCACAACATAGGTGATAAAAATGTATAGTTATTGAGTCATTTTTTGCCATTTTCAATTTTTAGGTATTTTTTGAACCTTAGCATTATTTTTGTGATTTTTACGCATTTTATTTCATTTTCGTGTTTTTTGTTAGTTTATATCATGAATTTATAATGACACACTAAAACAAAGTTTTTATCGTATCACCAGTTCATGACAAAATCCTCTACAGCAGTGGATCCTGCTTTTCGAAATCTCAAAATTACACGATCTTCGGTAACTTTCTCGGCATTTCATAACTGAAATGCCGGATTTGGAAAATCGGAGATAAGGATTACATTTCCACCTAAAATAAATATAATTTTATATAAATACATTTTAATAATTTTATATAAAATTGTAAATTTCATTGAATAAATAAACATTTTCATACAAATGTGAGTCTCTTTTTAAAAGTTAGGTCAATTTCCTCTAATTTTTAAGTCATTTTATAGGTAATTTTAAAGGAATTTTTAGGTCATAAGAAACCGAACCGTGTTCATCACATCCGCACCACAGCTGGCTTCTCTCCCTGCAACGAGTGGGTCGCGCCGGGTGTGCTCAGGCGTCAATGCCGGCGGGGGTGACGCGCGAACAGCCGCAAAGGGCGGCCGGGTGGGGGGAGGGGGAGCGCTCGCGAGCGCGACCTCGCGGGGCGCGGCGCTATCGCTCTGCGCCGGTGACGGATGGCGGACGGCTCGCGACGGGAGGCAGACGCGGGTCGGCGGACAGCCGATGGCTCGTTCGCGCCGCTCGGCCGCCCTGACGCCGTCTGCCACCGCTCTTCCGGGGCAGGGCTGGGGCTACGACGCATTGCCGCTTCTGCTGTCGGCGCAGATACCACCACCACCACCACCACCACCACCACCACCACCACCGCCACCGCCACCGCCACGCTATCACCAGCACCACTTTCGCCGCCGTTACCCGTCCTCAACATTTTTATGAGAGAGGAACACGCAGCGCCATCTCTTTTGCCCAAAATATTTCGTAATGCTGAAATCGTAGGGAGCGGTTCCTGGATCCATTGCAAGTTTGTAAATGTAGCGTTTCATTCTTTCCATTGTTCCTTAAATTCATTCCCATGTTTTAAATAACGAATTAGTTGTGGTTGCTGGTAGTGGGTGGAGGTGATGGTTGGTTGATTGATTGACTGATGCCATGTACGGCAAACGCTAAGGTCGCTATTCTCGTAAGTGTAGGGTACGCTTCTTTCGCGGGATGTGGTGGCGATGGTAGTGATCGTCCCCCGCTGAACGGCGAGATCAGGTGCCGGCCTACCGTCAGCCAGCAGGATTTTCCCCAATCAAGAATTTCCCACCTTCAGGACACCGCCCCAGCCGGGATAAGCTCTAAGCTTTCGACCAAGCTCCCGGCATGTGGGGTAGTGTAGTGCATGTTAGTGGAAGTGTGTATAAGTAAGGGGTGAGGATTGGACAAGGAAGAGGGAAGAAAGATCGCGCGCGGTCCGTGGCCCATTTGCTAGGTTACTGCTCCGGCCTGGTGTTGATGGGAGAAACCACAGAATACTACCGATCAGAGCAGCCGGCTGCTAGAATTCTCCTCCGACAGCCACTGAACTCGCCTGAGCTATGTAGCTAGTATTGGGAATTCTGCCATAGCCGGGGATCGAACGTAGGAGCTCGCGGTCAGAGGCACAGCAGTGTAATAAGTTGATGCCTTGCCACCTCTCCCGATGTGATGGTTCGTGAAGGTGATGATGACGGCTGGTGGTGGTGGTGGCAATGGTGGCAATGGTTGGTCATATTATATATATATATATATATATTGTGACGTACCTGGTGATGCCGGGTATTTCACTGCAATATAACACTAAAGGAGGGTATCTTTTCCGTGAATGGGTCCCTGGATAAGTTGGTATAATATTGGGAAAGTTAATCAGAAATAGAAATACAATCATGAACGAGATTTATTTGCAAATCAAATTTGTTAATTACATGATCTGATAACATTTATACACTCTGCCTTGGTACCAAGATTAGGTGTAATATGCATTTATCATACCTTCGGGGCCCCGACCAAATACCTTCGATGCTCGTAGAACAGCTCGTATCGACAGGGTTGCCGACCTCTGCAGCAGCTGTGGGCCGTCGGCGGCTGATGGCGTGGCGGTCGTCCTGGGCTGGTGACCTTGCGACTCCTCCCCGACTCGGATCTTGATACCACGGCGTTGCACCTCTCTCGAATCACCTTCCGTCGACGGATTTAATTACTCAACCCGCACCTATCACGCGTACTGGTCTCAGTTCCGTACCACACAGTTTCGATAAGGTTTCCACTACACTAATTAATACCAGCGCGATCGATTGTTCTATCAACACGAATCTTATATTCTAATGATACTCTCATTATCTACTTCACGTATTTACTGCTTCACAGTTACTAGTACTTTACGAACACATTGCATGTTCCCTTTTGTCCATGCGCTAACGGCGAGCTTTTCGCCACACGTCTGAACTCTTCGCCGCTCCGCTAACGTCTGTCCTCTTCGCAATTCTCCTAACGACTGCCCGCACGTGCTCGCTGCCCAGTTTGTAACCGACATTCTCACGCTGGCCTCCCGGCGGTGGCACCGGTGGCGGTAGCGACCGTTGCTAGCTCCCGTCGTTGTTCGCAGCGCTTGGCGTACGTACCGCGCAGTCCAAAATATATATTGATTACTTACACTAATGTTTTAATTAGTGTAAGGGAACACATTCTGTGTTTCAATATATATATATATATATATATATATATATATATAT
This sequence comes from Gryllus longicercus, assembly GCA_038098605.1. NCBI lineage: Eukaryota > Metazoa > Arthropoda > Insecta > Orthoptera > Gryllidae > Gryllus > Gryllus longicercus. The sequence goes on along the minus strand of JAZDUA010000264.1, from coordinate 1,998,389 downwards.
ATATAATTTGTGGCCTACAATACTACATTTAAAGCCGCATTATATTTACTTATTTTATTTATTATCTATTTATCAATATTTTTATTTATTTATTTATTCGTCAATCTATGCAATTATATTTATTTATCAATCTATTTTTTTAATAAAATTATTCATTTATTTAGGGTTCAACCTGTACTAGGCGTTAGGTGTTAAGAGTTTCAACTATTAGCGCGTCAAATGTTGAGGTCGAAACTGCTATCACTTACGACTATTGTACCACAAAACACCATTGCCAAATCGACGCAACAAACCTCGATTCGCGCCGCAGATTGCCCACAATCCCTCCGCCAATGCCTCGGAAGCGTGGCGGCCCATTGCCCACGACGCCTCGACGGGCATCGGGTACGCGTCACGAGGCGTCTGCGCCCGTCGGAACGCGCGCCGTCAGGCGGGGAATGCCAAAAATTAAATCTCGCTCGGCTCGAACATGCGCCGTCACGCTGCCTCGCCGGTACAAAACGCCGCGGAAGGAGAGGCAGGCGCGGCGGAGTGGTGGGGCGGGGATGGGGGGAGAGGGAATGAAGGAGTACTTCGGGCCCCATACCGACGCCTGCGCTTCATCCCACGCGCGCTCGTGTCTCGAACCTGAACTGCACTGTTCCGAGGGAGCGAGTGACGATTCCGCGTGTGTCAACTACTCAGTTCATTAGTCAAGTGTTGTGCTTGTTATATATCGCGAGGTGGTGGTGTTCCTCTTTCCTGGAATATGAAATCAGGCGCCGTCCTAGACAGCATGCAGGATTCCCACCTCCACGTATCTCTCATCTCCACGGGCGAGCTCTAAGCTCCTGACTGGTCTCCCGACATGTGTAGATAGTAAGCAGTGGCTAAAAGCGTGACTGAGTGATGGAATTCATGCTTCCAGGCGCGACGACTACTTAGGTTGCTTTGTAAGCGTAATGCACGTTTTATCGCTGGAGGTGGCCCTTATCATCCCCCACTAAATTGCGAGATCCGGTGCCGACCTACACACCGGTTTGTGAAGGTTTTCCCAAAAGAGATATCTCCAACGAGCGGGGCACCACCCCATCCGGGTCAAGCTCTAAGCTCCTGACATATGTGGTAGTGTCTTATGTAAACTTGTATGTAAGTAAAGGGAGAGGATAGAGTGAGGAAGAGGAAGGGAAGATTGCTCGCGGTCTAGGGCTCGTTTGATGGGGTACCGCTCCAGCAAATGCCTGGAGTTGAGAGGAGAAACCACGGAAATCTACCAATCAGAGCACCCTCCAATTATCATCTGATTCTTATCGTAGTGATTTTGAATATTATCAAAAAAAGCATTGATACATTTCCAAACTTGCCAGTCGTATCAGAAGGAAAAATAAAATATAGCCATGCAATAATCGTAAGTAGCCAATGAAAACCATGAATATGCCTGCGACCATGTTACTTGAAACATGGAACATGGAATAATGGAACATTTCTTCCGAATAATTTTTAGAAGACGTGGTATACTGTACACATAAAGGTACCACCTACGACCTTGAGAAAAAAACTCAGGCGCGCAAAGCCTCAACTGAAGGTTCTTCCGACAACGCCATCAAAGATCCATCAACGATCGCGTCTCTCGTGTCACTACGGCCTCAGTACTAGCCACCTAACTTCCGACCTGCCTCCTCGAACCTTCCGCCTCGTACCGCCCCTTCCCAAACCCCGCCCATCCCTTTCCTCCCCCCACCTTTCCCGTCCTCCCCATCCGGAGGCAGTGGCGGCGCCTCAAGCGACAAAAAGGAGCAGCCGCGGGGCGGCGAGGGCGCGCGGGGGCGGCGACTCGGGGATTTAATTTCCCAGTGTAATCGCTCTTGGCGGCGTCGTTGTCGACCGGACGGAGACGGAAAGGAGGCGGAGCCGAGTCGGGGGTGGGGGCGAGAGGGGCGGTGATGAGGGACAGAAGATGGGGCGCCCGACGGAGAATGACGAGGCGGGCGACGAGACGACGGCGAATACGCCTCGGCGGCGTAGGGTCACGGTCAGTGAGCATGGTGACGACGCGTCTGGCGTGGAGCACGCCCACTGAGCGCCGCAGAGAGGCGTATGAATCAGATAATTGCAACTGCTGTTGGTACTTTGACAAATCGATGGCTGAGAACCAGACTGTTTTAAGTTAACATTTTGTACAAAATGAGAAATCTGCCGGTCGAGATGGCCGAGATCGCAAAGGCAGTATTGCCGTAGCGATCTCGGACCGAAGGATCGCGAGTTCGAGTCCCGCCTCGGGCATGGTTGTATTGTCCTTTCTCCCCCTGTCATCTTCATATCGCATCAGAATCATAGTTACCATACCGTCACACGCAATAGTGGACGGTAATGGCCTAGAAGTTGATGCGACCTTAAATAACAAAAATAATGAGATTTCTGTTTCACAGTCTTCTATGTCCCCGTCTACATACAGTAGAACCCAGCTGATCCGAAATTTCAGATAATTCGAACAAAATTCGGAATAGAGGAAAAAATAAACAAAAAAAACACCTGATTTGCATTAACGTGATTTATGAACAAAAAAGCATTAACATAGTGTCAGTCAACCAAATTCTGAGTACTTTACGTAGAATACCTATTAACAGCAACGATACAAACTGTGGCTCTACTCTTCTAAACAATGCAGCAAACACTATCACATGCGATGTTCTGTACTACTTTTCCGCAACATTACTACTTCTTCATATCGTTACGCTATGTTGCTTTTTCTCACTTGAAACTCTTCCCTCTCATTGTGTCTGGTACTCCTTTAGATGTATTTGTATATTTAAGACACTGTTTCGGATAATCCTAACATTTTCGCATCCGAACAGACCACAGCCCAATTAGTTCAGAATACCGGGGTTCTTCTCTGTGTACACGAAACTGTATTTTAAATATGTCAAGCCTTAAGATTTCAACATACCCATTCCTACAAACCCAATCCTTACATCCCACTACATACAAAACATTAAATGGCTTCTGTAAAAATGCCGGCTTCGATGGTATAACGGTTAGCGTATCGGGATGGTGTAGTTTGCGTATTCAAACCCGATTGAAGCGGGTGAAAAAATCGTTTGTACGCCTTCCTTCGGAGATAACGTAAAGCCGGCTATCCAATGATGTAGATTTACTGCATCTAAAAGATCCTGAAGCCAAAAAGAAGCCTCTGAGATACATTCAAATCGCCTGTTTCTTCGCCTGAGTAATATCTTCTCTCTTTCTCTCTCTCTCCACTACATGGTGAAAGGATTCGCGAAAAGATAGCGAAATTTTCATGGTCATGGTCATGGGCAGATTCAAGACCATGTCTGATGACGTGGTCTCACCACGTACAATAAGGCATTGTTGACTTGAATTGAATTTAAAAATTTAGTGAAATGGACTTAGAAGAATGTCGTTCTCAGCCATCGAAACGTTACACGAGTGGAATTCTGTACCTCCACTGAAGAAAGACAGACAAACAAGGTTTGAAAAATAAATATTATTTAAAAAGACATTTGCAGTTACTGCAATATTGCTTTATTAGAAAGCAATATTGCAGTAACTGGAATTAACGTTCTTCGAAAATAAAATCTACTCGATGTCGAGAGTGAAGATTTTTTTCAGAGATTCAAAATGCCACTTCGGATTTTATCCTTTATTCATAGATACACGCCGCCCATTTCAATATAAGCTCTGTTCACGTAAGATCTAAAATTTTCCATGGATATTTATTGTGTTCAATTACTTAACAACTATTCGATCTGTCAACTAGTCCTAATTTTATGAATTTCAGTATTAACATGTTATTTGGTGTGTAAGCAGTAAAATTTCCTGTGTTCATTTACAATATTTTATGAGAAAAATATTCATTAATTTATGTGAAAATTCATTAACATTTACTTTATACCAGTAAATAAATCCATGTGTTAAAACATCGCAGGGCTACACTTCCGCTGCCGCTGAAGCGTACATAACCTTATATTTCACGCCCGACACGCTAATGAATAATATTTGGATGAAGTCTAGAGCCACGGATTAAAGAAATAGAAAAGGACGTGATGTAGAGCAGGCTTCGCGGCGCCCGGCACGCTTATTTTTCACAGACGAAGTCTGCAAATAGCACTGACTTATTAACCGTCAGCTTGTACACGACCTCTAACATGCCCTGCAGTTGCTTCGCACGGGCTCAACTGGGATACACGAGTAGGATCCAGCGGTTCAGTCCCTTTCACAAACATAAAGAACGACCTTCTCGCATGATAAACCTCGACATCGTGACTCGGCTGATGCAGTTTCATCAAATATCGGAGATCTCAACTGATGAGAAGAGAGAAAGAAAAAAAAGCATCAATGAAAGAGGCGTTTGTGCTGTTTCTTTCAGGCTCCCGTTTTAACACATGGATAACTCTCCATACTGCCGACAGGACGATCTGGCTAGCATCCAAGCCGCAGGACGCTGCATGGTGCTTGCCAGCCAGCGTCTTCATCTCGCAGCTCTTTCGCCGAGCAGTAAGTGGTTGTGGATGTGGCAGAGAAGTGTGCTGTAGATATACCGTCGCAAGCACCAGTAATTACACGCAGAGAATGGGAGTGGGAACCCTGTTGAGCTTGAGAGGAAAACGCCATGACTATGAGCTATTCGCAAATCACTTAACCACACGTATTATGATGTAATAATTTTGGTAATGCCTACGGTACAAGACGCTTTGGCTATCAAATGATGATGCATTAACCACTTTCGGTCGCATCACGACCATCTGCACTTCATAACTAAGATGTTTAGGTAATTGTCCAACACTGCATAAGATAATGAATTCACTCTCTAATAATTCAAGTACAATAATACTGAATATTCTTAATATTAAAATGTTACTCAAAATACAAAGAATATGCCATCAGATATTCACAATGTTACATTAAAAGCAATGGTGCTAAAACAGCACGTACTTTATCGCCCGCACTTTTAGGCAAAATTACGCAAAAAGTACTCAAATTTTCAAAAAGTTGTACATGATCTTATCTCAAAATCTATCTTAGATTTAGATTTATTCAGTAAAAAAAAACAGTAAAAACTGTATGTGACGTAGGGGGGAAAATATTATCTGCGCACGTTTTCTTGAGTTCCAGAATCCCTTCCCGTCATTTTAACTATAAATAGATGAAAGTTGAGTAAAAGTTTAACATAAATAAATAAAAATAAATTTTAAAAATCGCAAGATTAGCAATATTTGTAACATAGAAATTTTAGTTTCTGAGTTATGGAAAACGTATTTGCATCGGTACACGAATTGCAAGTATGGTATTTCTGCATTGCTAACAAAATAGTAACTCGCCCTTATCTCTACTTCTACCATTACAAGCAAAAGGAAAGTTCAACATAGCGTGCACATATTGAAGCCACATTTACGTCCAGAAGCAAAACAAGGGGCCATCTCAGCATTTGCTCAATGGATCAGGGAAACTGGACAAAAACCTGATCGAGATGGGGGTCATAGACCCGGAAGCTTTAGTACATTATTTGTTAGAAAGATATTAAGTCTTTAAAAAAATTATACAATACAAGTGTACAGTAATTCATTATATATCAATGTTTTGCTAAAATAAACATTATTTTTCTTTTTGATAATCAATATAGTCTCTAATTGTATAGAAACAGTTATGCAGCAAAAAGATTTTACTTTTAACTTTAATTTTTAAACCGACTTAATTGTTTAATGTCACCTGGCAGTGCGTTGTAAAGTGACGTACATGTATTGTATGTGGATTTCAGATAGTGAGTTAACATAATTCTGATAGTGAGTCAAAGATATTTCATTAAGGGGAAAAATATCTATTAATTTTTTTCTTCTTTGTCAATCTTATGTATTAATGTTCAAATATTGTCATCATCAGGCTGCGAAATTAATGTCGTACAACACAATTAAAGTAAACCAATACAAACAATTAAACTAAAACAATTTGTTTCAAGATTTCACTGAGGAACTAGTATAAATGATATTAATGATGATAAACCCCGTAGTAATTTAAGAATTAAACCCGATGTTTTTAGTTATTGGTGCCGTGTACCATTCATACGTACAAAAAATATAACTAGTGCTTCTAAAATAGCGCATATCTTCTTGTATAATTTTGTTACACGTTAATTCGTTATTCTTTTCTCGTATAACAAATATGCTATATTAAGTTGAATCAGTAAACTGTTTTTTGTAATCCAGCTTCATACAAGAACCTTTTCTGTTGGAAGAAATCGTTAATAATTGGGGCATTTATGGCACAAATGATGACGTATTATATTTTATGTCACGAATGATTGCGTCATCCCACATTCAGGCAATCGTAGAGAGAGAATCGGGGGAGGTAGAACTAAACGGAACAGCCGACCACCGTTTACTCGCACAATGTCAAATACCCGAGTCGTCACAGGGAAGTTGTTACGCAAAATTAAGTTTGATCCTCTTACAAATGCATAATGCTGTTATACAAAAAAATGTAGTATGCAAATCGTTGATAATGATGCTTTATTACATTTGTAGAAATTTGAAAACTCGCTCCTAAAGTCGCTCATTTTCAAAACATGTACCCATGCAATAAAGCTTAACACAATAAGCTAATTGCACAAACTACTATTCCAACATGCAAAACTATTTGTTACGGCTGGAAATTTTTTATCGTGAACGCTTAAGTTCATTGATCAATACTCTTTTCCGTTCCAGCACCACGGCTGGGTAAGTATATCTACGTTTCCGGCGTATCAAGAAGAGAGTTGAACTTTCCCTTGAATTTACAAAATTCTAGAAATTTTAAGTAAAATCAGTTCTAAGACGCATTGCAAGTTAATTCAGCTCTATTCTCGCAAATAATAATAATAATAATAATAATAATAATAATAATAATAATAATAATAATAATAATAATAATAATAATAATAATAATAAATTAAAAAAATTAAGTTCCTTTAGTGAAAATCTTGTTTGGGATTATTTTCATTAATCTCAAAAATACGCTAAAACAACTCCTATTTTGAAAAAAAAATGTACAGGGCATTCATTGATGATCTAATTTTGGAAAACAGAAGTAACAATTAAAATCCTTGGTAAGATTAAGGTACTATTGTTATTCACAAACGGATTTGAGAAAAACTACTTGTTCGGTATCAGGGATCCAAAAACACATTTTTTGACATACTATGGATACGATAAATATAAATATATGGAAATATATTACGTTATATTATATATAAAGTTAAAAATATATAAAGAAAAACCACTAACTCGGTATCACGAACCCACAAAGTAGGTTTTACTGTCAACATATATAGACTTTTCCCTTAAGCGTAACATCATCATCTTAACAGAATGCACGTAAAAATACAAACCGCGAAAACTACAATGTTTCACGCCGAGTAGGCTAACGTGCTATTAAACAATAGTGTTTTATTACAAAAAATTATCAGTGTGACTTCCATATACAGTCTTCAAAACTACACCACGATTTAATCTACGACTTTATTTCAGAATTCAATTAGAGAAAAATCACACCATTGAAGTAAAATTTATCATCTCACTACAGCTATAAACATTTTAATTGACCCCTTCAATAAACGTATCACTACATTCCATGACAATGAGATGGTTACATTATTAATTAAGTTTTCATCAAGAAATGCATCGCCCGCTTGACACATAGCGTTGCTCGATCACTAAGGCTTCTAGACAAATGACATCAAATTAGCGGGGCATGTATCTATTCAACAAATCTTTTTAAATAACAGCACAAATTCACGAGTTAAAATATGCCGAGAATTGCCTTTATTATTTTAATTCACAACAGAATATGACTTAGTAAATAATTAACGAAATAATTCTTAAGAAATTATTGATCGGCAAAAATGACTGCACAATATTACTGACAGAATATTTTTTCGCGTGCTAAACAACACGGTGACTAACATGCAATTCTCTTTTTTGAAGCGATTCTAAAGAAATATGTGCTACGAATCTCGACTCTTCAAAACAGCGTCCGATTTTACCAGAATCAAATAAGTTATCAGGAACATGTATTTCAGTACATCGTAAATACCACTGATGAGAAACATCAAGAGTTGGTCTTTACAGGCTACACAGCACTTTAATACGCATTCTTGTGAAGCATTACGTCATGCGAGACCGGAAATTCTCAGAAGTTTCCTGCAATGTAATACTCGCATGTGAAGTACTGAAATTATATTTTAATATACAATAAGAGAAGCAATTTTGCTTCACAAAAAAAGTCTACGTCTGTTTTGCGCAGACAAGCATTTGCGTTTCATAACAAAACAACGTTCTTCAAATTGTTCATAATTTGAAATGTATTAAAGTTTTGATCACAAAACTTTAAATGTAACTTGAAAAATCTTTGAAAAATATATACAATACGTTTAAATTTCACTAAAATGTATTTCAGAGCAATAGTAGAAGCCGACAGCTACATGGTAAACATATTATATATATATATATATATATATATATATATATATATATATATATATATATATATATATATATATATATATATATATATAGAGAGAGAGAGAGAGAGAGAGAGAGAGAGAGAGAACAAAGTGGCTTTCGTCAAGGAAGGTCCTGCACAGACAATATCTTCATCTTAAAACAAATTTTAGAGAAACACAGAGAATATAACAAGGAAACCCACATCTTGTTTGTAGATTACAAGAAAGCTTTTGACACTGTAGCCAGGCATACCCTCTTTGAAATACTAAGAAAGAAAGGAATCCCCGAACATCTTATCCTTGTAATTGAAAATATGTATAATAAATCTGAAATATGTATTACTTGGAAACCAGACCGAAAAGCGGAAGTGGACCAAGGCCTACGACAAGGATGTAGTCTTTCACCGCTACTGTTTGATATCTACATAGACGAAGCTCTTCGTGAGTGGAAGAGCAGATTAAAATTTTATAGCCTAGACCTAACTACATCAAAATTATGGACAATACTTTTTGCAGATGACCAAGCAATAATAGCAGGAGAAGAAGATATATTACAAAAAGCAACATATGAACTGCAGCGGATAATGGCAGAATATAATCTTGAAATATCAGACACCAAAACGAAAGTGATGGCATTCCAAGGTCGATACCCGATACGCTCAAAAATTGTAGTAAATAATAAAACAGTAGAGCAAATACATCACTTCACATTCTTGGGAGCAGACATATCATTCTATGGCGAAATCGACATAAATAAGAAAATAGAAAGATTCAATCAAATGAATGGAACTATAAGAAGAACACTGAGTTCAAAAGTGAGAAGAGACACTCTCATTAAATTTTACAAAGTTATGTCAATACCAACCTGCTTATACGGGAGTGAAGTGTGGACAATGACAAATAAAGATATATCAAGACTGCAGGCAGCGGAAATGAGATTCCTTAGAGCGGTAGCGGGATATAGCCTTTTGGACAGACAAAGAAACACACAAATCCGAAACGAGCTAAATGTAGAAAGTCTTGTAGAGAAAGTCACCAACTACAGACTCTCATGGCAAGATCACTTGTTGCGAATGAACAACGACAGAATTCCTAAGCAAGTGGCAAATTATCAGCCGAGAGGAAAAAGGAATATAGGACGTCCAAGAATGCGCTGGAGGGACCAAAATTAAGCGGCGTAACAGGCATTATGCCTAAATACTTGAAGATAAGAAGAAGAAGAAGAAGAAGAAGATATATATATATATATATATATATATATATATATATATATATATCTTCTTCTTCTACATTGACCATGATTTCAATATTATGTATTTTTTAGACTACCGCTTTTGTAGAAAACCGGTTGGTATACTCCACAGTATTATATAAATTATTTATTATTATAATTATTTACAACTTAGTACCATTAAGTAAGAGAAGCGTGCTTCATTCAATTACTACCGGATAACTCTTTCACAAAACATTTTAACGCAAGTAGAGTTTTATGACAGGGGAAATGGAGCAACCGGAGGCGTGTTTTGTCTACTTTGTAATCACTGGAATATTATGGGGTAATTAGTTCAACGAAGCGTTTACAAATGCCGCTATTCACATATTATAAGATTTTTATGACGGGATAAAAACAAATGAAACAATATCAGTTTGTCAAATACTCTGTAAAGCAACCAGGGTGGGGCATGGTTCATGGGGTTTGAACAGCTAAAGCTGATGAAATAAATATTTTAAATATCTGAATTAAATACGTTAAAAAATACTACACATGAATGAATATAAATATACTTTAAATTCAACGTATTTTATTATACTTGTGAACTTGAAAGAAAAAAAACTTTAGTGAAGTTTTCATAGAAAACAATGAACCTAGGACGGTTTCTAAAACCTAGATCTTTTAACATGATTGCCTTGCTGGTCCTTCATTGTATTGTGATGAATCTTCGATTTTGTTAGGTTCAAAACAAGACCTTTGGATTTTGTAATAGTCATTTTCTCGTTTGCCGCCACCTCATGTAAAATGTGAGCATTCTCTAAAGAAGCACCAAGAATTATTTCAATGGCCAGTTTTCTATACCATTTCACTCCTTTTCGTAATGAGGTTGTGTAAGTTTTCATTTGATCCGACAAATCAATGTAAGTTTTGTGCCTGTTATAATCTACTACAGAGAGACGTTTTGCAGTTTCTTTACCACGATGAGTAACAGTTGTGTATTCTGCTGTATGTTTTGTCCTCAGAATATAAACATCACGTTTGTCTTTCCATTTTTGTACCACAACACCTGTATTACTGTCGGCAGCGATCGACTCTCTTTTCCATAATTTTGCTTCCGTTATATGTTTTAGGATTCTATTTTCTGTTACTTCTTAGTGTTCCAGCAAATGAGTTCCGCTCATATCTTCCCATGATAGATCGTCATTATTAGTTTGCTCATCACTACTTACATCTTTAATTTCTTGCATACGTCTTTCAATTACAATTTTGAGTTTTTTTGAACTGGTTCGCTTTCAGAAGAATCATCAGAAAACTCTGGAATAAACTCGTCACCCGAATCTACGAAAGGTTCATTATCAGAACTCTTCGGAAAAAACTCATTGTTTGAATTGTCAAAAGGTTCATTATCGACTTCATCTGAAAGACATTCTTGCAACAAGCGGCTCAATTTCTGTTTACGTTCTTCGTAACTCATTTTTCGTCACAAATAAGTACATGAAAACACTCGAAAAGAAGCACGTAAACGCCACCACAACTAGTTCAGAAGGTATAACGAACACAAGCTGCATCACACAAAATGTATCTAATCTTTCTTTTCCAAGAACAGATATGCCACTGAGAATCAACTTATGATTCACATGGCCATTGTCTCAAAAATTAATGCCGAGGCCGCTGATTCTCAGAACAAAACAGTGAAAAAACAAGTTTTTATACAAAAAAAGCTATGAAGAATATTCAGCAATCGCAGTTCTATCCTATAAAAGGCTAAAAAGACATCGGCCAGTAGGTTCATATTTTTCTTGATTATTTACATTGTAATTTGACAATCAATTTAAAATTTCATTTAGTTTAAATATGGATCAAGAGATGTTAAGCAGGACTTGATAGTTACAACACAGCATTCCAGATATCACGATATCGATACTGAACAGCAATAGAAAAAAAACCGTCGAAGACACTTGCTCAAACCAAACTGTTGGATTGACGATATTAAGCAAGGTTCATTTCATGAATGGCCATTTTTACAGTTTTCAACGCAGGTCAAGCTAAAATTACTATTAACGTGCCTTTCTTAGTATTTTAAGAAGTTTTGATCTACGAATTGAAAATAAAAGTAGAGACGTCCCTGATACCACGTATCAATAAGAAGGAATTATCTGAAACCTACCTACAGTAAAAGAGGATTGCAAGATTGTAACATGGAGAAAATGTCAAATGTAAATTCACAATCACACCTACAACTTATTTCCTCTCCGTGAACTTCATGCAGTCCTCTGTCTTCAACACTCGAAGATTTCTTTATTTTTCAGTCATGCAACAGCTCGATTTGGTGTAATAACAAATGTTATAATCGGCGACATATTACCAGAAATTAAATTATAATTGCAAATGAATGAATCGGGTACGTGAATGTTCACCGTTTCTCTCTCACGTGCCTTTCACGTAACACATATACAAATAAAAACAACAAATCAGTGTCTTGAGAGACTACTTATACATCGATAGAAAAGCAACTTTAAGCGGTTGGCGGGTTTAAATCAGGCAAACTGGCCAAGCTTTAGTGCGTTGCTGATTCCCACAGATTTGGGCGTTTCGCGCCGATGCATTTCATTTCACAAGTCGCGCCATCATCCATCATGATCTTTTCCATAGTCGTTTGGACAGTATTGAAAGCACCGACATGGTGACTCGCTCAGCACGACCGGAATCCATTTGCGCAGTTTGTATTCGCAGCTGGTAGAACGTGTACCTAGCACGGCAAAAGAACACGACGCGCTAACAATGGAAAGTGAATCGCATTTTCCATGTTTTTGTAACATGGGTGGCGCATATAAAGGAACACAACGCATGGCGTAATTATTATATGTGGGCTGGGTTTATCTCTGAATAGCAAGGAAATCCACTATACAACGCTGAATAAATAAACGTTAGAAGTAAATGGGCTCGCACAGTGATCTGAATGAGGAAGATAACGAAAATGAATTGTCGCGATAATAAGAATGTCCGACATGGCGAAATATCCATTCAATGTTTACAGTTCCTATGTTCACTAGACAAGGTGGAAAAAAACACAAATTAGAACAGTAGCTTGAGTTTTCTCATAATAAAGCGTTAATAAATTCCAACATGTATGTTTACAGGCATCAAATAGCATTAATAATACGGGCAACGTGTTTGTAAATATTTACCTTTATACGCCACAATAATTGACACTGCAATACATTTTTGTTTTTACGAACACTGCTTTCACTTTTACAAGATTGATTTGCAATTTCGCAATATCTTCGTTTGTTTATGAGTGAATCTATGTTAAATATAATATTTTCATAAAAAGAGGAGAAATACATGGGGAAAGCATTTCTTCAAGACATTTTGCCCAAAATTTCAAATTCTTCTTTTTTATGAGAGACTTACCTTCAAGATGGGAAGCACCTCAACTTGGCTTCGCATTACATAATTACATGGAAACTAAAGAGGCGAAGATTTCCCTTAAATCTCAAATGAAAATCTATTATACTGTGAACAAATGCAAATAAGAATTGGAGAAATTAGCACAAAACTTATAACATCTCCCTCGTCATACATTGAAACATTGCAGAGAATGCTGTCCAAGGTCCCTAGTGACAGCTGCAATAAGCGGTCATGACAACGGGACAGGGGGGGGGGGACAACGGCAAGGGGACGGCCGGGACGCCAGCACGCCTAATCGCGGGTGCCTAATGCGACTACCAGGGAGGCAGCGCGGATGCCGCCCTCGGCCAACACGTAATAAAACCGTTCATCCGTGCTTAACCTGCCCCTCCAGACGGGCGGCTCTGAATCGCGCAGCCCCACCGCAAGCGAGGGTCCCGCACCGCACGCGCTCGGTCACTGGGCCAGGCCGCACCTCCGACCGCACGGGGAGACCCCTCCACCGACCACGCCCCCACCGCCGCGCCCTCCGCGCCGCCCGCCCACCCGCCCAACCCCTGACACATCGGCCGATTGATTATTTAGTCATTACAAGCGCGTCAACTGATCACTAGTTTAAATAAATGTAGTATGTGTTATTTGCTCGGGAGGTGGCGGTGATCTTCCCTCGCCTACGCAATCTAGCTCGTGTTGAAAAGCATGCCACTGTCGAGACTCAAAACGTAGGTCCTCCCGGTCAGAGGCTCCGCCGATTTTCGGCACTAGCTTTAGGTTGTACCATTCTTCTTAGTGACAGAGAGGTCCTGGCGTGGCCGGACTATATTGCCGTGTCCACGTGCGCGCTCGGTGTTCTATGATCTTTCGTGCGCAATATAAAGCAAACATAAGATATCAATTCTATACTTTCGATTATGAAGATACAATTTTTCCCTTAGTGAAATGTGTTTATCAGGAACAGAACTTAAAATAAGGTCAAGTTGAATTTTTCAAAAACATTAGTATTTTTTTAAAACAATTGTGTCAAACATATGCAATTTTGATTTTCTTTAAACCTCATTTTCTTAAAAACCGCACATCGAATTTTTATTAAATTGGAAACTTAGATAGCAAAAAGAACGTTTAAGAGAATGGTGTAAGTCTCACGTTCATTAAAACGTGTGATTTTGAGAAAATTAAAAAAAAATGTCGGCGTCATTCTACAACTACAATGTGAAGATACATTTTTTCTTCGTGAAATTAATAAAAAGCATATGTCAGATAAGGTCATGTTGATTTTTTTAAATATTAGTATTTTCGTGAAATTGCGACAATACAATGTGTGTGTGTGCGCGCGCGACAATTACATCACATCGTCTTATAAATACAATTATGAAAATACATTTTTTTCTTAATGAAATGTGTTTATCAAAAATAGTTCTTCAAATAATATCACGTTCAATTTCTTGAAAATTGAGTTTTTGTGTAAATTGGCGAAACAAATTAAATGCTCGCTACGTTGTAAGTCACCATTTAAACGAAAATGAAACATTTATTACTGAACTTGAAATATCTTGGACACATTGCGAAAAATAAGTATAGGTATTCAAAACACGAAATAGTGTCTCATAAAGAATGCCTTAGAAAAACTTCCATTAAATCACAATACAAACTGAAAAACAGTTTCATTTATGGCGAAAATGGCTCTTTTAGCAAGAATTGTAAGAATGTAAGATATAATTGATAAGAAAATCTGGACCCATTGTGGGCAGCGCCCATATATGCATGAGCGCATTGTTATCAGCGCTCATTGACTGAGATGTGTTGATATAAACAGAAGTTGGAGTGTAATATTATTACTTAAGTGTTACCAAGGGGTGAGAAAGTATATGCTGTTTTTCAGTACTTCACTCATTCTAATTTCATGACAGTGTCGATTACGACACTGGAATAGCTGCTGCTATTGCGTGGAACTAGGAAACTTCTGTCGGCGGCATGAAATAATTATCAAAATTGAAGCAGTAAGGTGTTTGATGCAACTTCTAGAGAGTGAAATCGGATTCATACGCTTTCTGGAGGAGAATTCTAGCTGCCGGCTCCTATAATCTGCAGTTTTTTTGGTGTCGTTGATTTCAACATTACTTTTTGTAAGCTCATTTGATTTAGATAATATACATGCCCAATTAATAGTTTCTATAATTTTTATGTTTTCTCGTGTGAACTAATATGCAGTTCATTTGAATTCGATGGGATTTTTCACTAAAACAGTAGTGTGTACCGCATGATTTCGGATATATTTTTCAGAACATTATTTTTTATTATGTGAAGAAGGTTTTCTTTCATAGAAATCTACAGTTTTATTCTAATCTTAATGACTACGTCCGTGATCCTTAAGGCACGCTACTGTTAATTGTCTTAGTCTCATCTATTCGCTCAAACAATTCTTTTATCTATCCATTATAACAAGTGTCTCATCGATTCACCATGACAAATGCATTATCTATTCTCTATAGTAAGTGTCTTGTCTATTCACTATAGTGTCTTGTCTATTCGCTATAACAGACATCAAGTCACACGTAACTTGGAGCATGTGTAATTCACCGAACGGCAAACCGAACGGGTTGTGTTTCCTAACTATCTGAAAATATTTTTAAAAATATCATTCTCCTCCAAAACGATTTGAACTGACCATCCTGCCTCGCTCACTGAGCTCTTTTCTAGTTCCACCTTGCCAGTAAAAAAAAGTCTCCACTTTCTGTTTCGGTCAACAGTACCAACGCAGTGTGATGCTGCGTTCCGTACCTCTACCCCTGCTTTTATGCTCTCTTCACCCTACGCGCCGCACTTCCGAACACAGCGCTACGCAAAAGGGCGCTGTCGCCCCCTTCCCCACGCCCCAATTTCCTTTGAACTCTTTCTCAGGAAACGTTTGCTGGCGCAGCAATGGAAATAATTTGTCCTCCGTTTGTTTGCAAATTGGTTCCTATTCTCGGCCTCGTTCTGAGGGCGTCGGGCGAATGTTACGTGTTGGCGGGTCGGGGGAATTGTACGGTAGGGGAAAAAAGAACGTGCTGTGTAGTGGTGGGGGCCTGACAATCTCGAAATAAGTGCGATTATTTCCACAAAAATGTTTTCTCTAAAGTGTGGATGACAACAATGCTTTCTCGCTCTGGAAGAAACATTTTCGGATCTGGAAGATTGGTATTTCATAAAAAGAACAACACATTCACAAAATACCCGTATATTCATTTGATTCACAACCTTAATTGTTTGTAATAAGAGAATTTAAAAATAAATTTCAATTCCTAAAACGCGCCGTTTGATTTAAATTTATTGAGTAAGTATTGGTTTCACCCTATAGTTAACCCTGGCATCATGTTCTTGTTTAAAAGTTATGGCATAATCTTGAACAACGTAAATTGTTGCGAAAAGGAATTTTTCCATTTTTTATTAGCGTGTTAGAAGTATGATAAAATACATCATACATGGCAACGGGAAAGCTACCTCGAGAAGCAAATTTCAAATACTTCACTTCAAAATTAATTTGGCGAAACAATGATTAAAATGTTTAGAAAATTAATTTGATAAATTAATAGTTACAAAAGCTCCAAACAAACACAACGCGCACTTCACCAAGTTAGCAAATCACAGACCAAAGTTCGTAAACTGCGAAAAATTTTCTCTCATTCCTCGCACCGCAATTATTTACTCTGTTTAATTCAGAATGTCGATCTGCCCAACATTTGAGACGAAACTTTCCTTGAAAAAAGAATGAACAACTCCGTAGCTGAGAAATGATCATATAAAAGCACCTTTTCTCAAAAAATATCTACATTAAAGACAAAATTGTCAAAACACATTACGAAGTAAATTTCCAGATAGCAGTGGATACATGTAAAAGAGACAGGTACCCGGACTTATTTCACAATCTCGAAAAATACCAAGATTAAAGTAATATTGTTTACGTGGTTGTTGTACTGGAAACCGAAGTAAGAAGATAACAGAAAGTGAAATGATTACGATAATTGGACTAAGAATGTAGTGACAAAAGCGAAACTATTGATAGAGAAATTAGTATTGGAGTGGAAAATTGAAAGAAAATCAATGGTTAAAAAGTATCCCTTAAATATGACGGAGATAATGAAATAATCTGAAATAAGAATTCATAGATTCCACGAAAGAAAATACAAAATTATGTAGTTGAGCGATTATTTGCGGAACTTCGGAACTAATTAAGGCTCTGCTCACCTTAACCTTTCTGTCCATTTCCCTGAACTGGTCAAACTAAACATCAAAATTAGTTTTATAAAACGTTGGACAGTTGCGACATTTTTAGACTTGCCTAGTAGTTTCTATAACGATGAGTAAAATTAGCAAGTAAACCTAAAGATTTCAATAACCGTAACCAGTTTCCAAGAATGTAACTGCACATTTTCTATGTCAACTCGTTAGCTCTTTTTTCGGCGAATTGCTCTGTAACAAGTTGTAAACTTGAAGCACACAGTGTTCTAAACTAAAAGTACACCCTACATAATTCCTTTAATCCCAGTGACCATGAGCGGCATCACACGCCCCGCACGCGGCAAACGCCGCCTCCCCCGTCAGAGCGCCTTGGGGCACGGGGCGCCTCCCGCACGAGCGCGCGCGCGTGGTCGCGTGCGTGCGGCGCTAAGCACGGTGCGCGTATCCCAGGGCGAGCGCACGCCCGGCGCGCCAGAGCTCGTGCTTGGACACCGCTGGTGATTAGATTGCGAGCATCACGCGTTGTCACGTCCTCGAACATTGATTACAAGGATTCAGCCACGGGGAGGGGAGGAGGTGGGAAGAGGGGTGCCGAAGGTGGAGTGGTGAGGAGGGAGAGCAAGGGATAGTACAGGTGGAAATGGGAGAGGAGGGGACGGGAGATGTGGGAGAAAAGAGGAGGGGAAAGAAGAGAGAGGGAATTGGAGGAGAGGATAATGACGGGATGGGAGACGAGGGGAGGAAAGAGAGGGAAGGGGGGCGAGACATTCGATGGAGAGGAGGGAAGCGGTAGTGCGATGAGAGGATGGGAGGGGAGCGGAGATAAGAGTAGGGGAGAGAAGTGGAGATAAGATGAGAGGTGGTGAAGGGTGATGAGGGGCGGGAAGGGGGGGCGAGAGATGAGTGGAGTAGGGGAGCGAAATGGAGCTGAGTAGAGGAGCAGAGAGGGTGGCAAGGATGAGGAGGGGGAGGGAGGGGAGGGATGTGAGGGGATTAGGGACGGGCGGGGAGGGAAAGGGAAGAGAGGAGACGAGAACGACAGTGTCGGGGGCTGGGGCAACGTCGACCTGATTGACCGACCGATTCCAAAGGGCGCCTGCCACGCCGTGCCTCGCCGACACACATCAACAGCGTGTGTGAATACCGCCCTTTGCTCAAACGCGGTGTGATGCAACAGCCTCGCCCCTCGCCGTGCGCGCGCCTGGCCGACCGCTGAGGACGCATTGCACGATGGCCAAATCGTCATACTACGGACTGAGTGGCATGCAAACAGTCGATCGCGATCAACCGATCACGATTATGAGCCCCGGAGATTAAGGGAAAGAGGATTCTCATCGTTCATTTTTAAACACGGAGACGAAAATGACTAGTTTTTTAAATGTTGCTAATTTCGAGCTTTTTAAATTTTATTTTTATTTATTTATCTTTAACTTTTACTTAACTTTCAAGTATTTAAGTTATAATAACCTGCGCAGATGATTTTCTCCTCCATACGTCACATAGAGTTTTTACTGTTTTTGACTAAATAAATCTAAATAAAACGTAGATTTTCTTGGTGTTCCATGTCCTCAGTTTGCATAATTTTTGTGTTCAATTAACCCAACGTCTTTCATGCAGTGTACTTTCGTTTCCTTCCACGTCGAGCCAGGATTGGCTGAGCTAAATATGTTACATGTTCTATGGACATCATCTTCCATGCAGCGAAAGATAACTTATCTCTATTTTAAGATTTTATCGTTTACTTTTGATGTTTACAGTAGTATTCAGTTTGATGATCAAGTTTTCCTTTCTGTACAGTCTTTAGTAGGTTCGATTTTATTTCATTGAAATTATTATTTCTTTATTGTTTCCGAGAGCTGAAAATACTTTCTTCTGCACGTCCCTCTTTCTGTACTGTTAAGTGAACCTATTGTCGTTTCAGATTTTATTCCATTAAGAAAACTTAGATTCAGATGAAGAAATGGCCAGTCCTGAATTCGATATTTACACCTGGAAAGTCGGTGCCGCCTAATGAGTAGTAGTTAGTTAATGATGCCTGAAGCCCCTAATAATCCCACCTAACCTATGAAATAATTAATGCTAATTTTCAATTTTAAAGCTATATATTAATTACAATTTAAAAATCTGAATAATACATAGAATAAATATTTTATTTAACTGTTAAATGCAAAATCTAAATATCAATAATAATGATATTGACCTTCTCGCGGTAGCTAGTACGAGTACATTGTTTGGTTTATATGTATCACACCAAATTTTAAGCAGGAATATTAAAATCAAATGAATCACTGTTTTTATTATTTCACCAAATATTTGTAGTTTTCCATGATATCCGACAGTTTGTCATATTCAGGAACTTCACTCTAACGTCAAAAGAAACAATTCAGTGTGGTGTATATTCTTACAAGTGGATGAAGTATCACAGTTTCCCGTCAACAACCAAGCATATTATTTCAAGTCTAATATCAATAAAAGGAATTTCCTTTTCTTGGAATGAAACTCAGCATCATGTCAAAAGGTACTAAAAATTGAACACGAGAGGAATCTACGTATTTTATTTTACTGCTATTAAAAAGTGCCGGAGAATGCTTTTGCATCCAACACTGTTTAAGTGTTAATATGCTGCTCTCCTCACATTTCTTGTTGCATTTACCGAACATGCCATATCGGAAAGCACTTTGAACAGCGCTGCCCAAATCAACACCCGGACTGTCCAATTTGTTGGGCCAATGACGACTGAAAAGAAATTGGGCTGTACAACATCTCTCACCTCACCAACCTAAGAGCTAGTAACCTCTAGCTGGGGGGGGGGGGGAGCCGAGGTAAACAAAACCCTCCGGGTGGCGGAGTTCTAGAAGCCAAAAGTGACCGCGTTCTGAGATTATTCCAGCCTTCCAATGTCCCATGCGCCCTGGCGGGATGGGGATGGCTACAGCCAAAATAAACTAAGTGTCCCACCCCAGGACCTCAACGTGGTGCGCGCTATGGCTACGGCGTTCCAATCGCGCCCGAAAGAGGCGCAAACCGCAACTCGATTAGAGCCTCGAGCGCGGTGCAACTCAGCGCGGTAGGACGCCAAGGCCTGTTGGGGCGTCGGCGGCAAGGCGTCCGCTACATTCAGCCTTGATCAAACCACCTTCATTGCCTCAGCACTTTTACACTTGCAAAAACATGCTCTATCAGAACACACACTTTGAACAGTTTCCAAAAGGGCTTCCCGGTATTTATTTATTTAAGGTTAGAACCAGTTAGAACTGTATATGACGTACTATGGACACACGTACATTCTCTGCGTATTTTCTTGAATTTTCGTATACATACCCTAATACATACACGAGTTAAATTCTGAATGGAGATGGAAATGAGTTTTTTGCTACAATTGATAAAAAAATCGCTCTCGTGTAATAAAAACCATTTTCAAAGGCATTTCTGTAATAGATTTTGGTCTATTTTTCCTCATCGTGCCCTTTAGGAAGGAATCGAGTTACTGCCGCGAGAAAATGAAGAACAGTCATTTGAATATATTACATTTTCTAATGAAATCGGTCCACACCTAGCGAAAATTAGTCATCGGTATTTCGGAGCAAGAGAGAACTGCAATGAACCTACTTCCATTATTTCGACACACTTCACTACGCGGCAACTTCTTCTTCAGAGAGTACTGCGCACAAATTTTTCCTTTCGTTCTGGCGGATCGACGACCTCAGCACTGACTATGGCTTTTCTCTGTGCAGCCAAATCCTAGGTCCTGGTGACAGACGGGATACAAGAGCTGTCGCCAGGATAGAAGAGCTCGATGGAAGCGATTTTGTCTAAACGAGCGAATGCATAAGCAATTCGAAGTCAAGGCTACTACCAAGCGGTTACCGACACCATTGTCAGGACTGCACTCATACTGTTGGGAAACACGACGTTACGCTCGTTCGTACAGTAAATTACGTTTTGTTTAAACAGTTTATGGTTCTTCCTTGTTCCTTCACAATCCTGCAGAAAATGGACAACATGGTTTTTTTTTCAAAAATGTGAACAATATTGGATTGGGTTACCCAAGGTCACTCTAATTAGTCGTACTTTTATTTATATTTTTCATAGTTCTAAATCGTATCCATTAGCAATCGCTTGTTCAGTTGCACTCTTACATCGTCACTAACAATAGGTTGGATGAAAAAAAAAAAGATTTAAAATATATGTATTATATTCGCCGATCAGATGGCCGAGATCGCTAAGGCAGTAGTGCCGGAGTGGTTTCGGACCAGAAGATCGCGGGTTCGAGTCCCGCCTCGGGCATGGGTGTATTTGTGTATGACTGTATGTGTTGTCCTTTCACCCCCATTATCATATCATCATTTCATCTTCCATACCCCCAGGGCTAACAACCGTGGGGGATAAAAATCGGATCCAGCTAAAAATGCTGGTCCCCCCAAAAGGTGTTGCAAGCACCTGCCACCGTGATAATAAATAAAAACTGAGCCACGGTAAATGCAGGATGCTTGCATGCGTGGTCCTAGTCGGCCGATTAACGAAAAAAAAATGTATTATATCAACTTTAAAGACGTGTAACAAGCTAGATTCTCTGGTTAAAAAATGAGAATTTTAAACGATATTCATATTCAGCTTGTGTGTACATGGTATTTTTCTTTTGTGAAGAAACGCTAAAATCAATAAAGATTCAATTACTCTAATAAATGGTACCAAACGCACTGTATACATACACTGGCACATCCAACCATTCACACACAGAAATACACACAATCTTGACGTTCCTAAAAAAAGTCTTTGGTCGTATGTCACTGCGCTTAAAAGTCGGTACGAAAGAGGACGAGCGTGAAACCTCGCACGTCGATGAGCCGGTGAGGTCGATGAGACCTCATTCTGAAAGCGTGCAGTGCGAATGAAAACTGCGTCAAAGAGATGCCGCGCAAAATCTCTTCTTCCTCTCGGCGGCCCTTGAATAAAAGTGCCGAGAGGCGAGGTTTGACGAGTCGAATTTCCAGAATATAATTCCGACGTCACTTCAATCAGCTCTTCCAGGATACTTTAGGTTGAACCCACACCGTGAAAAAAAGGATCAAAGTTTCAGCCTTCCATATGATATGCAGAAGTTTAGCTTTTAAAGATTCCAAAGGTAATGTAGCACCTTCAATCATTGCCTATCAGACTACAAAACTCTTCAAGGCTCTTTCCATCATTCTTTGACAACCATCAGGAGCTCTCGCACGTAATTTTTACTACGTAATTTTCTGAACAGAAGGGCGTTACAAAGAACAATTTTGTTGTGGCAGAAGAACACGTAGTTAAAATCTCTTTTTTCTACTCTCATTGAATAAGTATTATTATATAACTGCAAGACGTTGCTTAATGAGAGTCATTATGATACAGCTTCATTATAATGCTGGTGTTTCGACCAAATACAGAGAAGTTTACAATTGAGACGTAGTCAATCATTGGTCATCATTCTATTAAACAGATACTGAACTTTGATGATCTTTTTTAAGGGCAACTTTTAATAAATTGGTCATAGAGCAACCACTGTGATTCTTAAACTGTGGAAGGAGCTGAAGAAATAACACGTAATGACAACACAAACATTCATGCTCGAGACGGGAATTGAACGCTTGAGCCGAGGAAGGTACGGCCTTTCAGCCTTAACGACCTCAGCTATCCACATCATCGACAATTCTTTAAAAAGATGAATAATCACTGAACTCGTGCACTGTTCATTTGAAGTAGGATTGTGTGTCTGCTTAATCAATACAACCGAGAAAACATAGGAGGCTGTTCTCTGGGTGGCGTTGACTGAATACTGGACTACCACGTAACAGTTCGATGTGAAAGTTTAACTTATAAAAGATATCGTTTGTCGTAGAAAACGTATTGCATGAAACTCTATATAATGAGTTCTACTACACTCGCAGAAAGTTTACCTCAGTCGCTATTTCCTCACTATCGTAGTATCGCTTCCTACTCGTGTATTAATAAACATAATTGCATGATCATTTCAAACGATTACTGAAGTAGCATTTGCAACAACTAATTGAAATCCTTATCGGATCATTTGTTACAAGTAAAAGCTTTCCTCAACAGAATGGAGCAAATTAGATAATTAGGAAACATCGAGAGAAAGTTTCGAAAATCAGTTTCCTCTACTCTGCTCGGAAGTAATGAACGTGGAAGGAAATTGAACCATCTATACTTCAGGGACATTTGTCTGTGTCAATGCGAGTCATGTAATCGTCAAGTGTCCGTTTCGTGCTCACGCAGGAGTAGGCTGAGGCTTGAGACGTCTGCGATGCGAACTGATGAGGTTCCAACAGACGTTTGGAGAACGCAAATAGTACAGAAAAATTAATATGTCATTTTGAGGTGTAGTATTGTGAGGATCTGCGTGCGTCAACTACCGAGTTTTGCTCTCTAAGTGTAGTGAATGCTATATTTTTGATGATGGCGCTTACCCCCCCCTCACTGGTAGGTGATATTCGACTCCGTCAACCTACACCTTAGACTGCGATTTTTTCCCTCCCGATGTACCTCCCCAGCCGGCGCAATCTGTAAGCTCCCAGCATGTATGGTAGTGGTCGCGTGTCTTCCGTGGCCGTCTCTTAGGGCACAACTCTGGCATTTGCCAGGTAATGCTGGAAGAAATCCCGGAAAACTACCGATCAGAGCAGCCGGTACCTACAATTCTCTTCATTATAGTGGTCGAAATCGACTCAGCTATGTAGCTAGGACCCAAAAACCGCCACCATTGGGCTTCGAAGCCCGGGACATTCCGGCCAATGGTGCTGCACATGTAACGGCGTTGACGCTGAGCTATTTCAGACAATGATTGTATTCTGTAGGAGCAAACAATGTATATTCAGTGAAAAACAAGGAATATTATACATTTTCTAACATCGAGAATAACGATGGGTTCAATGTACTTGCGTGTTTACTGACACACTTTAACACAATGTATCGCACACGATCTTTCGTGAAATAATTTTTCTGTCATTATATTGAGATATATAGATATAATATTGACATTTACAAATTAACAATTATGACAATAAACTGGCATATACAATAGCTTGTAGTTACCAACAATCTGATAACATGGTCGTCGTTACAGCTATTATAACCAACGGCTGGATCAGTACAACTACAATTTTTGACGGTGAATCCAATCAACTTTATAGTGTTTTCCTTAGGTTCCATTATTCATCTGTAAATACCTGTATGCAAGATATAAGTTAATGTAGAGGCTTAGATTAATTTTTGAAAATTTTGAAATATTAATAAATTTATCTATCTGTAAAACTTAAAATTATATCGGAAAATGTACAGACCATTAATTCATATTAATAGCTACTTACCTCCAATGTTCGTTGTCATACATTTCGTTCTAACTAAGAGGGCATGGAATGTATAAAAATATTCGTAGTCTTACAACTTTCTATGTTGAGCAGATATCTTTAAACACTTTACACATTCTAAGGTACTCAGAGAATAACGTTTTGGTAGGTACACATTAGTTGAAAAATTCTGTTTCCTACCATTATGAGTGAGAGGAGCAAATCATTTTCGCAGACGGGTCCACTCTCTAACAAATATTAAACTCAACTGACGCTTCGTCTTCAGCAAAGCCTCACATTTATTTCTACAAATCCTGGAATCGGTGTCTGAATTAGTATCCCATAATCATAGTTGCCTCACAAACTTTTTCTGGGTCGCAACTGCTCAACATCTGTTTTCATATTATTCAAGATAACATTTCAATAATTCTGAATGCATGTCTTACAAAAATATATTATGTGCTGGGCCGCCAACAGAAAATCATGAAGACATTTCTCTAGAGAGGCGAGAGCGATGGCCCATCAATTTTCGCCCCTTATATTACTAATATCGAGTAAATATTATAATGATTTATCATAACACTGATAATACAATTGTCGCTTAAAAATAAATATTGACGTCTCTTACGATCAGCTAGAAAACATTATTTTAGAGTTCTCGAAGTAATGGTGATGAATGATGACTTACAAGAGTGGGCACCGCCATTAATTTTAGACTTCCGAAGACATACCGCATTATATGATAATGTCTACCAGTAAACCTGTTACTGCGTGCAGAGGAGATGAGTTTCCAAAAGGGTTGGAAAAAATCATGATTTGTTTTAAATTAAAATAATGATTTTTTTACATAAATCAGATTTATTTGCTTTAAATAAGAATTTTTTAAAATTCCAATAGATATATTCCAAAATCGTAACCCAAATCGTTAAATAATTTATTTATTCTAAACTACTTTCAAATCGGAAAAAAGTTTATTAAAAATCAATTTTTAAATCATTAAGGTATAGTAATTTTATTTAAAAAAATAAAGATACTTTGTGTATATTATAGTGAATATCTAAGAATTCAAGGAAGGTATAGGTAATGATATTCAAAAACTAGTCGTGGATATTAATATTAAAACAAATGCAGAAGATATGCTATAAATATTGAAACCTATTGCAACATCTTTGACTCAATTCGAAGCAAATACCTGTAAATTGGGCGTTGCGGTTCAAATTTTAAAAAACTACAGGACTAGTTATATAGAATATTAAATTCTTCTCAGCGTAAAATATTTAAAACTATGTAATCAAACATTAAATAGTAAGCATTATACATTTTTTGTAAACTTCATAGAATTATTGAGAAAATGCTCAAAAATTGACAGAAACAGAACAGGCATTCGAATATTCAAAATCTTCATACGGCGACACTGACGTGAAATTAAGGAAACAAAATTTTGTCTGCAATTACAAAATGCGCCCTTTACCGTAACTCTCATTAATAAAATAGTGGCATAATTTGATCCTTTGAATTGGTGAAAAAGCATAAATTTATTGAACAATGTTTGACGAAGAAGAATAACAGACACTAATACAGCATTTAACTGTTGTTGCGCCGCCAGCTAGTATTCAGAGAGTTTTTTCAACTTTTGGGTATGCACACTCAAATATCAGAAATACTCTCCGAGTAGAAAGAGCTGCTAAATTTATTTTTATTTACAGACAATTAAATGCTGGATAAAAACTAATCGATCATGTAAGTCTATTAGTATATAACTAGTACAAATTGTTTGTTGTTCTTCGTTTCATAAGTTTGTTATCTTATTGCATATTATATTGTATTTTATTTTCTTAAAATAGTTCAATTATATGAACAATTTTATAAAAAATATTATATATTTTTTATATCAAGTCATCAGTATGTTTTTAAATTTTACTAATAATTAAGATATAAATAGATTTTAAAATATTACAAATAATCAATACTTATTTTAAAAAATCAATTATTCAAATAATCATTTTATTTAAATCAAGATTCAAAACATATCAGCATCATTAGTTTCCAACATGAGAAAGATACACGAAAAGTATAATATATAACGACACAATATTCACAAAACTAAAATTAGTAAATTCCATTTAAAATGTTCATTTCCAATTATGTTTCTACAACTGATATGATTTTCCAAAATAATTTTGCCCAACAGTAACTAAACCAATAACTCAAAAGATTGACAGAATGGGGCCGCAGTGATTACCACCCCCTACAAAAATAACTATTAATTATTTCTAAAAGTATCAGAAAAAATCTCGAGCCTCTAGTTCGATTGCATAATATCTAGTCCTGCGGCGCGCAAAGCAAGTTCCTGCGTGCCTGGTCTTCAAGGAGTGTAAAAAACTCTTTTCAGCGTCAAGGCAGCGGACATGCAACGGAGCGTGGCTCGTGTTCCTCAGTTTCTCATTGTCGGCCACTGCGGATCGCGATGGAAAAGCCAAGGAGCGGCAACTACGACAAGCCGCAGGAGCGGAGATGAAGGACCGGCGGAGCGACAAGAGAAATGGGAGAGAATGTGTTAGGGTGGCAGCGGAGGTAGGGATTAAAATAGGTGTGGGAGCAGCGATGAAGGTGGGGTGGTGCGTAGACGGGAAGTGGGGTAGGATCAGAGGTAGAGACGAGGGGTGGGGTCGCAGGTGGTGACGAGGGGCGAAATCGGAGGCGGTGACGACAGATGGGATCGGATGTGGCGACAAGGGCAGAATCGGAGGCGGTGATGAGAGAGTTGATGGAGACGAGGGCGGGAGCGGTGATGGGGCGAGGGTTGATATTTCCCAAACATGTTTTTTATATACAAGTTGCAAATTTAGATGATTCTTTTTGAAGTGCTTAATGGGTGTCCTCTCACTACGAAATAATTGTAAAGAAATAATAGTTTAGTTTTTTTAAATAGATAGTAAGCATCAAGACATGTGAATTAGTTGTATGTTAACTGAACCGTGCATCACATTCAAAATAGTAATAATAAAAAAGGGACAAGGGGTGGGAGCAGTGATGGCGCGAGGGGCGGGAGCGGTGCTAGGGACGAGGGGCGGGAAGGGTGATGGGGACGAGGGGCGGGAGCGGTGATGGGGACGAGGGGCGGGAGCAGTGATGGGGACGAGGGGCGGAGCAGTGATGGGGACGAGGGGCGGGAGCAGTGATGGAGACGAGGGGCGGGAGCAGTGATGGGGACGAGGGGCGGGAGCGGTGATGGGGACGAGGGGCGGGAGCGGTGATGGGGACGAGGGGCGGGAGCAGTGATGGGGACGAGGGGCGGGAGCAGTGATGGGGACGAGGGACGGGAGCAGTGATGGGGACGAGGGGCGGGAGCAGGAGTGGAAGCAAGCACGGAGACGGAGGTGGAGATGGCCGATCCGATCCAGCACGCGCGGGGCTCCGCAGCGCGCGCCTTCCCACAAAGGAGGCACGTACACCCGGTAGATGACGGGGAACGGAGACGGCAGACACTGTGGTGGCGGCGGCGGCGGCGGCGGCGGCGGCGACGCGGTGGGTGGGCGGGCATCCCAGAACACTTGTCTCTCCGCGGTGAGTAAGAGCTCTCTGCGAGAGAAGGGGGGCCGCGCACGAGTGGGGAGACTATCATACGAAACGTTGGAGCGGGAGTCCAATGCGGGGTACTGCCACCTCCAGCCCACGTTGACAACGAGCCCCGGTTTGCCCTTGGTGAAATGAAATTCTATTTCCAACCTAAAAACTATCCATTTCATGTATTGAGTTTAAATGTTGCAATTTGTAATACAATTCATTGTAATGTAATGCATTTCCAATGAACGTAAACTCGTTGTCCAGCTTTGTTATTCTTCGATTTGTATTTAATCATAATTGAGTTCTCTTATTGTGGGTGGAATATCGTGTGTGTGTTAGATACCATTGCAGGTTTTCCGTTGTATGCTAACCCTCTGACCTTCAATATAAAATGTCGTATGTGCTGGTGAAACTACACGGGAATACACGTATACCTAGTAAACGTCATTCATCGAGGTAAACCGTAAAGCAGTAATCTTCTTTAGAAAGAAGTTTCAGAGAAAGTACTAGTACAGACACAAAAAGTTGTTCAGGTACAGCTGAAGCACGTAGAAATAAACCCTGCACTGAATACACCGTAAACATTTGGTTTGACGACCGAACCTGCTACGTACCCTGCGGCTCCCAAGGGTTAAATTGCCCTTAGAAGTTCAAAGTAATGTCATTTTGCGTTCGAGATTGGTGACAGTTTATGATTTTGGAGCACGATTGAGTCAGAAGCATATCACGCCACGTGCGTGACATCAATTGATGTGGTGCATCTCTCGAGAGCAAAGCCAAGGTGGCTTTCCACGCGGTACATCTGCACACACGTCACTTCAATTCAGTGCAATAGCCGAATATTATTGTATTCTTTCCAGCAATAGTACCACAATCTGTGGAGAAAGGTACATGTTAGACAACTTGCCAGAGGCTCTCCAAGTATAATGTATTTTGATTCCACAGGATTCCACAAATTTGCACATTAATCAGAAGAAGTTGTTAACAATTATTATTGCCAGAGATGGTAAAAATCGTAATTAAATGTTAAAGATAGTGTCAGTAAAGAACAGATTGACAATCCAAGTGTACATGCTCACACGTGTACTCTTTACTCGCTCATTTTGGGGTACTTTCTTTCCGACATTTTGTTGTCGATTTTGTGCTTTTTTGCCTTGGTTGCATAATGAATGTAAATTCAAACAATGCAACATACTTCGTAGAAGGCACGAGGGTAAAAGAAGTACGACTCTTAGTAACCCGTGATGCAGTAGGCTCAGCACCTGTGGCTGTGCCCTGGCGAATACCTGCCTAGCATACATATTCATTCCTCTTATATATTCCATACACCAGCCTACGTATATATTTTTATGAAAGTTCTTTCACGTATTTCATGTATTTCAAAGTATGGGTCATAGCAATTCATTTACCTTCAAATTTCCTGAAACCCAAAATTACATAAAAACATATACCCTTTGTTTTACATGCAGTAATACGAGCATACGCTCATGTCGTCATCATCACCAGAACGAATTGATGTGAAAATATAGATATGAATATTATGTTAGACACTTGTATATCCAGCCCGAGGCGTGGCGGCGGGGAGAGGGCTGTGGGGAGCCAGCAGAGGAGAAGGCGGTAGAGGAAGAAACTGACTAACAAAAGAGGATAAGCGAGGCGGGCGGCGGGGTGACATATTGTGGCAGAGGAGGAACGGGCGAGGTAATGCGAAATGGCGCAGCACTGGGCAAAGAGAAAGATAGGGACGGGGAGAGAAATGGAGAGGAGGGAGGTAGACAGGAAGTGAGGGACATAGGATAGAGGGAGGGACAGAGAGGGATGGCGAGTAGTATGGAGGCAAAACCTTCAAAGTCGAGTGAGTGCGTACTGATTCGGGTCGCGTCAATTACTGAAATGAGTCCTGCAAGTGTCGTGCATGATATATCCCGTAAGGCGGTGGCGTTCTTTCCCTCTGACGTGCGAGATCCGAACACGATCTGCATGTCGCCTTGCAGTCACGGCCCCTCCAGCTATCTACCCTAGCAACCACCGTCCTATCCGGAGCAAACTCTACATTCCCGACTAGTTTCCTGATACGTGTGGAAGTGTAATGCCTGTAAGCATATGTGTGAGGGGAGAGAAGACAAGGATGTCGCTTGTATCACTAGTGCGCCGCCGTCGGGTCGCACACCCTAAACTCCCGGTCAAAGATACGGCAGAGGCAATGATGCTGCAACTGAGCCACCGTGGCCGGTGAATGAAGAGTAGAGGAGACGGGGGTCACCGAACGGGCGAAGGCAGTGTGTTACGAACTGCTCGGAAGCCTAAAGGAAGCGCAAAGGGAAGAGCGTGCGCGAAGATCGAGCGTAGCAGAGAGTGGCGGCGGCGGCGGCAGCGACGCCAAAGGCAAACGCCAACAGGCGAGTCGGAGTGGAGTGGAGCGGAGCGGAGCGGAGCGAGGCGGGAAGCGGCGGGGAGAGGTGAGCGGGAGGGGCGGAAGGGCGGCGCAGGAAGACACCCGCCCCGCCTTCTGGTGGGCTATTTCGAAGCCGCCACCCGCGCCGCGCCTCGCGACCCTCCTGCCACCACGCACGCTGCGCGGCCGTCGCCAGCAGGCGGGCCGTTGCCGTTCCCATTGGCGTTGCGACCGCCCGAAATCTGCAACAGCTGCGGCTCTACGCTACGAGCACGATGAACCTCCATACTGGACGAGAGAGCGGATACGAACGGAAAGACCGGCTTGGGTGGCTCAGGGAATCGACTGATGTCACTGCAGTGACTCTGACCCGGAGGTCTTAGCGTTCGAGACCCGACGGTGACAGGATATTCGACACTAGCTAGTGTCGAATTCAGGAGAAGAATTCTTCCGCCGGCTAGGAGAAGAATTCTTCCGCCGTTTGTCCGATCAACACCAGACGAATGCTGGAGCAGTAATCTAAGGAAAGGTCCACTGACCATGAGCGATCTTTTCTTCCTCTTCCGTGTCCTAATCTCACCCCTTACCTACACACACTCACATATCCTTACACTTACATGTACTTAACTACCGCACTTGTAGGGAGATTAGAACTTGTCTCAGCAGCTCTGCGGCAGTGCTCCGCTGGTAAGAGAAACCCTTGCTATTCGACATGTATGTCGGCTCAGGATCTCACCAGGGAGCAGGGAAAGGTCACTCACTACCCACTCCCGTGATAAAAGCATGTACTACACTTACGTACCTAATGGCCATATGTGCCTACGCGCCCGGAAATAAGAATTAATGGATCAAAAGTGGGAAGAGGCTTGCAATTTATGCCTTGCCCTTTCCCGAGCAAGTGGGTACAATTCTGGTTTGATATTTATTTTGCACAAAAAATAATGACTATTCAAAAATATTTTTTATTTTTAAAAATGCACTGTTTCCTGATAAGAATTCAGAATCGCGTATTGATCACGCCAGTTGACTCACGCGAAAAGGCGGTCAGATGACTACACAATACGATGTTCCTATAAGTGAGTGTCAACACAGATAATTATTTTTAGAAGTGTAAATTGTGTGAGGACATTTTTCTTGATATTTAAACCCAATTGCATGCTGTTCATTGAGTTCATACGTTTGTACGATGTCTATATAATTGCTTCTAAAAAAGTCCGGAAGTTTAATCCAGTAGAAGCAACATTTATTTTTAAAATTAATTTAATGAATATTTTATTAATGGAATTTCAAATTTTTACATTTATTTTCTTTGTATTAGAACGTGTTTTTATTTTACATGTATCCCTTTTTAAAATTTTTACACATTCTCGTAATTAACATTACATATTAATGAACATATTTGCCGCTTTACACTACATGTTTTTCCGGCTCTAGTAGTTAAGATTGACGGACTGAGGTCAATTTGGTGGTCTCCCTCGCCTCTCACTTCGCGTCTACCGTCCTTCCTTTTTTTGTGCACGAATAGCAATGGTGCAGATGGCAGAGCTCCGTCTTGCATGGAGGGGAACAAGCGGCGGAGATGGTGGGCACGGATCACCCTCATCACCATCATCACCACAGCAGCTTCTAACGTCTCTCGGATTTCAATCATATATGCGTCCCACTTCATTCCTGCCAAATTTACTCCATTATATTTTATTGTCGGTCGTTATCGACGAACGAGAACACATACCTACTTCGGATATCCTCGAGCTCATATTTTAAAAAAATACGCCGAAACGTTGTTACGAAAAATAGTTAAGTTCATCTTGCAATAGGAATCTAAGTACAAATATACTGTTAATGATTATTAAATATTTGAATTCATTTTCAGCATTCACTATATGTAATTTCTGATACATGGAATTTACAGATCCATTACATTTGTACCTGTGATGCGCAGTTGCAATTGTAATTGTAATTGTAATTGTAATTTGTGGTCCAGTACCGATAAATATTTGCATTTCAATATTTCCTCCATCTAGAGATAATGTTGTGCAGTATTATTCATTAATCATAATTCTGACCCAGTTGAATGTCCTGAATGACAATACCGAGAAACTGCGCGAAAGTTTCTAAAACGTTTTCACGAGATTTACCAAATCTAGTGGAAGAATAGCAATGAATTCTTGATGGTAGTAAAAATACAGATTTCCGTGGTAGTTTGAGAACATTTCTCACATTTCGGGAACGAAAACGTCTGTAACTTGAAATGCGATTGCCTGCCAGAGGATAAAAAACGTTGCTTCCGGTTCCCTGCAGGAGGAGGTGTTCCATCGAGATGGCTCATTCTTTGCCGAGCAGTTTGAGAGTTCCTCCGCGGCTCCGACAAGATTGCGCTGTTCTGGGCTGTGTTCCAGCATCATACATCACGCTGTCGGAACAGCAACGCGACCCAGCCCTGAACGTCTAAATCCTTCGTTGATTGTGTTCCGAATTGCCAATTAAAGTACGTTGCTCCTGCTAATGTCGATAGTACGCGCGCTTCGCAATATGCGACGAGTTGATGCATTAAATTGAACACCAACATTAAGACGGACTTAAGCTCAGGTTTCAGGAATTCAGTGCATTTGGGTAACTTTATTATAGATGTTGAGAACAGTTTTCGGCAATATTTCCGAACACAAAATGACACAAAATAAAAGATATATTGAAACACGAAGAAAGATTTATTATTTCCTTGAGCGCCTTTACAAATCAATGGAGCAGTATCTAGAGAATTTGTGCACCATTTTCAAACTTCGTCCATAATATAAATAATTTCCAAATTGTTTCCGAAAAATGGCAGAATTAATAAAATGAAGTAAAAGTTCAGTTCTACAAATAATATTCACCAGTTGTTATGCAACACGAATTGTAAGACTAGTTCTTCCTACAAATACGTTCAGGAACAGTATTAATTACTCGTTAATCTCAGGTCAGACTGACAAAATTAAATTTACATTCGGATCTCTTTTTACTGCGCAATTTCAGGAAACGTGCGACAAGTGTTTCACGGAGGACTTCCTTGAAGATTTCACTTAGCATTCTGAGAATGACAACCTCGAATATTTTTCACAGATTATTCAGCTCTGGCTTGTTAACAAGATAAGTGGAATCGCAACTCCATAGCCATTTCCCAGAAACGCCTTTTTTTCTCATGAAAACGTTTTCGTCGAGAAATTTTTGAACAGATTCAAATACTAAATTATATTCGTAGTAAAAGAATATTTATTACTATTTCTCAGAAAATATCTCCATAGTCACAAAAATGGATATTACTTTAACATTAATTACATTGCCACCGGACTAGTTCAGTAAAACGCATTTTTGATGTCTCATTACAGAGGAATATTATGCTCGGTCCCTTCTTGGAATAATACATTATGTCATATTAGTAAGGCAGAAAGTTGCCGAGTTTGGAATATCGTGCCGTGTTTTGCATCTGCAACTAAATAAATGGGCTACCGCCATCCTTACGTAAATTAGAAATTTTGAGGTTATCCTATAAAAAGTACTGTTTTACTGGGTAAGATACCTGATAAATTGATCTACCTTCACTATTCCTCATGAATTATAGGCCAATAGCGTTTCATAATTCCTCAGGACTCAACAAATTAGAACCCACTTACCATGAACAATATCGGTTTCAGATTATCACATTTGCCATTTCTTTCATTTCATATTATTTGTGCACTGTGTTTGATTTCATGGCGTTTCTAGTACAGGCAACATTTTTTGTCAGCATCAAACTCAAAAGTTACAAATCCTAAAGTTATTGAAGTTCCATCGAGTTATGGTTTTCAGAACCGTATGCCCAAGTAAATTAATTTAAAAATAATAAAACTGGTATGTTACTTGACAAATTGTTATCTTTTGTTGTTCTAAGACCACCTGCCCCTCTCAGTATTATAACTCGTATGCACCATTTATTGAACATGTTGTCATAAAGTGAATATTGTGTAATTACGAGTTAATTAATTTTCTTGCTGATTTAATTAGTGAAATGGTCTTAGTAAATACCACTTGTGCTTTGTAAACTATCAGATAAATTCCAAAACGCTTGTTGAATTACCCACGATAGTTTTCTCTAATTGGAAGAGAAAGAGAGTGCTTCCATTGAATGCAACCAAGAAAACTTCGCAGAAGGTTGCAACGTCAAGCGCCCGGCGCTGGAATTTTGAATTAGAACTGCACTTTATTCATACATTTTCCATTCCATAGATGTCATATTGCTTTTCTCGTCGTTTCAAATATTCACGATGTCTCGGAAGACAAATATTAGACCAAAGGTACTTGGTTGCCAACGTCTTATCAAGGATATGACGTTTTTGGAAGAAGAGCTTGAGCTCATTCTCTAGTATTTTTCGTAATCATGATGGGTTAACACCAACAATAGACTCCCATCCAGACATTCATATTGGGAATTGCACCCACGATCACGCACTGGGGTGCATGGACGTGAACATCCTAAAACCAGATGGGAAGGGCAACTACATTTACGGGCGCCTCTTGGACCCCTTCTTCATTAATCTTTTAAATTTACACATGAAACATTACTTGAAAATAAATCATACAAGGAGAATTATATTATAATTTCAATGGCACAATTAATAAATACAATTAATTATTTTATGTTAAATAATTTAGAGGATTTTCATATGGTTTCAAAAGCCCCTTCCTCAATTAATATGTATCATTTCTCCAAGTTATCACCTACAAATATGTGGGCGGGGGGAGGAATAGAAAGCATTTACGGAAATAAAATATATTATCTAGGGTTATTCGAATCATTCAGGGGGGGGGGCAAGGATAACCTTCAGCGCACGCCTATGCTAAGTTAAGAAGTAGGTGAAAGAAGAATTCCTTCATAAATACGCCACAAAAATTATATAATATTCTTATTTCTTTTATACGAGCCTTCTTGCGGCGGGAATACTACATCGGCCTCCCTCTAAAACGCATCGGGCCGCAAGAAACCGGTTAACCACACCCCGTTCAGCGCCCCCTCCCTCCCCCCCCTCCGAGCACTCGCCGCGCGCCAAATCTGGCGCAGCGGCTCCTTCGCGCCATCCATCCCTGTTGGCGCAGCCGGGTGCTCGGCGCGAAGAAAAGTGTGTGGCTGTTCTTTAACGGACTGCTGCCGGCGGCGGCTGGCGCACGCGCTCGCGCCCATTACCAAATCCGCCGCCCGCCGCCGGGAAGTTGTTTATGGCGAAGACACTCGATACTATCCTTCGTTCGACCGGCTCTTTCCCGGGAGACGTGCCCGATGCGGCCTACATATAAACGACAGTCGAAAGCAAGTTCGTCCGCCCTCCGAGGATTTCGCTTCACGTATTCCGTTTCTCTTCGAGTGAGGAAGGACACCTCGCGCGCACGGGCGGGCGGGCGGGCGGGCGGGCGGGCGGGCGGGCGCGACACGCGAAACCGCCATTCGCCCGTCGCTTCCGAACGTCACCGCCCCCGCCGCGTGCTCCTCGCCGGGCGCCGAGCCGTCACAGGACGCCCCCGCTGACGGGACAGCCCGCGCGCTTATTACTTCGGGAAGAGGACTTTCAAATGAGGCGCTGAGAGCCACGAGCAGGTAAGTGAAGAACCGTGTTTACGGAAAACGAGAGCCAACATTTTCGTTACCAATGGAAAATTATGCCAACCTACACAACCCAGAGAGCTCCCACGACCCCGACGGCGGCCGTCTCGCCTTAGGGTTGCGAGACGTATTCCCGCGTAAGAAGTAAAGCTTTTCAATTTGTGATTGCGGCCTGGTAGGCAGAGACAAATTACTACGTGTGCAATATACACAGCTAGATTATTATTTCATATTTGACACGTGTAGCTAAGGATCAGTTCCCGTAATTCGGTCGTCAAAAACTCGTTAGAATTGGGGTAGTGGCAGGACTACAATACAGAGAAGAATAAGGAGGAAGTGGCCAAAAGAAAAGTAGGAGAATAGGAAGACGAAAAAAAGACATTTCCTCAGATAAAGTTTAGTGAAAAGGCCGTTTAGTTAAGATAAGTTTATATGACCACCAATATTCAGTTAAGTATACGAAATGTAAGAACATACAACTGATATGAAACGGTATTCATCGCAGTTCATTAAATTTATAAATGAATCGACACAATGAGCGTTAATTGGTATCTAATAATTTTTTATTTATCAAGATGTAAAACATTCAGATTTCTACATTTTACATCATATTTTCATTCTTAGATTTGTAAAACCATTTTAGAACAATATCTTGAATTTCTGATTTAAGTAAAATTTCGAAAGGATTATGTGTCGCATACACGAACAAAGTAATGCAAAAAATTATTATTACTTTCAATCGTTATATTTACTCTCAACAAAATAACTTGCAAATGAAATAAAATAACTTCTAAAATCTTGTACTTCGAAAAATAAGTAGAAGGTCCAAAGAGTAATTAATATAATTTTATATTACTTTCAAAGCGTTAAATAAACAAGGACTTGAAATAAAAATTGATGTAGGTGCCTTTTCTGTTAAATTTACTTTTTAACCAGAATAATGATGACTGAATCAAGCCCTATAACATAAATAAGAACCAAGTCCACACGCATTTTTTGATGATCTGTGGGGTGAATATAAACGGCAGGAGTTTTATGAGCTAATAAGTTTAACCTATTTTTCTCGAAAGTATTGAAATGGTAGTTACATTTTTAATTTGAAGCCATCAAATCTTTGTCTAGATTCCAAAATCTATCAAAGTGTGATTAATACTACACTTCACATTTTACAACAATGTGAAATTCAGAACCTAGCAGAAATTTATAGTTAGTTCATAATGAAATTACAATTAAACAGTCTTAAAGTTAAGACTGATAGATATAAGATAGACATAAGATGCCCTTCATTAAATACTAAAAGTAACCCTTCAAAATATCAGGACAAAACCGAACACTTATATTAATAATTCATAATAATTAAAATTGAAACACAACCCCTTTTCTTTTTTACTATTTTTTTCCATTTGCAAGTTCAATATATTATCAATCATAGGTTCCAATCACGGTCCTTTCGGAACCGCAAATCACTTCCAGGGAGATCCTCAACTGGCCACCAGGTTTTGGGCAATTTGCGATTGCTACCACTGGATCCACGTCCCAAGAACGAATCGAATTTACTTCTTCTGTTGTTGGTTAGAGTCGTAGAGTCACACTGCGTTCTCGGAATCCAACCGCGTGTGTATCGAATATTAGATCCATTGTGTTCCCTGAAATCGCACGGAAGTGTGCGCAGCTCTTCCAATCCTCTGTCACGGGAGCAGAGACTTGTTCTTGTTTTATCTTGTTAAGATTGTTTTCCCCTGTGGGTCTCATTATAATAATAATAATAATAATAATAATAATAATAATAATAATAATAATAATAATAATAATAATAATAATAATAATAATAATTACAATTATTATTTCTATTTTTACTATTACTATTATTATATTTTATGATATTTGTTTTTTCTTATAATTTCTCGTTTATTTGATTTTACAAAATATATGATTCTATGTTCTTATTAATAAAGCAATATTTTCGGTTTCCTTTACAACTTGACTGTGAATTTATTTGAACCTGACAGTGCCTTTACAACTGCGCTCCAGTAGCTTTTCTCTTGATCACAAGCGCTGTACAATCCTAGCGCGCGTCTCGGCGAAGGATAGTTAATCCGTCCACCTCCACAGCTCTCGAGTTCTGAAACGCGCGATTGCTCGGGCATGGGCTTGGCGCCGACATCGCACACAAACTTGCAAGAACGATGGTCGCCCCCTCTTGTCACTCAAACGGCGAAAACGATTTGCCCGCCGCAAAACTATCTAATTACGCCGCCAGCCTTCGTTCCAACATATTACATAGCTATCCGGTGTGTTTCTGGTCTTTTATTGCTTATAAAGACGGTCTATCCGAAAAACATTTCTGGCAGCTTATCATTAAAACAAAGTAATAATATGTAAAAGAAAGTTTCTATCTTGCTTCAGTTGCTTAAACTTTACAGTACAATCTCGTATATCCAGGAAATTATGTTATGGATGATTTTGAACGGAGTAATTCTTTTTTACAGTTGAATTAAAATGTTATACCCCTTGATTTTGCTAAAGCCATGCCAAGGTATTGATACCAGTATTGAACACTAAACATATTTGATACAATTGAGTATACACTAAACATATAAGATAAGATGGTAACGGTCATAAATGTTAGAATGGAAGAATAGAGAGAAAATTGTCTTGATCTGAGGTATACGTACTAATATTTCTTCAAAGTGTTCAATAGTTAGAAATCACAAAGGAAAGGCAGAAGCTTTGCAAATTAAGTTGTTATTAACAAGCTGCTTTCCAATCTCACTGAATACTAACAAAGCATTTGAATCATGACAAATAATCGTGAACTATTCACTTTCACGAAATAGTATTTCGAATTTTCGCTGACACGATTATTATGCATCGTTAATCATGTCAGGGTCATCATATGAATCACTAATCCCGCTCAGTATTAGAGGAAACTTAGACCAGGGATGGAAATATCCCGCTCTGTCCATGGCAATAAAATAGTTATCGCTCTTCCAACTTGGCAAACAGCTGTACAGTTTTGGCAATTAATAAGCCTGAACCTTGGAGTCAAAATGATGTGGGCCGTAATTCATCCTTCCGTCCCCTGAAATGTTTCGACTAGGACGGAAAGTGCACTTTTTGCGAGCAATTGACGCAAACCCACGCTTCGATCGCGCTTTGTTCCCACAAATGCGGACCCACGTCTGTTTGACGTTCATTACAGGAACGACAAGGGTGCATACGTCAGCGGCTAAGGTCAGTTCACCTGGCATGGAACAGGGAGAACAGTCACAGCAGTGAAAGGTGGTGGGCATTTTCTCTTAGCTGAAAACCACAGGAAACAATGACATTTTCCCCAATTGTATTTTACGAAACATAGCGGCTGAAATTCTCATAGGACGTCCATATTTACCTCTAAAATAATACTGTGCTTTTTAAATCGATACATCGTAAACAGAAAATTCATTGATTAAATTACAAAAGATAAATTGATATTAAGAAGACAGTAAATAGCTATATGGAAAGTAATGCAGATTATTTGGAATAATCTGGAAATTCCAAACATTTCTACAGTTAATAAGACAAATAGTCGGTGCTAATATTTCAAAAATAAAAGCTATAATTTCAAGGCTCAGGCTGAAATAATCAAAAGCCATATCCATTCAGTTTGGCAAACACCTACAAATCAATGGAGAGCCAAAATAATCAGTCGGGTGTTATCCTGCCTGAAAAATGGAAATTTATAATACTGAATGAGATCAGTTTTGCTCAGAAAATCATGGTATTGTCAAGTTGAAAATCTCAAAATTTGGCTCATGTCTGTCTCTCACACATTCATTCAACTTTACAATGAGTAACAATCCAATGCTTCGCTCTGGCTATTTGCAGTTTGCAATACACAAAAAACTGAGCTGTTGTAGATCGTAAATCGTCTTGAAACTTCCATATAAAATGCGTCGTACTAAAAGATAATCTATGTAATAATTCTACATCATAATTTTAATTCCCAAACCTATTTCTCGATTAATTTCATAAAACAGGTGACCTACAATGCATCATAAGACACGTCACCTACGTGCCACATTTGAGAAACCATTCCTCCGAAATATATAGAATAAATAATCGGGTAGGGTAATCAGTAAATAAAAAATGAATATATTACGACTTTCAGTATTTATTCTTTTGAATAATGTAACGAATCTGGGTACAACACACATACAAATTTATATTACATGTGAGGTGGAAGAAAATCGGGTACTGTACATCTTGTTTTATTTTATTTATTTAAAAAAATAATAAAAACTGTATGTGACCTATAGGAGAATAAAGAACGAGTAGTTAAGTGAGGTAAGCGTTTTCGGCAACTCGATTATTCATAAGCATTGGATAGAGTTGCACGATATGTTGTAATAACGATGGCGAAGTGTAAGTCAAGTGGACTACGCGAAAGGTAAAGTAGATGTTTAAAGGAGAAAAGAAACGATTAGTCCACACACACGTTTTGTGCTTCCATTTTATACCCTACACATTTCATATGAAGTGAGGGTTTCAATTTCGGGTGTTCGACAGGGATACCAAGAGAGGGTAAGGAACCTCAACTCTACAACTCAATTCTACTCTTCAATTTACAAATAACGAAGGGTCATTCCATGGTATTTAAATTACATTTGAGAGTACATACAACATTTTGAAGTATAATCTATTCTTTAGCCTACAAAATATTTAGATTGGTACTTCCAATCAATATGACGAGAAAGTAAATTTTAAAATATATTTTTTTCTTGCAAACATAACGTAGGTTTTCATGGAATCATCTCTAGACTATTTCTTAAAATTAAATCTTCAATAATCATTTACGTTCATTGTGATTTGTGATGAAATATAAAATACTAAAAATTCTTATACGAATTTGCATAATAGCGCATACACCCAAATTACAGTAATTTTATTTCGTTTCTTTTTATTTTATTTACATCAGGTTGTAAAGCTGAAAAGTAATACATATTTAGCTGACCACCTTCTGGCAACAATGATGGAGGTCAAATAAGTCTTCCCTTGCGTTAACAACGCCTTGGTTTAACCTTTCATCGTAAAGCGGAATTCCACACCCGCTCTAGTAAATTAATTGAAATTATTTTTTTTTCATTTCACCTCATATAGTTCTAGTATTCTACTCTCTTTCTAATACCTATTTATTAACATGACATTTTTAGGGAAAAGATGCTGACGATTTTTATGTTTAAAAGTAAGAAAATAATAAAATACGTTACTATATTTCGAAATGTCACGTACAGCAACATGATACATTAAAGAAAGAAATATCCACGACGTCAAATTACACGCCAGTTGTTGTTTTTGTTTTTCTGTTATTTAAGTTCGCATCAACATCTAGGTCATTAGCAACCGCTCTTGCAGCTAACGGTATGGTAACGTGAAGATGACATGACATAGTGATTATGGGGGTAAAAGGACGAACACAAATTCAACCATGCCCGTGGCAGGACTCGAACCCGCGATCGTTCGGTCAGAGATCGCTACTATTGCCTTAACGATCTCGGCCATCCTCAGTCTAGTTTATCCAGAGAAGTAAATAAGTTATCATTTATAAACCAAGGATTTTCAGGACAACTTTGTTTGCATTTATTATTTTAGATATTTGGATAGGAGTTCAA
Source organism: Gryllus longicercus (assembly GCA_038098605.1). NCBI lineage: Eukaryota > Metazoa > Arthropoda > Insecta > Orthoptera > Gryllidae > Gryllus > Gryllus longicercus. Next base: position 1,956,519 of record JAZDUA010000264.1, on the reverse strand, counting down.
CTCCAAACATTGCTGTCCCCCAGCAAAACATGGAATTCTCATATCATCTGCCCAGTCGATAGTGGAAATAACAATCAATGCGACATACACGGAAATTTAATTCCACCTTAATTCAACACTAGAGGTTTTTTTCCTCCAGTGGAAAGAAGCTCGGATTCCTCTCAACTAATGTCAACTGACAATGTATGTCCACTCTCCAGCCGCCCGATCGCCTCTCAAGTAAGCGATTCCTATGCCGGTCTCGACCGCACATCGATCACCCTCAACCACCGCCGTCACCACCAACATACACGCAGCTTTCGCGTCGCGCCGGCGCATCTGCCACGGGCGCGGAGACAGCAGCGGCGTGTACGTAGTCCCGCTGTTTACGTTCCGTTTAGGGGGCAGGGGAGATACACACACGTCGGGGGTCGCGCTAGACGCAAACCGCGGGGCCAGGGCAGGGGCGTTCGCCAAAGCGGTTCGCGGCGGGGGGCGGGGAAGCGGCGCGGGGGCGGGGCTGACAAGAACGGCCGCTGGAACAACAGCGTCGTAAACGCGCAACGCAATGCGGAGTGAGAATCGCACTCTCGTTAATCGAGGGCGGTATCGGCCGCGCGCGGCGCGCGATGACAACCCGAAAATAGGGGAACCCCCCCCCCGCCGAGCGGGTGAGCGCGCGCGCGCTCGGCGAACGGGCGCTGTGCAATCGCTGCCGCAGCGCTGCCAATCGCCCGCAATGAAACTCCCTGGCAACGCAAGAACGCTGATAGATCGCACGTCGTTTACTACCGCGCCGTACCGAACGCGCGCGCGAGCGAGCGCGCGCTCGCCGGAAGCCGTTCGGGGTAGGGGGGCGAGGAGGCGGTGGAGGAGGGGGTGGTGGCAAAGGCGGAGGCGATGGCGGCGGGTGGGTCTGCGGCGAAGGCGGGGGTGGCAGCAAATCGCAGTTGATGACGGTGACAGGGCGGCGGCGAAAAAGGGGGGTTGCGGCGAGGACAGAATGGCGATGGTGACGTCACAGTGGAGGCTGCAACGACAGGGTGACGACGACACCGACGACGACAGGATGACGGCGGCGACGGGGCGGACGCCGCAGGTGGTGACGCAGCGGGGGGGGGGCAGAGGGGGTGGTTGCGGACAGATGGCGGCGGCTGTGATTGCCGGCGCAGCCCAATCGAAGCCCACGATTGGAGCCCGGGAGCTGTCGCTGATGGCGTGTCATCTCGTAGAGATGTAAGGGCCTCCGGGACGGCCGCGAAAATAAACGGTGTGGAGCGTTGTGGGAGGGGGTTGCTTTTACGAGGCGGAGGTGGTGTGCGGGCAGGCGCGACAGCTCGGACCCAGAGAGACGATCCGACGATCGCCCTAGCTTAACCTTCCCTGTTATCAAGGACGATATTCCGTTTATTCCAGTCTGTTTGTTTCCAACCAGAGCCAGGCTGCATTTCACGTCCTCTAGTTTGAAAATGGAAGAGACCCGTCAGAGTTGAGGAGAATTTCTATATTGAAATAACTAAATGGGCATAGATTCACGAATATACAGCATGGTACGTTACGAGTACATTTCTTAATTTTTTGTCTCAGAAACCAGCTTACAGTAGTTGATAAACTTGACAGCAACTATCGTGTTAAATCTCAATGTTTCTAACATTTTCATTCACGGGGACTGGAAAATTCGAAATAGACAAAACTTCTCAAGATGGCTTATGTGGATGGTTCGTGCATATCCTAAAGTCTCAGTATGTAATATTTTATGATTAGGCAAAAAACGTGGGACCGTTGTATCATGTGTATTCCTGTTGCAAAACAAAGGATTACCGAGAATGGAATATGGACGATAAGATTTCTTGGTAAGATAATGATAGTATAAATAAACATTTATATGTTGATTTAGTAATTCTAATCCATATCACACGACGTATTCTGATTTACAACTAATGTAATTCTAAATCGCAAAACATAGTACTTCAATTTCACATCTTCAACGTGTCACTCTTAATAAAACAAACATTACGAGGATAGAAGTTATTTAGTGTTTGGTTTCTCAGATCTTAGTAACGAACACGTAGAAGATCTAATTATTTGAAACAGTCTTCAATAGAAAATGACACACACACACACACACACACACAATTCAACATAAATAGATCAGATTCACTATTCCAAAAGATCGTAACGTGTGTAACATTGATGATCCAAATTTCGGATTGTAACAAGATCCGTAATTTGGGTCATCAAAAAAATAGTGACACGAGTAACAGTTCAAACGTTTAACTAAATGTTGACATTTCAGTTCAAAATTTGAAAGACCAATAGATTCAAAATGCAATTCCGTAGATTTTGGACACATCGTAATAATGACATGATTCAATTTCACTAAATGAAACTAGAGCATATAAAGTATAAGAGTTATAATATGATACAAAAACTCAATGTTCATATTGCCACGGGAAATATACTTTTCGGGTGGACTAATACCGATCTGTCTGCATACAACACTATTCCCTAAATCAAACAGAGAATTTTCTAAATATTGAAAAACTTCGACCTGACTGAAATAGAGGCCCTGCAGATTAAAAAGGGTAAAGAGTACTTTACATCAAGCCACTAAGACTTTAAAAGTTTATGAAAAATCATTTCATTTTTTCCATTTGATTTTTACTGAACAGAATTGATTTGAAAAAGTTGGAATGCCAAAACTGAGTTATAGGACCCAGGATCTTCCAGCTAGTTATAGTCCTATTTTTACAAAAATATTTGAAAGAAGTCTTGTAAAATATGTAAAAGAAGACTGATACAAAAATTTGCAAATGATATTTTTTCATGGCAATATAATGAAGACATGACAAAGCGCAGACATTAATGTTGTTCCAGTTTTTAAAGCAATAAATTATTTTTGCACAAGTGCAATGGGTTCTATCATTTCTCGTTTCTATAATTTGCATGCAGAACATCAACTTTTTAACGTTCTGCCACGCCAATTAACATTAAACTCTCAGTGAAAAAGTGATTCGACGTTTACGATCACACGTTATGTCCTAGTTTTCGGCATTACGTACTTGGTGTTGCAGGAGGACGACAAAATTGGATCAATACTTTGGCTGTCCCCGTTACAAAAGGAGTTATTTGGTATCTTTCAATAACCCCCGCAGAGCCATATCTAACATGTCCAGCCAAAATGTTGTTTCACGCTGGATCAATCACCAATGCCCAGTTATTGCGTCGCGATTAAGATCCATGCGATATAAATGGTGAAATAACAGGCACCGTGTTATGCCCTAGTTTCACGCGGCGTAAATGTGTGGTGACATGAAATTTTCGATATCGCTCTTATGGCATATCGCGTAACAGAGCAGAACAGTGGGTCGCTCAACGTCTTTCAATAATCTCCCTGTAGCTGTACGTAACACGTCCGATCGTGACGAACGAATATGAAGTGAGATTATCCCTTGCTATGACATAATCCATACCTCGTTCGACTGTATTACATATTTCACTTAGACCTAGAGAAACAAGACTGAGACAATCCAATTCCAGTTACACGAACAATCTTAAGTAGAAATATAAATTTCAACATTAAATTTAATCATTAATTAAGTGGATGTGAGGACTGGTCTTTTTGTAAAAGGCGCAATGATAAAAATTTCACTTCAACAATACTTCATACAAATGAACAATTACACAACAAGTTCCTTCATTATGTAACTTTTAAGATTATGAAACAGCGATCACAAGACAATATCAATCACAAGACAATAACGGTATTTAAAGATAGTTTTAATTTCTTTGAAGAACAATTGTCTGAATTTGAACAAATAAGGAATTACGGGATTTCTGGTTTCGAATCTGACTTTGGGCATGGATGTTTGCTTTCATGTCGTTGCACCTTGTCGCACCTTCAGTACTCCATTCCTTCCCAGATCTCTGCCTGGCAACATAATGTATGATTGCGAGAGATAAAGAAGACTACCTGCGTGCCAGGGGAGAAAACTCCGTAATGGGATCACGGGCCGCTACGTAAGTGCGACCAGGCCGTAACCAATCCCCCATAATGGAAAAAGATTCCAGTGCGGGCATGGGCTTATCATGCACTAGTGACAAGAGTCCGTTCTGGGCCGCAATGTGCTTACGAGCCACACGGAGTTATGGAGTGGAGGCTCCAAGTACTCAAGTGTGTACAAAGGAAGTGAAGGCAGGGGACGTCAGCTGATAATCAAAAGTTTAAGTTGACGTTGAAATGCCCGATGGTAATTTTTAGACACGACAACTACTATTCCTGCATGAAATATAGACCACAAAACGTCACTCCGACATTAAATTTTATACTAAGTGTGAATGATATACATGCGCTATTTTAAGAAAATGAAAATGGATCAAAGACCAATCTAGATCAACAAAGATAAATTTACAATATAAACAAATTATTTAATACAAAGAAATCAAGACGTTCGACCAAACAAAACGTCACGTCATGAAACACTCCTAAACAATACTTAAATATACCTTATAAATTAAACACATTATCAGGACATATTCATAGTCGAATCTGATAAAGATATTCATCATCTCGCTACGACTTTCGAATTGTGCGTATTATTTGAGAGAGTGTGAAGACGAAAAATTGGCCGCTCCGTTCAGGTTTGCTCAATGATAACTCACAAAAAGATAGTTGGCATCCGCCTTCCATCCGCCTTGGTCCTCCTTCTTCTCGGCACTACTCCAGCAATCGTGTGAATGAAACACGGAATAACCCTCGATTTCACATCGCGACCTCGAAAATCCAGAGAGTGGCATGGATTCAACTGATTCAAGAATCAGACGTCAAGAGAATTTAAATCCTCTTAGTTATCAAATCTCACCAAGAAATTTGATATGTTTTGATTTGTTGTATGCTGCTCGTATGATTGAGAAAGCAAGTACATAAAGGAATGTACCGATTGCATCTAGGAGTTTCAAAAGCCGCCCAAACCATGCAAGTTCTTTCGCGTTCATGATTTAGTGGAGGATGGGTATGCGGGTGTACATGTGCAGAGGATGGCCTGAATTCTTGTTAATAACATAAAAGAGGAGCCCACACATGTACATTACTATCTAAGGAACATTCCTTTGCAGGTATAACTACATTTGATGACTCAGTTGGTACAGAGGGCAAACAGAATCACGGAATGGGGTGTGGAATTCCGTGTAGAACATGTTTTAACTTGGAGGTTGGAGCTTGCGAGGGAAACGCAGGTCACGTCAATTTAAATATGGGCAAAATTAAAATGCAATAAATTAGAACTTTAATGTTTCGATTTGGTAAAGATTCATTGGCATATTACGTGTAAATTGAAGTTTCTACTGAATCCGAAGACAAAATTTGTATGTTTGATGTTATTTTAAGCGAATTTTAATACTTCGAAGTGGGGTTTGGATTTTTTGAATTGAATTTTTAATTTCAACTTTTCAGTGCCGTTGATGGAAAACGAACTCTCGAAGAATCCTATGCCTTCTAAAAATTAGAAAGGTATGAGCACTTGAAGGAAGGATTAAGGAAATTGAAACATCGTACAATCTAGTACATTTTAAATCATCTGAATACTTATATTTTTAATTACAATGCAAAACCCTGCCTACCCAGCAGCTTTTACTTAGCCATCTCCTCACATCTCTCGGGATATTTCCTCTCGATCAACAATTAATGATCCTAGATAAACATTCAGTGGAGAATGGTGTACATATACTTCATTTACTTCGGTTTCCTGGACGAAATTGACATGTTTTAGTGAAATAATATAATGTCAATTCTGTGCGAAGATAAGTATGGCATTTTAATAGATACGAGGTAGTTGCCAGTGAAACGTCAATTTTCTAGTATGACCATCTCCTGTTGTCAGTTAGCTAACAAAATAACCCAAGGAATCTTAGTCATTTAACCATTTTCTTCGAACCATGTTTATCAGCATGGCATCAGTTTCCGGTTTTGTTGTTTTCCAGGTGACTTGTTTTTCTATAGTAAACAGTTAACGGATTTTTCAAAAACGTTTTCACGAAAACGATTGTAATCTAGGCGGTTTGTATTTCTCTTTCAAGAGGTCCTATTGTCGACGGCGTATCTTCTACGAGTGGATTATTGAACGATAGTCATGAAACCTGATCTGTTCGTTAAATAGGCACCCAGATGCCTCGTGAATTAAGCAAAGAACAAAGTTCAGAATTGCTCGACAACAGCAGGTGTCCATATCAAGTGTCCATATCAAGTGTCCATATCAAGTGTCCATATCAAGTGTCCATATCAAGTGTCCATATCAAGTGTCCATATCAAGTGTCCATATCAAGTGTCCATATCAAGTGTCCATATCAAGTGTCCATATCAAGTGTCCATATCAAGTGTCCATATCAAGTGTCCATATCAAGTGTCCATATCAAGTGTCCATATCAAGTGTCCATATCAAGTGTCCATATCAAGTGTCCATATCAAGTGTCCATATCAAGTGTCCATATCAAGTGTCCATATCAAGTGTCCATATCAAGTGTCCATATCAAGTGTCCATATCAAGTGTCCATATCAAGTGTCCATATCAAGTGTCCATATCAAGTGTCCATATCAAGTGTCCATATCAAGTGTCCATATCAAGTGTCCATATCAAGTGTCCATATCAAGTGTCCATATCAAGTGTCCATATCAAGTGTCCATATCAAGTGTCCATATCAAGTGTCCATATCAAGTGTCCATATCAAGTGTCCATATCAAGTGTCCATATCAAGTGTCCATATCAAGTGTCCATATCAAGTGTCCATATCAAGTGTCCATATCAAGTGTCCATATCAAGTGTCCATATCAAGTGTCCATATCAAGTGTCCATATCAAGTGTCCATATCAAGTGTCCATATCAAGTGTCCATATCAAGTGTCCATATCAAGTGTCCATATCAAGTGTCCATATCAAGTGTCCATATCAAGTGTCCATATCAAGTGTCCATATCAAGTGTCCATATCAAGTGTCCATATCAAGTGTCCATATCAAGTGTCCATATCAAGTGTCCATATCAAGTGTCCATATCAAGTGTCCATATCAAGTGTCCATATCAAGTGTCCATATCAAGTGTCCATATCAAGTGTCCATATCAAGTGTCCATATCAAGTGTCCATATCAAGTGTCCATATCAAGTGTCCATATCAAGTGTCCATATCAAGTGTCCATATCAAGTGTCCATATCAAGTGTCCATATCAAGTGTCCATATCAAGTGTCCATATCAAGTGTCCATATCAAGTGTCCATATCAAGTGTCCATATCAAGTGTCCATATCAAGTGTCCATATCAAGTGTCCATATCAAGTGTCCATATCAAGTGTCCATATCAAGTGTCCATATCAAGTGTCCATATCAAGTGTCCATATCAAGTGTCCATATCAAGTGTCCATATCAAGTGTCCATATCAAGTGTCCATATCAAGTGTCCATATCAAGTGTCCATATCAAGTGTCCATATCAAGTGTCCATATCAAGTGTCCATATCAAGTGTCCATATCAAGTGTCCATATCAAGTGTCCATATCAAGTGTCCATATCAAGTGTCCATATCAAGTGTCCATATCAAGTGTCCATATCAAGTGTCCATATCAAGTGTCCATATCAAGTGTCCATATCAAGTGTCCATATCAAGTGTCCATATCAAGTGTCCATATCAAGTGTCCATATCAAGTGTCCATATCAAGTGTCCATATCAAGTGTCCATATCAAGTGTCCATATCAAGTGTCCATATCAAGTGTCCATATCAAGTGTCCATATCAAGTGTCCATATCAAGTGTCCATATCAAGTGTCCATATCAAGTGTCCATATCAAGTGTCCATATCAAGTGTCCATATCAAGTGTCCATATCAAGTGTCCATATCAAGTGTCCATATCAAGTGTCCATATCAAGTGTCCATATCAAGTGTCCATATCAAGTGTCCATATCAAGTGTCCATATCAAGTGTCCATATCAAGTGTCCATATCAAGTGTCCATATCAAGTGTCCATATCAAGTGTCCATATCAAGTGTCCATATCAAGTGTCCATATCAAGTGTCCATATCAAGTGTCCATATCAAGTGTCCATATCAAGTGTCCATATCAAGTGTCCATATCAAGTGTCCATATCAAGTGTCCATATCAAGTGTCCATATCAAGTGTCCATATCAAGTGTCCATATCAAGTGTCCATATCAAGTGTCCATATCAAGTGTCCATATCAAGTGTCCATATCAAGTGTCCATATCAAGTGTCCATATCAAGTGTCCATATCAAGTGTCCATATCAAGTGTCCATATCAAGTGTCCATATCAAGTGTCCATATCAAGTGTCCATATCAAGTGTCCATATCAAGTGTCCATATCAAGTGTCCATATCAAGTGTCCATATCAAGTGTCCATATCAAGTGTCCATATCAAGTGTCCATATCAAGTGTCCATATCAAGTGTCCATATCAAGTGTCCATATCAAGTGTCCATATCAAGTGTCCATATCAAGTGTCCATATCAAGTGTCCATATCAAGTGTCCATATCAAGTGTCCATATCAAGTGTCCATATCAAGTGTCCATATCAAGTGTCCATATCAAGTGTCCATATCAAGTGTCCATATCAAGTGTCCATATCAAGTGTCCATATCAAGTGTCCATATCAAGTGTCCATATCAAGTGTCCATATCAAGTGTCCATATATACTTGATCCACCGTGAAGACTCTTTAAATTCAGTATTTTTAGAGCCATAAGAACTATTTGAATTGGGTAAAAACATTTTTAATGAGTGGTAATTCGCGTGAGAACTATCATAACAATATGGTTTTGATTTTATTGAACCCTGTGGCCAGAAAATTTCTCACGCTTTAAATATGACCATATTAAACACCAATCTTACCTGTAACAACACAGAGTATTGCCCTACTGTCTTCTTACATTTCTGTTGATTAGCGTTCTCAACAAATCGTGTAAGTGAAATGTCGTCCACAAAAATTAGAAGATTAAGCGGAGGTTTTACACGGAACACAGGGGCTTGATATTTCACAATATCCAATGCAATTTTATTATCTATCACACTATTTTTGGAGATTCCCGTCAGCACATAACACAATGACGTACTTCCACCTTCAGCTTCTATCGTGACTAAAATGCGTTCTTTTATTCTGTTGGTACTTCTTGAAGAAATGTTACCAGGAATTCCGATCCAAAACATGCACATATTCACCATATTTTCAGAGAATATCACAAATCAATATTCCAGATGTATACATCACGGCAACATGGAAGTATTGTGTCCTTCAAGCTGAAAGTGAACATGGAAAAATATATTCGACTCGAAATATTCGAGTTTCTCAAATCGGCACGAAATTCACGTTTTCGCGTTGTAATCTATCAACTTATATTCGGATATCCATCAGTTAGGATCTAGTCCTAAATAATGTCTATGGGTACCAACGTCCTCTAAATAATGCCTCCATCACGAAACGTGGGTAAAACCTGAGGTAACTGTATATACTTTTATTTTAACCTAAACAAGTAATCTTCTCTTGGGGAAGAATATGCCACACTGTTATACTTTCTCTCTTCAATACTACACATTAGTTTTATGTTATAGTGCGGTGCGAACCTCTTTGTGGTTTATGTTTTATAATTACCTCTAAATGAGACTTCGGTGAGGCATGCCATTGATCTAACTCTACTATTTCCAATTTCAATGAAATCAACAATGAAGTCAACGCAACAAATAGCTATTACGATATTCACTAGCAACGAATATTAGGAAATGAATAATATAGGCATCAGTTCGATGTAAGTTCAAAAAAAAAATTTCTTGCTTAATAAACTGTATTAATAGTGAATTTTATTTCTGACTATAGTCTATATCATGTTTTTCCATCTACAAGTCTAGTTACCTTTGTTTCATATCTAGGACTTTGATTTTAGATTTTTGTCTTCAAATCTTGTAAACTACCTATTATTATGCAAGTCTATAGTGTAAATCAATGTACAAGACATATTGCACGTTATATTTTTCGTTAGTGTTTTCATCTCGTGTTATTTACATAATCAGGGGGGCAAGGGAGGAAAGCAAAGTTTGTAACACTTTTTGAACTGAACCCTTATTTAAAGTTGATATTATTGTTTCAATTAATTTAGTTGGTCTCGAATGCTGATAGCTGAGGCCATCTTATCTTCTCGTACATTTGTTATATAATCTCTAAGATTCTCTTAAAAGGAATAAATCCGTATCATATTATAGTTATAATTTTAAATGGACCAGAATGCATTTCTTGAACAGAAATTTATACGTCACAATTAATGTATTTAGCAATATGTTTTTCATATTTGACTGCCTTCAAAATAAGTTACAATAATTAAATTACGTAACATGTATGTGTAATGAATATTCTTAATTATTATATCGCGCCGTTATAAAACACGCATGGGGTTCATGAATGAGATTTAACAGTAGACAAAAAATCTTCATTGAGCATCATTTGTAAATGTCCAATAAGTGAAACCGTTACTTTAAAAGAACTCTGTAATTAGAAATCCATTCATCCTCCTACGTAGAGAAATTAATAAAAAAGAATGAAATGCGCGTGCAAAAAAGTGGCGAAAATTAGAGTGTGCACATAGAAATATACAATTGTGTTTCTTTTTTATCATCATTCATAGGTTTAATACTGAAAGAGACTAGACATACGTCTTTGAGTTCTCTTATTTCTCTAAAACACGTCAACGCACGATCCCAGAACTGTTACAACTCCTCAAACCCTCAGCTTTCATTTCAACAAAATCGTGATTAAAAAACCAATAATCAAAACTATTCAATTCGAATACGAACTGCAGAAAATTACAAATTGCCCTTTTACGCAGAGCACGAACGCTGCCTTTGGAAACCGCGCGTAGCCCTAGCTGCGCGTTTAGTCGAGAAAACATTTGTCTTGCAGCAGCAAAGTCAAACGGTGGCCGTGCGTGAGCTGCGGCGGAGGCGGCAGGGTTTTCAACACCCCGCAGGTCGAGCGACGCAGCACTGTGCTGTGCAACTGCTGGCTGCGCAAAGGAAACAGCTACGCCGAATCCTCTTTCCTCTTTTCCACACGACCCTTTCATCCCACCCTCAAAGCGCACCACTTCGAGACCTGCGTTAGGCGGCAGCGGGGGAAAAAATGGATCTTCGCTTTCGTTTTGGATTACCACGCGCCGCACATCGGCACGCAGAAGTCGCGTTAAATTTCATAACATCTTCTGCGGTGTTCGGAGTTGGTAAAATAAATTTGTATCGCGTGGTTCCGACATTTATTGTTTTAAAGGCGTTCAATAATATTTAAATTTCATTGCAATAAAATGATATTCTGTTTCCAATAACTTTTATTAGAGTTCAGATTAAACATTATTTGAACGAGGATTAAGCAATAAAAATTAATTGAATGTAACGGAATGCCATAATCTCTAATATCTGCAACGCCGCGCGTTAACTGGAAAGCAAACGAGTGTTGGAACAAATGCCAACGTTTCTTTTTGTATTCGTTACCATAACAAATTTAATATTTTTAGAGAATAAATGAGTTTGGACTGAGTTGGAATGTTTGATGGGGCCCACAATTAACGGTCAGCGCATCCTAATGTTTCAGGTTCAGTTCCCGGCGTCACAATGGATGTTGGATATCAACCATGGATTTTGGGTCGGACTAAACCACTGCCTACATAATAATCCTGAAGATTGATTTCTTAGTGTTAGATCAGGCGTTTACAATCGGTGTGCCGCTGCATTGGTGAGTAAAAGAATATGTACGCCGCGATTCATATTCCCTTTGCTTTACATGTTATAAAATGGAAATATTATTTTACACATATACTACAAATAATAAATTACAAGTTAAAATATTAAAGTGTAATATTATAACTATCCTCGCCTTAAATTACCTTTAATGCAAACGTAAAATATTGTTTGATAAAGAATGCGTATATTTTAAAATAATGTGTAGGACATATCCCATTACGGGAGTGCCTGATGTTTTAAACTTCACCTTCCGTGTGCCGAAATTGCTTACTTAGATAGTGAGGGATAATCCAGGACCTGTAGTAATGAAATTATCAACTGGACAGAGCAGAAATAATCTAGTTCAGACTGCGGCATGTAAGGAATGCTTTTGGTATTGCACATTTCTTGTTTTTTCGGACACATTTCTTGGGGCAGCGACGATAAATAGAATCCACGGTAACTATGTATCTCAGCAAAAGTCTTGTGACATCGTTGTCTGAACGTCCCTTGCGACGGGTGCCTTATTTCACAGGCAGGGACGGTCCGATATGCATATGTCAACTCGAAGCCAATGCACACCATCGCACATCCAACATCAGTCCGACTGAACAGTTCCCCGACCGCACAACGTTAACGCAACTTATGAAGATGTACGACTAATGTGCAACGAAGTTATGTTTGGTCGTTACCGAGGTTTCGATGTATGAATCTCAGGCATACAGCGAAGCAGCTTTTTAAGAACATTTGCCTTGCGCGCGATCCTTTCTTTCCTATGTTTGCATTTCAGCTCTAGATGTGGGTTATATCTATCGCAATTCCATTTTGACTAAATAGAGGTCTATGCGGGGGAATTTGTTAAAAAATGAGTGAAAAAAGTCAGAATATTTAGATTGTTACGATCCACGGAATTAACTCACTAAATGAATGTTGTATCAACATCTCATTCGTCAGAATGTATAACAATCTCATCCATCCTATGTATTCCACGCATCAGGCGAAACCAACTACTATGTACTAACTAAATAGTACAAGAGAAGAAGTGAACTGCTGAACTCTCCAGTGTTATGATTGTTCCACTATTCTCAGCAATAGACAAACTTGTAATATTTTCTGACTACTACTTCTGTTTCCTTTGAGACTGTGGTCTCTTAGAAAACATTATGTAACGTAACACCGTGTGCCTTTCGATCGGTTTAACAGTCGGTTTTTTTCACAAGCATGCTTCATTTGTCGCACGTCTCTGGTTTGCGAGTCGCGAACTGCCACCAGATAAGGAACGAGCGACACCGATCTCTGTCCGCCCTAGTTCGGGCACTCCGCTGCGTCCCGCCACCGCCATCCCCTTCCGCCGGTCCTCCACCTCTCTTTTTCGCTCTTCGCAGCCACCTCCTCCCCCACCCCCGCGGCCTGTAAACGAAGTTCTACTCTCCGCCGCAGATCCTGCCACAGAGCTCCGTCGCCGAACTTGCTAATAGGATTTATAATAAGATTATTCTGTTCCGAAAAAAGCCTTTATTTCCTCGTCGGCGGAAAACGCAAGCACGTCCGAATGAATTAAGATCTCAGCACGACGGCGGAGGCGGCGGCGCCGGGGGGTGGAGGAGGTGGTGCAGGCGGAGGCGCCAGCGACGCGCACCGCGAGGTAAGAGGAGGTCGCGACCAGGAGCAGCTAGGGTGAAGAGGGGGAGCTGTGGAATTCCCACCTGCGAGATTCTCCCCTTCCCCTAACGACGCGACCCATTAGGCCGTCAGGGCTGCGGAAATCCTAATTGTGTGGAAGGCGGGACGGGACGGGGGCAGACAGGTTGGCTGGCAACGGCTGCAAAGTTCCGATCCATTCGATTTCATCGAGCAAAGCTGCAATTGACTTTGGTTTTTCTTGTGTACAACTTTTTCTGGGGGAATGCTCTATTTAACGAGCGGTGAATGAAGTTGCTTAAACAGAAAGAAAGCATGATTACGCTGATAACAGAGCATGTCATTGTTGGACTGTCACGTGCGAAAAATCCAAACAACAACACGGAAAGAATAAAACTGGAACTTCGACAACAGAAGTTCCGGATGATCGCTTTCGTGTTGGAAGGTGTACAAGCGCACTCAAGACATGGCAGGCTTTGGGAATGCCTGTGAAGGCTGCCTAACAACAGCGAAATGCCGAGCGCGGAACACGCCGCGCGACCCTGGCTCTCCTGTCTTTTCAAGGACGAGCGGCGCGTCCCGGTTGCCCTCTGTCACGCGCCTCTACGCCAGGGACTGAGTTTCCCTACTTCCCCCCACCCCCACCCCTCCCACTTCTTCACTGGAGCCAACGACTGTGTATCCTCTCTAATCCCCGAAATCGTTCTCCACACGCGGACACTACGACAACAGACTTGCGTCCACCCCACGTAACAACTCAGCGCGCAGCTGAATAAAAACGAAAAAAAAATGAGCGAAGGCGTGACAGAACATGTGGCGTTGTGAGTAAATAGAAAAGTGAAACGCGCGCGCGCGACAGCCTGCCGCGAGAAACGCGACGCCGCACGCGCGCACCGCCATTGGCGAGCGCGCGAAATTCGCTGCAGTGCGGCGTGCGGCTGCGGCGTCGCCGTGGCCGCGCGCGCATCGGCGGCGGCGGCGGCGGCGGTGGCGGCAGCAGCGGGGGCAGATTCAGCCGCAGGACGTCGGCAGCCGCGCAGCGCGGGACAGGACGAGCGGCCGCGCGCGTGTCCCTACCTGCGGGGCGCGTGTTTCTGCGTCGGAGGCGGGCGGACGTCCTGGTTGCGCGACGCGGCGCAGCGCAGCGCGGCTACGGGGGCGCGTGGGCCACTGGGTGACGTGGGCACGGGCGCGAAGACACAAAGTGTTGTCCTACATGGTCCGGCGACGTCAGCGGTGCCCGCGCGCTCGCACGCGGGACGGGAATCGGGTCGACGTGGTCGGCCGGGGATGACGTCGGTGGTGCCGGCGGTAGAGACGCTGACGGCGGCGGCGGCTGCGGCGGCGACGGCGATGGCGGGCGGCAGCGGGCGACAGCGGGAGGCTAGCAGCGGCGCGCGTGAGACTTGGAGCTGCGTCCGCGATCGACTCGCACGGACTGAGCCGGGCGGTCGACGCTAGCGGCGACGGGCCCGCGGTGGCAGCGCAGGGAACTACCGCGCTGGCGGACGCGCGCGGCCGAAGCTGCGCGGCGCGGCGTGGAGTGGTGTGGTGCAGCGCGCGGGACGCGGAGGGGTTGGGCCGGGGAAGAGCGGAGCGGGAGCCGTCACCTGGGGACGGGGTGCACGCGGGGCGCAGAGGCGGGTCGGGCGGCGGAGGCGGCGGCGGCGGGGAGGCAGAGGTGTGTGGCTGAGGCCCCGACCTCACGCCTCACCTCCTCTTCTTTACTCTGCCCCGTGACACGAATTACTTTTAATCTGGACCATTTTCTAACCAACAAAACAGTTTTAAAAAAGATAAAAACGGAAAACACGCTTAACTATTGATTATATAATATCTTATGAATAGAACATGAAGAAACAAGAAGAGAAATGAAATTAAAATTGGATAGAATGCTCTTAAACAGTAAAATACTACAAGCGGTTAGTTTTAATTTGATTTTTCTCGCTTAACTTCTTGAATGCCTATACCACGTTATTTCGATTTATGTCTCATAACATCAGGGGAGACTTTCCTTCATTAACCTAGTGCTACAGAATAGCACAGACTTTCCCGTATTAATTTTCTATTTCCTTTGGTCTCGGCTAGCTATTCGTACTGGCTCCATCCTTTTGCCAGTTGCCATTTATCGCCGTCCAATGTACGTTTATTGAAATTTTCTTAATTTTTCCGTTTTTAATAGTAGATCGAAAATATTAATTTATGAATATTAAAGAACAGTAAATCCTCGTCTTATATTGAATTGATTTTAAAAAACATTTGGAGCCGTTTTTAGAAGCTGTAGGCTCTACTGTAAATTCGAAAGTTGAAGCACTTTTTCACACAAAATTTTAGAATTTTCGAAAAACTTCATTTGAAGTACATTAACTCATAAATACAATAGTGTTTACAAATTGCTCTAAATGTGTATTAACGGCATCAAAAAGTTAACATTTGTACAATTTTTGAGAAAACAACCAAAAAAAATACTCCGAAATGAACTTTACGTCATATTGAAGAGTGCAATTAGTACTATCCGTTCGAAAAGTTAAAAGAAAACGTTTGTAGCTGTTTTTGAGAAAATAGCGTTTCAGCGTTTCTGAAAATGCGGAATTTTGAGCACGTTTTCACAGAAAACGGTAAAGTTTTAGAGAAACGTTATATGACATTATTTAAATCACATGTACTCAAAAATATATTAATGTGAGCGACGTGAGAGACAAGTAAAAAAATTGGAATTTTTGAAAAAAACAAATAATAGAGCAATATTGCTTTGATGTCATCTAATAGAGTACAATTATAACTATCCCTCTCAAAAGTTGAAAGAAAAAATTGGAGCCGTTTTTGAGAAAATCTTGTTTTTATATATTGTTTAAATTGATCATATTGCTCGCAATAGTGCACGAAAACTACTGTTTTTGATCTTGAAGAACTGTCTATGGACAACAAATTTTATTTGAAGTAAAAATCGTTAACTTTAATTTTGTAGTTGTAGGAAGACACGACAAATATTTCATACTTTTGAAATTTTCGAGCCGACCTATACCACGTTAGGGTATAGTACTCTATTTTTACAAGATATTTAAAGAAAATATTTGGAGCCGTTTTTGAGAAAATTTTGAAAATCTTTGAGGGTTTTATGTAAAGTAGCCCCAAATTTTGAAGAATGTGTTTCAAAATCTCAAAGTTTAGACTTGAGCTAGAATGACAGGAATTTGTTCAATTTGGAAAACATCCTACGCATGATTTAGGCGCTAGTAGTGTTCTCAGACACCAGACGGACGGACGAACGGATAGATGGACGTTTTGAAAAAAGAAATTATACCTGGGGACCCCAAAACATGTATTTACGTTGAAAACTTGAAATCGATTTTCCGCAGCATTACCTAACTTTCCCCATATTATGTATATTACTTCGTATATACTTACGTATACGGGAAAGTAAAAAGCTTCAAAGAAACATAGAAGCCAGTAATATCTGAATGTCATATTTGTCTGTGATATCAAAAAAGAGGGATACGCATTTTATCTTCTCTCTTGTTTGTCGCACTAGGTGTTCCCGTCTTTTTTAATATATTAAGGCTTGAGTACCAGTAGTATATTTGTTGAAGTTAAAGAAATTGTGTTATTAACGCCAGTGCAAAATGAAAAGTTTTGTCTGAGTTGTAAAAAATGCACGGGACGTGAATTGTGTCTGGCCAGAGAAAATTCTTGTAGTCTAAACTCCATTAGCACAGTAATACAAATTGCAACGTGGAATTAATATAAACCAATCGACGGCAGATAAATAAAATGAAACGCACTATTACTTCCGTGTAAATTTGCCATTAAAGCACGAACATATAAAGTAAATGAGTAATATCGATAAGTCATTACATAACAGTAAATAGCGTAGCATCACTATTCGCACGTTTTGTTGAGCTCTTCTTTTGGTTGTGCTGGTCTAAAGTGCGTTACCATTTTGTTAGCTATGCAAAACAATGAAATATGCAATTCGTTTACCAATGCAAATAGGCTTCTATAACTCGGGAGCAAAAGTGTTTATTCTTTTCAAATGTTGCTAATCTCGCGCTTTTTATTTTCATTATTATTAGTATGAGTATTATTATTATTATTTTTGCTTTAAGTATTTTATTTCTTGAACATTTATTCATCTTTCCACTATTTATAGTTAAAATGTTAGGAAGGGATTCTGAAACTCAAGGAAACGTGTGCAGATGGTGCTTCCTCTCTTACGTTACACACAGTTTATTACTGTTCTTTGACAAAATAAATCAAATGTATAAATTTCAATAACGGGAGTTAAAGTGAGAATGATATGTCACAATCTTCTTTGCTAAAGTATCACTATTAACACATTTATTACAGCAGGTCATTAATCCCCACGGAGTTCGTTTCACAATTTTTTCATCGCAACGTATTCACAAATCGTCAGCAACCTTCTTCAGATCAATATAAAAGTATTTGAATACATTAGCATTTCTATTTATTCGTGGTGTTGCCACAGTCAATAATAACTCTAAACATTATCTAATAGTAACTATAATTTTTGCAAGTAAAATCTTCTCCATAACACCTCTCACTTTCTGATTATTAATTTTTCAGTTTTTATATCCTAATTTAAAGAACTTGTTCGAATTCTCAGTAAACAATTTTAACCTGCAAATTTCCCTTTTAAAATACTTGAAAGATCAGCTGTATCTTCCTTATAATCAAGGTAAACCATGACATATGTCGTGCTTGAAATCTTCTCACTTCTGAAGACAATAATGTCAATCGATCTCGCGCATATTATTCTAATCAAGTCGATAATCCTATTTATTAGCCAGACAGTCATTGTCTAAATGTGTACTCGTTTTCTAAAACTAATACTAAATAATTATACTAATAATGCTAATAATACTAATAATAAAATTATACATAAAACATTACACATTGTTCGAATATTTTTTTAGTAATACGTACATATATACTCACTGTGGAGAATTATGTTCCTCACTTTGTCGCACTTGGGACATGAACATTTTCCTTCGTCAATAAAACTTTACTTAAATCCCTTGTTATATTAATAACTATTTCGAATATATAGGATATAAATTAAAATCAAACAAAACCAGTACAATAAAATACAGTAATAAGGGGGTTCCATTTTCTCTTTAAAACAGGAACCGCAAAGACTGGCAGGAATAAAAAAATAGAATAAATAATGTATCACTGCTAGTAAGAAATGCAAAATGTATCTGAAACGCAATAATTGTAATAAGATATATTTTTAAACAGTATAGTTGGGAGTATTGCCATGATATGCCAATAACAGTGATTGCTGATCATAATAAGTGATTCAAATTATTTGGAATTTATTTTTACGAGATATTAAAATGTGGATTTGTCATTTTACGTAGACTGTTCGGCGTTGTGAAGTGTTTTGAAGTTCCAAGAAATAAAGAATGAGTACGGTGTGAAGCGTCAAATTATTCTTATACTTATATATTCTACTACAATGGTTTTCTTTCCGCAACAAAAGATTCAAATACTTAAACATCAATGAATTCCTACATGAACTTACACTACGGTGAAATCCACGTAACAATAGAAACAAACAAGTGCAACTAGGGTGCACTTGTAAATTGTACATCTCCGGAACGTATTGTAGACATGACTTTAGAAAAAAACATTTTATATGAACGAACAAGTTTTCTTTTCTCAAAACTTAGTTTCGACATCAATGGACTCCTAAATGCCGCATTAGAGTAACCACGTATACAATAAATAGACGCAAAATAATAGAATTCAGCGCAACCCGCTAATGCACTTCAATCACGATTCCGCGAGAACTAATCGCACAGAATCTGCTGATAGTGATTTATTCAGAGCGAGCTGAATAAGTAAGCAGTAGACTAGATGCAAAATCAGTACTTTCCGGAATCGATACAAGCCAGTATACCCGGTTACATGGCGGAATTTTCATTTCGCTTTTCGTTATTGAACCATCCTTCGTATTCGAGCATGAATTCCCGCGAAGTCAGGGGTGGTAGAAGAGCTATACATAGGGTGTGAAAGATTTTTTTTAAGAAAAGTGGGGAGGAAACATAGAGGTTAAAAATAATTTCTTCGAAATTATGTGTCGGGGAAGGTCAGGAACAACGAACACAGGAGTACATAAATTAGTATTAATCGCGAAAAGAAAACAAAAGCAAGTACACTGGGATTCAAAAGCTCGAGAATATGAAAGAGTGATTATTGCTGATTTTTTCGATCCACAAATTGAACATTTTAAGCACACTATACGCCTAATAAGAAAGATATTATTTTAGCAAAATAATATATATATATATATATATATATATATATTATTTTGCTAAAATAATATCTTTTTATATATATATATATATATATATATATATATGACAATGTTCAAATTAGTGACATTCTCATGCACACGTGCGACAATTCCGGGTGTGTCGGCGGTGAGCGTATGTATATGATAATTGACGGCCAGCCTAACATGGTAGTGGAATCGACACTGGCTTAGTAATACACTACGCATAGCAAGCATTCGAGCGACGAGAAAAAATAGTAGTGTAAGAGTGACGCAGATTCGGGTATCTCTCGGCGTACTTCCAAGATAAATCGCTGATATTGCTTCGAAATTCTCGGAAGATATGGAATATTTTGCAGTACTCAGATCCCTCATACGTGTCCATTTTTGCTGTAGAACACTCTGGCTCTACCTACTTCAATGCTCGACAAATGTTTAATGCTTCGCAAGGAAGAACGTTCTGTGTCCTCAGCGATAAGAACGCGCCGCAAAAGCCCTGCACAGATGAAACATAGCAATTAAAGCGAATCACTCCGCCGAATACAATAGTTACTTGTTGCCTCGGAGCACGGTGCAATGCTGGACAAAGAATGTGTACTTTATTTCTCGAAATAAAATTAGTTTTCTGTATTCTAATTTTCCTCTTGCACAAGCCTTTTATATATTTTTGTACGTCATGAGATGTTAAAAGCGGAGCTGTATTTTGATCTGGGTACGTCTGGGCACTATACTTGTACATAAGTAGTTTTTAAAAACTTTTCAATGTAATCGATCGGATGTAATCGGTCTTGAACGTGCATGGTCATGGTCAAGTGCGATTATTCTGGATTGACTGAGTAATTATATTGAGATTCCGAGCGAGTCAAACTGCTATGATCATTATTAAGTGTAGTACCCGCTATAACCAGAGAGGTGGGGGTGTTCCCCGCTGAAATGTGAGATCCGGCGCTGACATACACATCGACTTGTGGGGAGAGGTTTCTCCATCGAAGGGTGACTTTTCCAGCGGAGCACCTGCCGGGATTGGCTCTAACCTCCCTTCTGTATCCCTTCATGTATGCAGTAAAAATAAGTGTGTGTGTGTGTGTAAGCGAGAAAGATAAAGAGAGAGAGAGAGAGAGAGGGAGAGAGAGAGGAGAGGAGAGGATATTAGAGATATTAGTTTAATACATTTTGATATGTTAAAATTTATATTACTTTGACGGTTTTGGTAGTGTATATACTTCGTTTTAAAATAGAAAACGAACATTCCATTACCATGGTGTGAGGTAACTACCAGTTGATACGTTTCATTAAGCCCGCACTATCCGTCTCGTTTCCTCTCCCCTGCATCGACTCGCTATTCTCTAAGTAAACACGTTCGGAAATTGCTTCATACTGAAAAAATGCCCCGTAATAGGCATAGAATTGTAGCAGGCTCTGCCCATACTTGACGCACTCTGTTTAGAAAGACAAATTATGATACTATCTTCCTGCACGAAAGTCTTCGATTTCCAGTCACATTGCCTGCGGGATTTTACGGTCAAGTTTAAAACAGAAAAAGTGGTTATTTTTACTACATATTTATTGTTCCGTTTTTCAATTAAAAAGCAGTGGATTATTCTTGCACGTTACTTGAATGTTTAAAGTTAAATTTGTTTTCATGTTAATATTATAACTGACAATGTGAATGAACTTCGTAGATCGCAATCTAAACATAACAGTATACAAGACAGATACAAGACAAATTTTGGACAATTGTCAACATGGTTGAGGATGGCTGTGGACAACTAGGTTGAGGATGGCTGTGCATGGTGCTGACGAGAAAAAAAGCAACAAAAAATTCTCTAATAGGCCGGAATCAGAAAATAATTCAGACGTCAGAAAAGAAGTCTAGTCGTATTTGATACCTCTGTGAAATGTTATGCAATTGATGTGACAATTGTTTAGAACAAATTTGGTAAAATTACAAAAAATGTATCCAGGGTGGTTCATCGATCCCCTGCCCCCGTCCAACCGCCACTGTTCTGCAATATTACTCTGTCTACCCTGAGACACGAGCCAATTCTGGTAATTATAACCCTTCTGTGTATCCTCGAAATATGACAAAATATCCTCGAAAAACAACTATGACTTTATACTCATCGCGCAACAAGATCGGTTAGGAAACAATAGATTCCGTTTTAGGAGAACTGTTTAGAAGTATTATTTTGAGAACAATTTTACATTTTCTAGTTCAGACACTCATTTATTTCGACATTGCACATTTTGGAATCAGTTTCACTTTACATAGATTTTCTCCCCAAAATATTGTTTCCACGCTCATCTATTTTCCGATTCTCTATGATTCCCACTACTCGGATAAAAAATATCCAATATCAATGAATCACAAAAACGTATACCTTCAGGAAAAACGTGTGCATTTGGTCAGCTGTTTTAGGAGAGAGTAAGACAAAAATATTTGTTTTTATTTGACGTAAAAAAACAGTATATAACGCATTGGGAAGAAGTACAATCTTTGAACATCTGTGAACGTTGTATTGAGTTTTGGAAACCATACCTCTGCTGTATTAGTATACTAAGTTGAATTCTGAATAAATGTTACAATCAGCGTTTGGGACAAAATTTAATAGTAAGATATATTCTCTCTCGTCAAATAGAAGTTATTTGCATCTGTAATTCAGCTAAAATTTTGCCTCTTATCCTTTAAAGTGCCCTGTGTACAGGAATCGAGTCACATCTGAGAGAACTTAGGGAACGCTTATTTATGGTACTGCTGACGAAAAAAACTAAATTCCCCTAATGGAGTAAAAGAAAATACATGCATGTAACGAAGCTACATATATGTTCTTATGCAAACAAAAGGACATCTCAGTATTTGATTTATGAATGAAGGGAAACTGAACAAAAAACTGATCGAGGTGGAGGTCATTGACTTGGCAGCAAAGTTAAATACTACAATCATACGTATATTTGAGAAATATGCTCCACAAATTGTAACTAACGCACTAATATCATTATTAAAATAAATATTATTTTCCTTTCAATGGTGAGTATGGTATATTTTTGTATAGAATTCGGCAGCAAAAAATGTATTTGGTATTTAAACTTCTGTATTTTGAAATGTGTTGATCTGCACACGTCAAAAATACCGATCAAAGCTATTCTACCCCAACGTATTTTTGGGAAAGGAAAACTGCATATTCCGCCAATGTTTGTGTTCTTTTAATTATCTTATCTTTAGTTCGAAGACTTTTGTTAAAAATAATTATACGCAGAAATATCGTATTTAACTCTATTCGTTATGTTTAACTACACTCTAATCACAAAATTTGGATTATTTTCTGTAACATGCTACAATTACGAAACAATAAATATGTGACGATATAATACAATTTACAAAATAAATATTGATATTTGTGCGTCCTACTTTATCACTTTTCTTTCTTCTATACACTTGTTCATCTACCTTTTTCATCTGTTTATTCCTTCCTTTTCTTTCGTTCTTCTCTCCATCTATCTAGTTTGCCTCAATATTTCCATCTACTTCTATTAGGCCTTCAACGCACGTACCCGTTTACCCGCCTACTTCTCTCTCTCTCTCCCTCTCTATCTCTCTCTGTCTCTTTCGGTCGCTTTTTCACCACATCAATTACGCGCCGTGGCGCATCTGGTTTTGCAGAGAGCTGAGCGAGGACCCCTTCGACTCCGGAGCGGCCGCGTCCTCCCGTCCTCCCGCCACGGTCAATACTCCGGCGAGGGCCAGCTGCAAATCGCGGACGCGGCGCGGGGCGGCGCAAACTCATCTCTTTGTAATAGGAAGACACATTCATCCGCCGGCGAGGAACACCATCAGCGAGGAGCCGCAGCGGCTGCACTCAGAGCGCCGGTCGCAGTGGGCCCGAAGCACGACGAGCGCGGGCACAACAAATTATTCTCATTGGGGAATATTTGCGGATGTTATGCGCGTTAACTACTGTGATCATTCATCCCGTACGTATAGTGCATGTTATAACCAAAACGTTGGCGTTGTTTCTTCCCTGGAGAATGAAAATATAAGATCCGGATCCGACCAACACGTCGGTTTGCGGGTTTTCCTCTTCAAATATCACTCCCAGAGATATGCCTACTACTCAGACATGACACACTGTAAGCTCCCGGCTGGTCTTCTGCGATGTGTATTACTGTAGTGCATGTAAGTATGTTTAAGGGTAGAGGCGGGGAAAAGGATGAGATAGGAAAGATCGCGCATGGTCCGTTTGACGTTTGTTGGCGTACTGCGCTGGCTTTCGCCTTGTGTTGTTTGGATATTCCAGGAAATAGTACCAATAAGAGCCGCTGACCGCTAGAATTCTCCTCCAGACAGAAGTTGAATTCCTTTATGTGTCTTGTGTCCAAACTCCATCTCCGTCGGGACTCGGGCCCGTATTACATATGAGATGCGAACGTATTATATTTAGGAAGATGTTCAGATGGGATACATTGTGGTATGATACGTCTACGAGTACTATGCTTTAAATGGTGATAACTCCCATGCTTAATATTTAGCATTTTATAATCTATTGTATACGTTTGATTGTAATCTGTTTCATACGTTTATGCGGTAATCTTTTTCTTGAAATTTAATTTAAAAATGAGAGATTTTTCCAAAAATGTTCCTTTCCCATTTTATTATTCCACGCGCTTTAAATGACATCTGAAAATTCCACAAGTGTTTCTTTAAGTTTTTTTTTCCTTTTGAACTCAGAATGCTACACTTCCAAATGATGTTATGAAAACGGAATATCACTAGATCAAGGCACACCAAGCAATAGTAGACTCCTCGGGTGTGGGGTAAGAGGAACAGGTAAACCTCTTCAACGCAAATTGAAGTATTATTTATTTCTCGAATGTTTAAATAATAGTATACGCTTGCCTTTTTGGGAACAATGTGTGCTGCCCGGCGAGCAGGCAACCTCACTTTCATGAAGGCGCCAACGAGATTCTGACGAGTAGCAGCACCAAGGGCGTGGGTCGCGAGATGTCAGGCAAGGGTCGATAATTCGGAAAATCAATGCCGCGATTGTGGAATCGATGGCAGAACGACGTGCTCTCTAATGAGGTAGAAAGCCAAATGGCCAAAAGATATGAAAAAAACAACAACATTCGATCTTATGGACGGGGAGAGAACGAAAAATAAGATACACGATGGCCGCTATTGGCGAGGGTACAAAGGTCGTGAGAAAGTCCTTTCATGACTTGTTTGTTTTGAAAAAAATGTGAATGATAGACGCGGACTCATTACTTCTGACATGTGAAGCGATCATCAGATGGGTAATTTGGGTGGCCGCGTGTTTACATTTTTTATAGATGCAGATAAGGTGACGTATGTGGGGCTTCCAGTACACTCGCTTTCGGACTCTAAAGGATTCAAATCCCGGACGCAACATGGAATTTATTTTATACAAAATGGATTAGCGACTGGTCTTATGATTGTCTATTGTCTCACCGGACCTTATTCCAACATTTCCATTTCTAACAAATAGAAATGGAAATGTTAGTATAAAGGGACTGAAAGAATTAAATTTGAATATATTCATCTACGTGCTTTCAATCATCGTATACATCACCTGTATATTATATTGTTTTAAATTCATTTCTGCTCCTTTCACATATCTGTCTTTCGAGCCTTTATTATACAACTTATCGTTTTAGTGGAGTTTTTTCAAACGTGATGGACAGATCAGAAATCTGAGTCTCAGCATGAGAACAACCGTTTTCATGCTTTTGTTTATTAATTATATTCGTTCAATTGTGATTACTTTTTAGAGAAGTGATAATAATTTTATGTTGGAATGAATGAAGAAGTCTTGAATGTAATTTTACCGAAACTTTGATCAATTTTTAGGCTTCTTGATGAATGATCTAGTCTGAAATCGACTTGGTTGAGACAGATGGGTAATGTCTAGCGACCAGATGCATTAATAAACTATGAAATCTGTATTAATTTATACTGTAAAATCTTGGAAAATCTCCACTAAAAACGCCTTATAAAGTATATTAACCCATCATAACACTGTTTTTTATATTTTTGCACACAGTTCTTCCATACTGCACTTTATTCTAACTCTTCTGACTTAAATTTCAATGAGTAGTATTAGATTCCACAATGGAATGTCTGCCGCTATATATGTGTATATTTAAAAATTAGTTTTAGAATCATATTTCAACACAAGTGAACAGATTATTTCCAAAGTGACGTATCTCCATGTCTCGCGATTTTTCAGAAAGAGAAAGTACTCACATTCAGCCTGACAGTGGAAGATAGGGTTCAATGGTTTTCGGACGCTGTTTACAGAAGAACACAGAAGAATCGCAATGTTTGAACCCCCGACTACACACTTATTTTCTGTTACATAAATTGCACACTGGGGTCTCACCTCCCTCAAAGACACTTAGTTACAAGTTACAAAAGTTTTAGTAAAGTATGTATAAATCAAAAGTGTGTTATTGTACTTTGTTTGAGTTGAAAAATATATGAAAAAAAGAAAACGAAAGAACACGAAAAATAAATTAAAAAAGAAAAAAATTATATTATTTTTAACGTATAATCTTTCTTCGGGTTTTAACAGAACGATTCCCTAATCGATCTGACTTATGTCGCGGATCCCTGAACTTTTAATCCGAAATTTAATTTTGGGGTACATTACATAAAGCTCCTAGGATATTTGAAAAATTAAAAAAAATTGATTACATTTTGTCCCCGGATGGCGCAAAGGACATAAGAGAATTGTGCAGGTCTCGTTTTCGTTGAAATCCAGATTTTTCGAAAATTGCAGATATTCAACATGTTTTCGGCGTCAATCTACAACTACAATTAGTCGTATGATGATATTATTTAGCGAACTGTGTTCATCAGAAACATTTTGTAATAGGTTCTTGTTTAATGTTTGGAGAATATGAATATTTTTGCGCCAAACAAGCAATTCCTTAATTTTAATTATTTTCTCAAAAAGGGCTCCAAATTTTTCTTTTAATTTTTTTTTATGTATGTAGCAAAGAACGGTAAAGAAAGTGGTGATGCTCCCATTTCCGACTCACTCTCCGTATTTACGAAAACTGAAAAAAATCTGTAGTGTAATTTCGAATTTCCAGCGCTTCTTTTAACGTTTTGTCTTTTGCAAATCGGCTTCTGGAAATTCTTAGGATATTTGAATTGTTCCTAGTCGTGTTTATCGTAGGATGTAGATAATTTTTTTAATAAAAGAAAAAATATTTAAAGAATGTAATATATTAACTTAGAACTAACAAATCCACTTCTTATATTTAAATAAGATTTGATGGCTGATTCTGTTATTTAGAAATTGTTAGATGACATTGATGTAAAGGTAAGTTTGTGTGAAAAATTATTCAATCTTATCTGTATAATGCGCTTAATTTATTCAAATTTGTTTCATTTGTAATAGTTAGATGTGACTACTGTTCTTGGCTGTCAAAAAAAGCAGGTATGTGTCTCAGGCGTTTCATTAGAATTTGTTGATTAGGACTTTTTCAAGATTTAATTTCTGGTATGGCATAAATTTCAATATTACAAAATTAAGTTACTATTTCCATTAATCCGAGAAAGAATGTGCTATTTATCATCTCTTGTCTAACCTGTTTAAATCGTTTTTCTCTCTGATTTAACAAAGATAGCCAAAAACATTATTCACGCCCCATTTACGACAAAGATTTGTCGAAAATTGCAAAAAATTAACATTTGAAAATATTGAATTGATGAACATTTTTATTATTGAATGAAATTCGTTCTAAAAACTTAAATCTTTACATAAGATCCTTAGAACGTTTTGGAAAAGCGAGCAGTTTTTGTGTAATTTCTGCTTAAAGTTAATGAAATTTTCTAAAATTTCTCAAAACTCACACCATTTTTTTCTTTCATTTGGTTTTGAATAAAACAAATGCGTAAAAAAACGGCGTAGCTCTCATTTTCGTTGAACTTTCAAAAGTTATGAAAGTTAGAAATAATGTATTAATAAGTGTATTAATGAAATCTATTCGTTAATGTTAGATCTTTAAATAGTATAATTTGTTTTTGAAGTGGTGAATAGTTTTCGCGTAATTTTTACTGATCATTACAAAAAACGCAAAAAAGTATTTACTGTTGCAGAATCTTTAGTTTCTTAGTTCAAAATTAGATCTTTAAATAATCAATTAAATCATACAATTTATTCAAACTTCAAGCACGTTTCACGTAATTTTGCGTGAAATCGGCAATCGTAAAATACTTTAAACCATTTTAAAAGTAGATGCATAGGCAACCGTTCTATTCAATAAGAACCGGAGCGGCGCTTCTTCAAGAATGTCTGTTACTCGTGATCAAAGCATTTCTCTGATTCTCAATTTACATTGCTTGTTCACCTTTTTTCATATAAAACAATGAATTTAGCATCTGCATTCAATCCTACATTCTTTAAATGAAATACAATAATTCAGATTATCATGAATTGCTTGTTATAAATTAACCCTTTTTATTGAGTTTTACAAACTAGGCACAGGTGATTCAGGGCATCAACTGATGTTACTGCAGTTCCACTGACTGGAAGGTCCTAGGGTTCGAGTCCCACCGGTGGCAGGATTTTCGTTACTAGCTAGACATAGAAGAAATCCAGAATCTGTCTGGAGGAGAATTCTAGCGACCGACTGCTCTGATCGGCTGTTTTCTGTGGTTTCTCCAATCAACACCAGGCAAATGCCGGAGCACTACTTAACCCACCGGTCACGGACCGTGCGCGATCTTTCCTACCTCTTCTTTGTCCTGTACTCACCCCTTACTGACAGACACACATGCACTACACAATCGCCCTTGTCTGCGGACCAGTCGGGATCTTAGAGCTGGTCTCGGCTGGGGCGGTGCCTCGCTAGTGGGAGATACCTAGTTAAGGAAAATCCTCGCAAGCCTGATCTCAGGCAGTCGGTGCCAGCCAGTGGGGAAAGATCTCAGACATTTCCCGCGACGAAATCATGTACTACACATTCCGGACTAATGACATTAGCAGTTGACGATCCGGGAATCACTAATCAATCAAATCAAATCGATTCAGGAAAACCTCAAATGTCACTCATTCTCGAATTCCTCACATGAGCAATTAAAGGCCGCACAGTAGGATTTTCTGTGGCTATACACATTGCATAAGATAACTCAGAATAAGTCTTACAAACTTCTAGGGCATCTAGAGGAATCTAAAAAATCACATCTTGCCAATGAACATATAGTTGATAATGTCATAAAACACAAATGCCATAAATATTATGTTACTCAGGTGATATTTACTCTGAATTTTAGACAACTTCTTATGCAAGGATGTTTGGCAGGTGACGTTATGATGCAGTTACGATTTCATGAACCTGCCGAACATCTACGTATGGGGTTTGCCCAAGAACGAGCAATATGTTACTTGTACACGGGTGCCCCAGAATAAGGGTTACTAACTTCTAGAGGGATCGAAACTGACTGATCAACTATTGACAATGGATATTGGCATATTGCAAGTAACAGATATATATATATATATATATATATATATATATATATATATATATATATATCTGTTGTATGTATATATATATATATACATATAACATGTATATATATATATATATATATATATATATATACATGTGTACGTAATTATCCCTGAAAATCATGTAACCCCGTACAGATGTTCTCCAGGCGCATGAACTCTCCTTGAGTACTTCCTAACGTGACCCGCGTAACATCTGCGTGTAGAAGTTGCCTTAGAATCAGGGGAAAATGTGTGAGTAACTTCATTATATGACATTTCTCATACTATATTCATTAGCAAAAAGTCATTTTCGATCCCTTTGTAGACCTTAAAGTTTTTATGATTTATTCTGTGACACTTGCATATTGTGATCGTTCAGAGATCCGAACGTACACTGAATGTCATTTTGAAATATGTGCCATTAGTTCTGATGATCTTGAATCGCTGTCGTATCCCTAAACATTCTATAACGCAGCCGTTTAAATGAGTTTGTGGGCACGCCTAATTAAATTTAAGCTCAACTTCAATAAACCAGGTTATTCAAGCAGCAGCTTGACAACGAGTATGTCGTCACAAGAGGGGGCGAGCCACGGCCATACAATGATTTTTTTACTGATACGTTATAGCTTGTTATTGCCTTCAATACGAAGCTCTATAAACACTAAATAACTTACCTGGTTCAAGAGGACCGTGGCTACAAGGGACAGTTGAATGACGCTATACGTTATGGAGGGAATTATGAAGGGAATTATAAAGTGGAATTATGGGAGGGAAATATGAAAAGACAAACCGAGTAAAGTTAACATCTAGTTAATTAGTTAAATCTGAATCAATAAAATTAGGCAAAAAATAAAAGCATGTATGGACAAGGGGTGTTAACTGGTTCTAATGATTTCGGGCGACAAAAATCCCTCGATCTAAAGGTCCTTGATCATTAGAAACCTCATGACGCCCTTGGTGCATAAATAACTATTTGTGTTCTCGCCACTACATGAATATGCTCCTATGAGTGTTCGATTGGACGCAGTCTAATCTCCACAACGGAACAAAAAGCAGCCATCATTGTGGATATATAGAGCAAAAGCTCTAAAGGTATTCACATCGTAATTCAATATTATTTGATGATATTTTCTTACCCTTCGAGTCGTTGATGTTATAATAAATACAACAATATTTAAATCGCGCACGACGCACGCCATCGAACTTAATAATTCTACTGGTGTGTACCAATGGGCTGCTGTTCTCTTCTTTCCAAGTTTATATTTTTTTCTGTCTTGAACCCGTACTTAATGACTCGATATCTTCTGAGAGGTGTTGGCCTTATTTGTTGGTAAAAAAGTAGCCGCATAACTTTGTGGATTCAACCAGAAGAGCAATCTCGGGAGCTTTTCGAAGAAAAGATGGGCATGATTTTCTCGGCCTGCAACCAAACGCCGCTACGCAACTGAGAATCCGGGAATCAGCGTAGTTCATGCATGAATCTCGGTCGACGCACCGCAATAGGAACCGGAATACATTCGTGTACAACGGTGCGAGAAAAACGACTCAACGAAATGTAACTTGTCTAAGACAAGATTAAGTTCAGCTCTTATTAATGTAGCAAAGTTAACATGTTCCATATATATATATATATATATATATATATATATATATATATATATATATATATATATATTACATAATAATCTGCAAAACCATTTTAAAATAATGAAGACTTGAAATAAAAAGGGATGTAAGTTCCATTTTCATTCTTTTGAGTAAAATGAGTTCATACAGAGTGTCCGGGGAGGAAACGTCGAAACTTCGAAAGAGCTCCTCAGACAATTTTAAGCATATTTTGGTTAATAAACGACTGTGATATTACGAATGGTCGATCCACAATAAGCACTCAAAAGTTGGTTTGAAAAAATGCTTTCTAGGCATTTGCATTGCAGAAGCATAGAAACATTCCAAAAACATGTTAATTGTTTATTATTTACAACAGAAATTGATGTATTTGTCAAAACAAAATATCACAGAAATAAAAAAGCACATTTACGCAATTCGAACACTGCTTTTTTTTATTTCTGTGTTAATTTTTCTTAAGAGCTTATTTTCGACGTTTCGACGTTTCCTCCCCGGACATCCTGTACCTACGTTAAACCTATTGGCACATACAACTCCTGCCCTTTATGAACATCCCTAACACCATCAAGAAATGAGTCAGGACTGTGGCTTTTATTTATGTTATAGGGCTTCATTCATTCATATTATTCGGGTAAAACGTAAATTTAACACAAATGACACATCTTTTTTTATTTCAAGTCTTGAATTATTGTAATATTGTTTGAGAAAATATATTTTAGATTGGGCAAGGTAACATCCAACTATTCTATTTGTTCGCAATTATATTGTAATAGTTCAAAATCGTGTTCACCTTGTGTTTTTGATTTGTATGTGTCGGTTCTACACAGCTGCTCAAGTGTATAGTTTTATAATTGAATATATTTTTGTGTTTGTTATAAATAAGATACAATTGCGTAATCATCGCAGAACGTACTTCTTAGGATATTTGGAGGAGGGCAATGACCGTTTACATGCTACGTCGCTAACGAAATATCCTTTTGAGTGGATTATTTTCCGTGGTCAAATTGTTAGACTACATACAAAAGTTCTTGTGATCGGAGATTTAGAGTCCTAGCGCAGACAGCCGCAATATACGAATAATTCCGTTGTATGGAATTTCAGACAGAATGTTTATTGTCAGAAAGAGATCATTTTGCTTTGATTGCGTTTATTTTCTTCAAAAAGAAGTAGTAACTGTATGTGACGTATGTGGGAGGAGTATAATCTGCCCACGTTTCCTTGAACGTGGCATCGTTATTTGTATTGTTTTTGTCGTAGATGTGTCCCGCTTGGGATATGTACTAATATTTGACAGCCAACTCTGCGTTACTGTGATACGTGAAATGCTGAATGGAGAGGAAGTTCCTGAGATAAAAAAAAGGGGGTGAGATCCGTACTATAGGGTGAATGGTCAAACACCACCCAGCTGTCGCATGACACCATGAAGCTGCTACAGAAGCTCTGGTGTGAGTCGAGCCATGTGTGCCTGATTGCAAGATCATGTGAACTAGCTCTCAGAAAGTGGAATTCTGAATAAGTGACAGACCAACTTGGAATAAATGGGCAATGACAAAAAAATATCTTTACGGTTTTCAAATACAAATATTGTGCTTTGAATTTGAAGGGAAAGGGCACTTCCAATGCCACAGGATGCCCCTGAATACATGGTTTCTACGTAGTTTTGAAAACGATAATGTTATAATTGTATGAAACCTGTGAGCATTATTCACAATCCATTCCACATTCCAAATTTGGAACCGGAATGGATTTTCTTATCCACCAGACTTCCAATATTCACACGTAAATTATTAAATTGGTTATTGTACGCGTAGGTAAAAGGGGAATTAACAATAAGTTAATCCTTTTCGTAACTCCTGCTGTAATTTCCTTGTTTTAATATCTTCTCATCCTGTTTCCATGCAACCTAAAACATAGTAATTTGAAACAATGCACTGACGCGCTAAATAATAAATGCAGCATCTGACGCTGTCACACCAGTAATAATAACGAATGATTTTTAACATATTTGATTTAAACGTTACGTAATTAATTATAGAGGTCTGCTTCCATGTCATTCCTTCGCAAAACAGGAAAACATAGTTTTTAAACCTTCCTAACAATTAGTATTTTATGTTCGTTCTGTGATATTACAACGGGTTGCCAGAAACGTTTAAAGCCGGATTCAAGTATGAATCTATTTCCACTGTGAAAGTTTGGATAGTGTATGATTATGGACACCATAGTGTGGGTCGAATTAAACCACCGTGTGTGGGAGACATTTAGCGCCCGGTTCCTCACTTTTCCGTGATTTCTCTTACCAATCGAATGCCAGACCTGTTCCCAAACAAACAAGCCACGTATCGCGCTAGATATTTCCTTCCTCGTCCTTGTTCACCCTTTTTTCCTTAAACACACACACACATATATAATATATATATATATATATATATATATATATATATATATATATATATACAGTACACTACCATACAAGTCAGCAGACTGTTCTGTGTCTTAAAGCTTGTACCCTGTAGGCGTGGTGCACCTTTGGAGTAGATATTTGGCGGGAGAAAAAAGCCTAAAGTCAACGTGCAGATCGGCGCCGAATCTCACGTTCTAGAAGGAACGTCGCCATCTCATGGGATACAAATGCACTTCACTAAAGGGAATACAGATTTCAGTAGTTTACGTGCACGGTATCATTAACAGGATTAGCCGAAATCGTCAGCGGGATTCTTTAGCCAAATTGTTTAATTACGCTTCTCGAAGTTACGGAAGTTGAGCAGCTCGAGTCAACACGAGTTCCTGGACGAGTGACTGTCTGGGAATCCTTGTTACACTCCCCTGTTACTAACCTGGCTGAAGAGAGAAAGACATTTACTGACAGCGGCGTTACGAATGAAAGGACAAAAACATAACGGAGTATTACTCCAGAATAAACGCTCAATGCCCAAGAAGGGCAAAGAGACGTGTCGTTAGAAGGAGAACAAATTTAAAAAAAATCAATACTCCCTCACATATTCACTTCAGAGAGAGATTTTTCCAAGAAATCAAAGCACCATCACCGTCCGCTTTGTCGTTCAACCACAATAGCTGCACACGGCTCAGGGAAGGGTGTGCTCCTATTCCAGCGTCACAGGGCTCTGGCCTCAGTGCAAGCGCGACAGATGAGGCGCGGGAGGGAAGAGAGAGGGACGAATGCAGGGGGAGGGGCTCAGTTCAACCGTTCCCCGGCGGGAGTCGATTGCAATTCGCTAATCAGGACTTTACGAGGGCGTCCATTTACAGTGCAATTCAATTTCTCCTATGAACTGTTGGCGAACGTTTATTCTGCGGGCGAGGCTAGAGCGGGGTCTAGTGCCCTGGGGCCAATCGGCCCGCCTCCGCCTCCCGCATTTGCAACTGCGCGGGGGCGTTTTTGTAACTAGGCGACAAGCCACCGCACTCTCGATCCTATCAGCGCGAGCGCTCTATTCGATTTTAAGTGACTAATTGGCTCGTAAAGGGGACGCCACAGCGTGGCGCCAGCGCGCCCAAAGGACACCGCTCGGGCTGTTGCACTGCAATTAACAGAAGGGGAGGCTCGCTGCAAGGTGTCGGAGGGACGCATGCCTCTACTTCTTCTGTAAGAGTTGATTTGCTCTCTTCCTTCTGACGAATAATCCAGTTTTATCGAATGTGCGAAAACGCTTAGTGGCTTGAGGAATGCCACATGCGTCACTGCGCGTGTGCGTGTTCGCCTAAACTCCGAAATCGTTCGACAAGATCAAGCGTGT
Source organism: Gryllus longicercus (assembly GCA_038098605.1). Classification (NCBI taxonomy): domain Eukaryota; kingdom Metazoa; phylum Arthropoda; class Insecta; order Orthoptera; family Gryllidae; genus Gryllus; species Gryllus longicercus. The sequence continues at coordinate 1,921,950 of JAZDUA010000264.1, read as the reverse complement.
AAATCTGGTAATCCGGTAAAGCGTGCAAATAAGACCATCTAAGGTGGGACCATCATTGGTCTAAGGTCCGATTTACACTACTCCTTTGACGAAAGATTCTGCTGTTTTAACGAAAGCGCCCATGTACAGAGTCACTAGTGAAACCCTTGAAGCAACACTGCGCAATGCGTGCGTTCCCTAAAATTCCTGAATCGTTCGTCAAAAGGAATAGTGTACATCGGCTCTAAAACAGCAAAGTTAGCATTTTAAAAAAAATTTATAATCATGCCTAGAAAAAATTATTTTTTTTGAAAAAGTTGTACATAACTGTATTTACAGTTCCAATTTTTAAAACAGACTTGACTAAGAAAAAAAAATATCAAAACAATATCATCAATATTGTACTTTTGCTGTATTAATATTTTGCAGATTTCAAAAAGACCTGCGCCATTTTTATAAGCGTTTCTTGTCATCTTCTAAAAAAAAGAAAACTAAAAAAAGAATTGGAGTGTTTTTTTGAGAAAATCCTTGTTTTTATAATTGTCAATATTTGACGCAAAATTTCTCGAAAACTAACTTGTATTATGAAATAATATATAAAGCCTTATTTTGAGATTTATCTTTACAAAACACATTTCATTAAAAAAAAATATGTCTTTAATATTGTAGTTGAAGGAAAAAGCTGAAAAGATTTTATTCATTTGCAATTTTCGTTAATTCGTAATTTTTTTATGATAATGAGATTTTTAGTGAGCGTTCTTAGAGCTGTTCGATGAACATTTTACTCAACAAATTTGGAACCATTGTTGAGAAAAGTTTGAAACCTTTGAAGCTTTTTGTAAAAGCTGTGAAAATCAAAATAACGTTTCAATTTTCAAGGGTCTGAGTTTGTTAATATGGATCGAGGAATTAGAGGAACGTGTGACGATTTAGGCGCTAGCATTGACCACGAACGTACGACGGACGAATGGGCGAACGGACTTTTTCTCGTCAAACAATTTTTTGGTATCAAAGACCCACGAAACGTGTATTCTTGATACATAATGTGGAAGAGGAAGAAATTTACTACTGATAAATGCAATGTTTATCCATTTTTCGATACTGAAATTGCAGATTTTTCCGTAGCTTTATAATAGTAACGGTTACTTTGTACGTTGGTAATAGGTCGAGGAAGAATGAATGATGTATTAATAGTATATGATTCTCACATTTATTTTAATGTATACCCGAAACGTTGTTTCTGCCATTTCAACATCTTTAGCAACAATAGTGTCTGCGTGATTAGTTTTGTGTATTTAGAAATGGAACATAAACAAGACAAACATCAATGAGGCAAGAAACACGTACATTTTAAAAATAACATATGTATTCTACAGTTTTAAAAGATAAAATAATTTCATACCTTGATAATTTTAGTGAAAGATCCATGTGCGTAGCTGAAAAACAATGTGTGTCATGAAACAAAATAAATATTCTCTTTAACGCTCAACAGTTCAATTGGCGACTATTCACGATTAGTTGAAGAACTGAAGGACTATCGAATATTTCTACAAAAATATGTATAACTGGACTATATTTCAGGTGATACAACACTCATATATCTCAAGTATTAGAGGTAGTAACTTGCGCATGCGTTATGCGGAGAAACCGAACCTCTCATGTTCACTGCAACGCTTTGCATCTCTGGAACCTCTACTCGTTTGACACTGCTGCCAATCACAGCAAACGAGGAGCTTTGTCCTGTGATAAAAGGCCGTGCAAGCTGCAATCGTGGCCGCTATGGCTAGATTGATGTGTTCCCATTGCTGTAGTGCAGTTCAAAGGCACATAATTACCTGGTGGCCGGAGGGTATCACACTGACTGACTGGTCTCTCTCTACCTTGACATGATTCAACTATGGAGAAAATAATATGTGTATGGAAATGGATTGTTGTGAATAATAATAAAAAAGTGATGTTGCCTTAGCTTCAATCCCTGATTTTATTCTTTTACAAATTGTTATAATGCAAAAAAATCTTATTCAAAAATTACACCCAAGTATACCAATATCTAGATGAATTACCTACCACTATTCAGTGTTATACACAATAAGTGAATACGGGGCTATTAGGATGTAACTTCACATTATGTCTTTACTTTCTCTAAAATAGAAGACAAGCTCCGTTTCGTAAAATATATTTACACATTTGTCAACAAAAAATGTTTGTATGGGAGGAACATATGATTTTAATGGGCGGAAACCAGAACGGTATAAGTGACATTGTAAATTCTGTAAAATAAATAGTCAGTCAAAATCAATATTACTGTAAAATTGCAGTGCTTTGTTTCATCATTAAAACCACGGCATGTCAATTATTCATTAAAACCACGAAAATGCATTGCCACTGAAATATGTCCTAAAATAAACAGGTTTTCTCAGAATTTATAAAATGTCACATATTTCTGGTTTTCACCCATTCATTTATAATTATATGGATGGAAAATGCTCGTACTAATTTAAACTCGTAGTATTTTCAGTCGTGCATTTAAGTTCTAAATTGTTTAACCAAAAACGATTTTATTATGAAATGATGAATATACATTCCTTGTCATTTTAGCGATTTGACGAACAAAAAGTATGGAAGTATAACAAATAAATTAAAGGTACAGCACAAATTCATTGATCATTGCAGAGAACCATCTATGTGAATTATATTACTACCACTCACTCAGCTAATTAGTACCCTTTAATTCTAAGATTTACTTGCCAATTATAAAAAAAAGTAAGAGAAAATATGTATCCACTAAAGTTCGAACATCAAATTCTTATTTGCCTGTTCACTATGTCTTATACTATGGAATTTACGCGTATCTGCGCAAATTTGCACTGCTGTCTATAATGAGAAAATTAGTCGAAAATTATCCCGTAATTGTAATGATAATGTACTTTGGACCGCTGTCTACGAGTTTCAAACCAAAATGGAGAGATAAAACTAAGTTGTGAAAATGGTTTCTTCTCAGGTGATTCAATAAAAGCTATTCTCTGGCGATAACCTTTAACAGCGTCATTTCGTCAAACTTGGAGGTTACCCGCAAGAGAAATAACCCCGGATGAGTATCTATAGGAAATATTACGAAAAAACCTTTATCTGATGTCTGTAGGTTTAACTGCATGAAAGTTAGCTTTTTCGATGTCTCGCAGATGTGATATTTGCAATTTTTCACGCAGTTATGAAACTTTTCAGTTATACTGAAAACGCATTTATCTGTCCTTCGAATCCTAACTTCATGTAATATTAAGCCTGTAGTATATATACTGGCTCGTAAAATTCAATGTGACTATACATTCCTTGCCTCGCACGAAAATATATTGTCATGAATAATTTAATAAAGTCTGTAAGGGTTCACAACGTTTAAACTTTTGTTAGAATAAATGTAATGAAGTTTGGTCAATTATCATTGTTCATATATTTATTGGAAGTCTAAGAATCTTAAATAAATGAAAACGTCATTTATTCACTTGCTAATTTGCATGTGGACTAACAAACAGATTGTGAAATATTAAAATTAACACAAATTAAATATGATCCTTGTTGAGTCGAATAATCATGAATGTCTAAATAGTACGCAATACGACTAATAATTAATGCAATTATTGTTCTCAGGAGAGTCGTGTTTTAATTGGAATCTGAAACCATCATTAGAAAAGGAAATTCTGATGGTACAAACGAACAATATAACACATATTTACAAATTTTTCAGGTACATTTAAATTCGTGCTTTCTTCTTATAAACAGAAAATTTGGCATTCCATTTAAAAACAATATTTAACTTCAGGGACAAGACCATTTTGTAAATTCTAATTTCACAGGGAAGCAAAGAAAAGTTATTATATCCTAAGACTTTACGTACAGCTGTGCCATTTTAATATTTGGGAGCAAATATCTCGAAAACTGCACATCGGATACAAAATGGGTGATAAAAGTTGTTTGTATCGGCAGGGGACATCCAATGATACCATACTCCACCCCAACAAAAGCAGAGTTCCTCCTGAGCGCGGTAACGATGGTTTTCGCGTCACTTGAAAGCACGATTAATTTAAAACTCGATACAAAACTCAATACATACAAAAATCATCATGGCAATCAACTGAAAATTACACATTTTCTCTCAAACAGTACATTTTTTAAATTTCATTATAACATTTAGAAGAAGAATATTAGGAGTACTTTCTTCCCTCTTTTCTCCTGACAATCCCGCCAGTGAAACGTATGTATAAGTGGCCATGAAGAGACATGAATGAGGAAGGGAAAATCACGTGTGTTCCATGGTACGTTTGTCATGGTATTGCTCCGGCTTTAGCCTGGTATTGGCCGAAAAGTCCACGGAAAACTACTAATCAGAGCAGCCGGCCGCTAGAATTCTCTCACAGTCAGCGGCTGAATTCAACCCAGCAATCTAGCTAGTGTCGAAAATCTGCCACCACCGGGCTGCCTCTCCAAGACTTCCGCGCGTTGCTCACCGGTCTATGCAAAGGGCGGCGGGCAGGGGGGTAAGGAGGGGGAGGGGAAATGAGAGGAAGGGGGGCGGAGGCGGCATGGCGGCCGGGCGCGATCAAAGCGAAGCCGGAAAACTTGGCGACCCCGCGCTGTCGGAGAGTTTCGGTCCAAATTACAGCTCCTGCGGAGTAATCGGAGCAAAGAAGGAAGTACTTAAACTGGCGCCCTGCTGCCTTCCCCGACCCGCACCGCCCCACCCCACTCGCGCCCCCCTCTCGCTGCGAGTCCCCGTCTAGCTTCAGATCCGATTTCTCTCCTCACCTCTGACATTCTTCAGGGTTTGTACTCTGTTCTTCCCGAAGCTCCCATTCTGTGTATTTCTCGTCTGTTTTTTGGCCTCTTTCGCTTTGTCCCCTCGTCGACCGTTGGTATGACGTTGCTATGCTACCACTTCAATTCGCCCCAGTTTCAATCGCCAACAAATCTCGCACTGTCCTACTTCCCTTGTCACTAACCCCCACATCCATTTCTTTCCGATCCATTTCCTTCTCGCTCCTATTCCGCTTCGATCTCGCTCCGTTCCGCTCCGCTCCACTACTGATTCCGACTCTCGCTCCCTCTCCCTTTTCTCCCGGGTCCCGATTCCTCTTCTATGCCCTCCGCTTCCCGCTCCTCCATCCATGGTTTCGAATTACTCTCTGAATCCGATCTGCAACCGTTCTGATTCCCTTCAATCACGTTTCAACCCAGCCCCTCTTTGGTTCTGTTACTACTCCTACGGGATATCAGTCCAACTTGTCTTTGACTCGTCTCTGACTCTTCTCACTCACCTGAACTCTGTCGATTCTCTCCAAGCACCCGACCAGCAGCACACGGACTAAACGTTCTAACGTTACCCCTTCGTGATTCTATTCACTTTTCACACAGTTCTCAAGCAGCTTGAAATTTTGCTTTTCTTAATTCATCTCCCATCTGAGTACTGTGACCAATCCGCAAAACCTATTTAAATCTTCATCGCACCGATTCCATACTTTTTCGTCGTCCAACGTTGCATCCACTTGCGAATGACTTCTTTTCAGTTCCGACCGTCGTCAACCATATTCACGTAGCCGTCTCCATGGACTCTGATATCCCATCCCATCACGCGCGACACTCATCGCCCCCAACTCTTTCGCGTTTGACTTAATCCACTCACGTTGCGCCTCCGCCTCCAGCTCCCCTAAAAACTCATCTTTTACACACACACACACCCGCCACCCGTCGACCTCGCGTTGCTCCCATGGCGCTCGACTGCCCAAGGTCGTTTTGGAGTTTCCTCATCAAAGCACGATGGTACCTCGGACGATTCGTCAGAAGATTTCTGACCTGCGACGAGAAAGCGACGTCGCACTGTCAATGGAGTGGGAAATGGACGCAGAGAGAAAATATTTCCACGGGCTTACGCAAACATGTTTTCGCGTTCTTAGAGGGGCCACGGACAAGCCAGTCCTCAGGGTCTTCTGAAGCGAACGGGGTCAATACGGTATCAGAGGCCAAAGTACAAAGAGGACAAGAGACGTAAATGCTTGGAAGGCGAATAGTAGACACTCTCACTCGCATAGTATGATATAAAAAGAGATAATTGAAAATTCAATTAAAGAGAAATTCTAGATGCGCTATTCAGATAGTATTAGGGACACCGTAGCAATTTCTGCATATTTTGATACCTACGTAAGGATAGCCACGATAGGACATGGAAAATAGAAACAAAAGAAAAAAATGTTCTTACAATATGTTCCAGTATCTCAAAATAATGTATGCTTCAACAATAAAATTTTCCGGGATTGCCTCAAAACAGGGATTGAAAGGATTTCAATTCTATATTTGCAGTGGGGTGTAGTACCGTTAAATATTTTAAATTTTATGAACAACATAACATGAAATGCGCGGAGTAAAATTATCACAATTTCCATCTTTATCGTTAGGGACATTTAGTATTGGAACGGGGACGTCTTTGGACGATATTTGTAAAATTTCATTAATAATTTTATTTTATTTCGGTCAAAAGACGATCATAATGGTTAATGGTTTGAGCTTATAGTACTTCTCTAGACTATGCTGCTACTAATATGGCTACCAAAAAATGTCAGCCACAAAGACTTGACACATGTTTTTCTATGTATTTCGACGTGCTAAATCCGACTCTAAAGCCAGAATTGCGCCGCCGCTCTCCATTTTTTTAAATCGCGAAAAAACACCGTGAAATTGCATTATTTTTGTTTTCCGCAGTTGTCACACCCAAAGACTTGATACATATTTATCTATGAATTTCGGCGCGCAGAATCCGAAACTTAAGCCAGAAATGCATCACAACTTTCCAACTTTTCTTTAATCGCAAATTGTGAGTTCTTTTTGCATCTACATGATTTTCCATTTTCAGTTAAATTACAGAAAAATTGTTCAGAGTTCATACGAATGAAATCATTGTAAAGATTTCCACACAAATTTTCTGTACGTGTGACTGACTTTATTAATTTTGTATAAAAAATAGGTTATAAGATAAGATGCTTCGCTTCGGTCTGTCATTCTTGCAAGTAATGAACTTGCAAATGAAGGACACTGATTTAATTAAGTGACTCAATACCATAACATAACCACAACAAATCCTATATGAAATTGGAGGAATAAAAGTTGAAAAGCAAAGTACAACTAAAAACGTATGATTTAGTTGTAGGTAGGTAAATCGTCTAGACGTAATGCTTACATAGAAGAAGGAATATAATATGCAGATAGAAAAAATGTGTAAATACGTAGAATTTCTGCCTTTTTATTATTTTTCTAAGCGACAAACAACTTTATTTTCTTAGAGAAGAAACGGACGTTTAGTTATCAATGTTTCATTCATCACAGAAATAATTTTTCTTTAAGAAATTACAATCGCACGTGAGGAAATGTAGTGAGTGGGGCAGTTGGCACACACCTACCAATACACGAACGCATACGCACACGTTATATAAAGTTCTCTCAAAAGCAATTATCATTCTGTTCTTGAGATTTAATAACCAAGAAAATTCGTGCAAAACAAACGCGAAATTGTTTGACGTAGAATCAGTAAAACAGAAATATCAACTTGCTGAAGGAGTTTAAAAATTACATTGCGCACCTCGTAAAGAGTTTCTGTCAAATATCACTTATTGATGTAGAAAATATATCAGATGAAAAGAAAGACCTCACATTTCACGCGGGAGGTAAGAGGAAACATGCATGTGTACGATTTTCACTTGTGAGTTTCGAGATACACAGCAAACTAATGGCAATATAACTACGAGTTTTTCAGTCTCTGTGAAACTTTCTATATTGGGTGTTCAGCCATCGCTTCGTTGCTACTTGAAACGCTAAAAATGCAAATTTACTAACAGCATCCAAACGCATTCGCCAAAGCGGATACAAAGGGTTGCGAGAGCCATATTTCACGTACGGCTGATTCGCTTGTTGAAGGTCTCCCACAAAAAAATCCCTCTGAAATCGACAAAAAGAAATCATATCATGGCAGACGTCACGCCGTCGACATTGGTCTGAATGTTGTTCGTGGAACTTGACACGTGAAGCTCTGTTACTCGTCGGTTAATTGGAGATCAGCTCAGCTTACATATCCGCATGATTCTGTCCACCAAATTGTGTACGTGACGATGTATTTTGGCACCTATTGCTAGTTTTAGTTCATTGGACATTACAAAGGGAACAATGTAGCAAATGACACGCCGTTCCCGTCTGTATGTTCATTATTTGTGTGTCAGGATTCCTGAGGCGTTTAACATAATGATCGAAAGGTGGATAGGAAATGCATGTAATCGAGAAAGGGTGTTTTATCATTGAATATTTCACTGTAAACTAAATTTAGTTTTCGAATGAGTAGCTTAAATATTAATCACGCTTGCATGATCATACTGTTCTATACGTTATTTATTTCTCTCTTTCCTATTCTAGTTATTTTCTTTTTTAATGAATCATAATTTAAGTGAAATGAGTAGATAGGACATTCCAGCGTTAGTAAGGGATATGTGTTTGAAGTGGGGACAAATTTTACTAAGTTTGAACATATTTTCAGAAATTTTGTCAGTTAATATTGTTGCACTATATTACTAAAGATGATACAGGTGAACTCAGGTACGGTGAACTTTCAATTGTGGTAATCCAAAGTCACCGCTCGCAATCCTCATACATTACAAATAAATGCTGATGACTCACGATGATTCGGTTGTATTAAACACTTCATCGTATATTGTGCTTATGGAAACGCAACAACCAGGAAAAACATACTTCACCTCAGAACCACGAATTCCTGTATCACCAAGGCTTTGCAGCCAGAGGGTCTCGTGAGTTATGTCTGTAGCGTTTACGGCGAATGAAAAGGAATGACGTAACGAATCACAGAGGAAACTGTTACAAATCATCTATGGCATTTCTGGCGAGATTGAAGTGTCTACCGTTGAGGAATTTGAAATGAAAACTAATGAAAAACATACAGAAAATAAATAACCCGAGAACAATAACTGATGTTCTCAGCAGGACGGTATACTGAATTATTTGCATGTCGCTTTGTCAACGGAAGAACAACTCGATTATTTGATAGTTCTATTGAGTGTACTGCAAGACATTCGGCTTTGTTTTACCCTAGTATGATATTTTGTTATTTAATTTTTAGTGAACTATGTTGTTTTTTCCAAAGTGCTAGAATAAAGTACTAGATCCCTAAAATTGCTTAGAGTCAATATCTATAATTAATCAAATATAAATATCACCCCCTTTGTGTCCATCAAATGCATTGGAGTTGTAATGTACGAATTTTTTTCACGACTTCGACTAATTAATAATTATATTACTAGACGTATCATAATATTATAGAACCGTTACAAATAATACGAGAAAGTACGTGCTGTTGTAGCCGTAGCATTTTGCTTGGTTAAAAGTTATTCGTTGAAACTAAATAAATATCAATACTTGAAAAAAATGGGTTTTACTTACGTTGTTTTAGGTACAATTGAATCGGTGATTTTAAAAGAGAAATAACTCCACTTTTTTCGTAAAAATAGTTGAGATATACATTTTCTTTGTTATTCTTGAAACTATAACAATTCTAATGACTGGGAAAGGGAAAATCCTAGTTTCTGATCATCACACAAAAGAACTAGTTTTGTAAGCTAGGAAATGCCTAAATGCTTCATGGCAAAAGTAATAGACACTCAGGATATCATAGACTTCAAAATATGGTATTTGAACTACTTTAAGAAGACAACCGAGACTAGCTCCCCCTGGCAGTCCTCATTGTGAGCCTGATGTGACTCTTTCCAAGTAAAGCAGCTAAGGAGATGAGAGGAAATTTTGGTTACATCGTGGCACGTGAGTACATATATTAATAAACTTATCAAGTACTCATTCATGTTGGCAAAAGGGAAGGTACGTCCAGATTTGCCTTTCAAGAAAGATTGTGGCTCAGTTGTTATTCCAATCAACAGAAAAAAATTGACATTCAAAAAATTGTAAAATACAACCCACATAGATATTTTCATTTCTACCACAAAATTTTGACATACCCACAGAATTAAGTGGAAATCGATAATGAGTAGTTGCTAATAGTATTAATTCAGTAAGAGTATTTTTCAAGTCCACATAGCTCAAATGTTAATTCACATCATTATATATTTATTCTATGATTATATTTTTTCATAAGTTTGATAAAAATAAAAAAAATTTACAAGATAGTTTTTAAAATTTCCACAATTATTTTATTATAAAATAAGTCCAGGTTATAATAACGGTTATGTTCATCACATAAATCCAAATTTGAAGTTACAGAATAGTTAAGTAGATCAATCAGAAACGACTTGTTCTACCAATGTTGTAAAGAGAATGTATGTCTCAGGTGCCAGACTCTGGATCTAATTAACGTTTTTCCCCAGATTTATGGAAAAGACTTATTTCCCTTTTCGAATCACCAACTCAATTGGTTTGCACGTTTAAACGTTCTATACCACTTCTGAAAACACCAAGGCCCACAATTTTTCGAACATAGACGTTACATGGTAGCCTGTATTGTTGTAACGTTCTTCTCACACGACCAGTGTCCATACGATTATCATTATTTTTTGCACTGTCGAAGACAAGAACTTAAAATATTGTTGAGCAACTTCTCTGAAATTTGTTTACAATATTGTTACGGCCAATGCTTCAATTAGCTTCTTTCCAAATATGGACTAGAATAAACACTCTTCTTATATTAATACAATTTTCAACATGCAATCTTGGATGTTGAGTTCAAAAAACAATATGCAAATTGTTTATTTTAGAAAGAGCTCAAGTGATTTTCTCATTTTTACTGAACACAGAAAGCCATATTTCAATTCAAGTTTTCGGCAATTATTTGTAAAACATGTTGGAAATGGTTTTAACAATTTTACTTCACACAGAAGATTCAGACTTTTTAAAAATAAAAACGGTGAGTTACGCCAGTAATTTTGGCCTTGGTCATATGGACACTTTAAACTAACCCTACGAGTAGTGAGAGTTCTGAACTGTAAATATAAGAAATTAATGCATGAGGAAATAACAAACAAAAACAGAGATAACTACGAAATTGTGCCTCTTGTTTTCACATTCAGCATACAAAGCCTTACTCTTCGTTATCTTGTGTTGTAGTTCACCTACATAAAATTGTGTCGTTGAAAGACTTCTCCACCCCACTTACATATTTGAGAACATTTTAAATCTTCAAAGTTTTTTAATCAAAAATAATTATTTTTGCTAAAGAACATACTTTTTCGCTCTGAACATATTTATGAAACCTTCATAGTAATAGACTGGAGTACACAATATGCCCTTTCTGGACATGCGGTGGTTACCCCAATTACTTGTATTTATAACCAATCATCAATATTGTTTAAATGTGTCTTGAACTCTTTCCCAAATAAACGATTCAAATGATCCTTGCCATTCTTCGGTTCCGTTTCCCCTTTTTTCTGTTGGATGCCCCATGCAGAAATCGAGCGACAAGAACCACGGCGTCGGAGATTTCGCAGTGGGACGAAGGAACCGCGTGGAGCATGAAAGGTCGCGCGAGCGAAAGCAAGTTGGCACGCGTGCGCCCCCAGATGGCACAGCACATCCGCCATGCTCCACCGCCCCCACTTCCTTCGTTTTCGCCGCCCCCGCCGCCCCCACCGCCCCGCCGCCCCTGCCGCCCTCGCCGCCCTCGCCGCCCTCGCCGCCTTCGCCCCCTCGCCGCCCTCGCCCCCTCGCCGCCCTCGCCCCCTCGCCGTCCTCGCCCCCTCGCCGCCCTCGCCCCCTCGCCGCCCTCGCCCCCTCGCCGCCCCCGTCGTCTCGCCACCCTCGCCCATATCTCCGCCCCCCCGCCCCCTTCCATTCCCACCACCGCAGCCGTCACTGCGCACTGCGCACCGCCTGCCCCGAAATTTGTTTGCACTCGGGGAAGATTCCTTCGACACACATACGCAACTGGAATTTTTATACCGCCGCTTCCGTGAAAGCTGCCGGCACGCCGCGGCGGCCTGGGGGAGGGAGACGCGATTTTTAAAACCAAAGTTGCTGCTGTCTTATTGCTCTCAACGGCGCTCGGCGTGCGGAGGAATGAGCCAGGGCCGTTCATTTACATTCCTGCCGAGATTCGATATCCAAAATAATTAATGAAAATGGTGGGGGGGGAGAAGGGCGGGGCGGAGCGCGGGTTGGAGAAAGAACAGCGCGCGGCGGTGGAAGTGGTCCCAAGCGGAGAGCGGTGGGGGGGAAGGGTAGTGCAGGAGCGGGAATTGTCTACGCTGGAGAACACGAACGGTTGTCGGTCGAGGGCCACGTCCACTGTCGATTTTTAAATTTTCGAAATTATAGTGAGAGAGGGACCGACCATTAACAGCAATGATTCAATTTTCAGTAAAGTGCTCTCATTTAGGGAGTGCAAACCTGGAACAGCGAGAGCGCGTAAACTTGTCATCGGGGGTTGGCGACGAATGCGGGGTGAACGCGTGAACAATAAAGCCTGCGGGTGCAGCGAGGTCGCGCGTTCGGGAAGGCTCTTCCTCCCCCGCATCCCGTGCACGCTCTCCCCCTCTTCGACGCCCCCCCCCCCACCGAACCGGCTCTCCGCTCCCGGCGCAAACTCTCCGGCCAACTCTCGTCCCTCGTGTGTGTGTATGGCTCTGCATTCGCACCCATACTATTATATATCCTCGTCTTTCCTTAAGCTCGCGAACATACAGCAAGCATTCTAGCTCAAATTGCTATGCATACCTTCTTAATCGCCCACTTTCTTCTCGGACTCTTTAATAGCTGCTCCTGAGTTTGAAGCGATGATGATTCAGCAATATGTCGGGACGTATCTCTAACCCCAAAGAAACGAGGGAAAATGCACGATTACGTTTAAAAACTTATTTTTATGTGTGTGCAGAACAGTTTGGGTCTGAATGTGAGATTTCATGGCCGATGTAATAGAGATCTAATACACGTGTACATTAACGTAATGCAATAATGTACTGTAAATACAGTAGCCTATAGTAACATGTGCTTTTTTCCCTTACATGGAAATAACGTTAAGGGCAAGTATTAAATTATTTTATTATATAAAATTGAAAATTTGAAAGTATATTTTTCAGTAGTGTGGTAGAGTAACGCTATTAAGGGAACCACAGTAAACGGCCAATTTTATATCTGGTCTGGGTGCCGGTATCGAAGTGGTCGGTTAAGAGAATACTTTACACAAGGATATTACGTCAATTTTCGTTAAGAACCTAGATATTTTCAAGCTACAATTTATATGCCTCCTTTTTTATTATTTCCGGACATGTTTTATAGTTGTAGATGAGTCAAATGGACAATTTAAACATTTTGACGTGATTCATATACATTTAATTTCATAAACACGTGGGCTTAGTTTAATTACCACGCTTGGGGGTGACGACAGACATGTGGCGAACTTGACGTATTCCCTTCACTGCAACTAGTTAACTCTGCCTGCCTGGGCGCATAGCTACTCTTTGTCACATAGCTACAGGAACTGAAGATTTTAAAGGAAAGCTTCAAATCTATTTTAACCTCGACCGGTAATCCAACCCGGGGCCCCATCAAACAAATAAAACACAGCAGAGCCTTTTTTAATCCCAACATTTTTTAGAGGCGAATTATTAATCCTAAATATATGTTCCATAACTCAAATTAACACATACACACACCCACGTCTTTCTCTCCTGAAAAGTATGTTGCTTTCTCTTCATTGCTTCCGTATAATTGTGAGAATATCACTTTGACCACATAAATAACGCCTTTGCGTTCCGAGAATATAACGAAGATACAGTATTCCTTCTCGCCTCCAGTCTTCGTTCAAAATCGTTTCGATTTTCTCTTCGTCAGCCCGTCTTCACTTGACATGCTGACATCCTCAATATTCACAGCATCCGACAGTCCCTTCATTCTATGCCAGACCTAGGCCCCTCTCCACTACAGGCACAGGGAATTTCCGTCTGTAACTTCCATTTCACATTTTATGTCTTCTTTTATTATATTGCCCTCCCGGCTACGCAGATGCAACCCGGTCTCATCTCCAAATCTACTTTCTTCATTTTTCTCGAGGTCCATCTTTATCTCTCCTTCTCAGCGTCGTCTTGTACCCTTCGCCTTTCCATTGGCAATCAGCGACCTTGTCTCTACTTTCGTCTTCTCGCCAGTGTTCATGTTGCGTACAAACGTCATCATAAGCCGTCCCAACGTACCACTATTTCTCTCCCTTTTTTTTTCCATATTTTCCTCTCGCCCACGCACCCTCCCCTGTAGATGCCTACTGTGACTTCGCGTCTGGATTCCAACCCAATTTAGAATCATTTCATTTCCCTACCTACTTTCATCTCCTTTCTTCTCCAGTCAAGTCCGCGGCAACTGGAGATCGCGAGTGCAGACCACCAATCTTCCGCCCCTTCCCCGCGTCCCAGTCCAGTGTACCTCATACCTACACACGCTGTCTTTCTCTCCGCGGCCGCAGCGAGGCCGGGCTCGCGCGCCGAAAACGTTTCCAGTGCCCCATCGATATGCAGCCATGTTTATTATGAAAAATAAATTACTTATATTAGCAAATTCCTACGAGTCAAAGTATGTTACTGGACGTGCCTTTATTAAATTTCTTAACCCTCCACTTTTCTATTCTCTTCTATAACCTTTCTTTCGTTCCTCAAAAAATACTGCAGGAGCCGAGCAGCGGCGGGGTGAGGGTGAGGGCGAGGCCGGGGAGGATGAGGCGGGGGCAGGGAGGTGAGGAGGGGAGGGGGCGCTCCACGCAAGCAGGGGGAGCGCGCGCGGCCGGGCGAAGGGCAAGGGCAGCCAGGAAAGGCCTCGCACGCGCGGATGGGTGACGCGCGGGCGGCGGGGAAGGGCGGGGGCGAGAAGCGGGGCGCCACGGGAGTGGCGAGGGCGCAGAGGGCGCATAGGACAAGTTTAATAAAACGGGCGCGGCCGTGTCGAGGAGGCCGCGGCGACCGCGCTGGGCGGCGAGGGCGACGAGGGCGGCGAGGGCAACGAGGGCGGTGAGGGCGGCGAGGGCGGTGAGAGCGGTGAGGGCGGCGAGGGCGGCGAGGGCGGCGAGGGCGGCGAGGGCGGCGAGGGCGGCGAGGGCGGCGAGGGCGGCGAGGGCGGCGAGGGCGGCGAGGGCGGCGAGGGCGGCGAGGGCGGCGAGGGCGGCGAGGGCGGCGAGGGCGGCGAGGGCGGCGAGGGCGGCGAGGGCGGCGAGGGCGGCGAGGGCGGCGAGGGCGGCGAGGGCCTCGAAAGCGGCGAGGGCCCGCATCGTCCCCGCCGCCCCTGATGCGTCGTCGGCGTCTGGTTCTTCCTCTCCCTTTCCCTCCCCAGGTTCCCCTCCTCCGTGTGAGTCGTGTTGCCGCTCAGTCATAGTGCCCTCCGTGTTCCCGTACCCTGGGCGATTCTTCTCTAAGCCCAGCAGGCTGCATTTCGCGCCCAGCGATTTGTAGGAACAGCCCTCGTATTACAAACGGAATAGCCTCATTTATTCCATATTATAGTTTCTCCTGTACCTGAATCTAAGGTATAAAGGAAAGGAATCAGTGTGTAAAATATCTGATGACGCGTTCGCCAATCCTCACAGATTTTATGTTCTCAAGAAGTTAGTCTAGATCGAATTAACAACCAATTCATGTATGGCAGTTCCTGTCATCTTTTAGCATTGAAAGTATTGAATTTCTTATACATGGTTACCGAAAAATATAATCACCAAGTAAGAATTTACACAAATTGGATGATAAAAACAAAAATTAATTTATTCAAAAACAACTTACTTATGTGGTAATAAATATATATGAAATAAAAGCCAACTATGGAAATTTCCAGTCTTTAGACCCGATTTTGTCGGGAAAATGGAGAATGTTATTCCTCTATCTGAAATGACATTGAAACAAAATATAAAATTTGTCATCTGAAACCTTTTTACGTACCACAAACCCTCCGTATTCTATCCTGTGGGATTCTCTTGACATTCTTTACCCAGATACTGACTGTACTGATTTCAGCCTTGCCAGCCACACTTCTCTGTTGGGAGCTTATTGTTTTTTTGGTTTCTTGAATGCCCATCACTGCGATTTCTTTATCGACCCAATGACAGGACGCGAATCTTGATGTCATCTCTTCAATCTACAGAAAAACCCAAACATTTTCAAAAGTCTATATCTAAAAATCTGATATACATGTAAAATTTAAAATATATTTTCTATTACCCTGATTGTTTAGGCTCTACTATGGAGAGTTTTTCTTATTATTTAGATGATGAATGCCATCATATACAAGGAATATAAATTCGTTCCCTCAAACGGACGTGGTGATACGACCACCTCTTTTTATTTTTGTACAGTACCTTGAAGTCTCCTTCGAATTGACAGGCTCAATGGATCATCGTGTGTGCATGCCACATTTTTCGATATATTGGGGTGTTGTAAAAGGCACCGAATCCAATCATATTGTTTAAAATTTAATTAGAGTACGTTCGTGGCGCGCGGTTAAAAATTGTGCCTCTTAGGAATCAAAACCATCCTCATTGCGAAAAAAAGTGGAACAAAGACGAAAGGGAAAATTGGGACTTCAGCAATGAAATTGCATTGAAAAATAACACCAAAGAATAACACAGACACTCGTAGGCTATATTAAACATAAGGAAAATGCACTATCAATTGCATACAGATGGACGGGTTCATTAGACTTCAGCACCCACCACCTCCAGAAAGCGGTAACACAATGATCAATTATTAAAACAATCATAATTATAGGTTTTTACGTTTTTTAAAGTGGTTTCAATAACTTTTTAGTTCTACACAAATGCACGATTCTTTAAAAAAAACAGCAAGTCCAAATCGCATTACACCAACAGCCACTCATAGGAAAAATGCTTATTACACCACTGCACACTACTGATAAGTAGAAAAGAGATGAACAGAGTGAAATTACAACGAAAACATTTCGAAGAAAAATGAATAAACCAGGATGTTTACAGACAGGAATTTATTGGAAGATAAGGAAGGTGTACCAATAAAAAAGAACTAGTAGTGCTACAGAATGGGATTGACTTTCCCGTATTAGTTTTCTATTTTCTTTTGTCTTGGCTAGCTACTCGGACTTGCCACATACTCTTGCCAGTTGCCTTCTGTGGCCACCCAAAGTACATTTTTTGACATTTTCTGAATGTTTCGGTTTCACAATTGTAGAGTGAAAATGTTATTTTAAGGTTATTAAAGAACATAAAAACTTGTTCAAAGTGGCCAATTTCTTTGAAAAACTTGGAGCTGTTTTTAAAAAACTGGCTTTTAAGCGCTACTATATATTCGAAATTTGAAGGTCCCTTTTACATAAAAATTTTGAGTTATCGAAAAACTTAATTTGAAGTCATTTGTACCACTTAAACTCACAAATACAATATTGTTTATTGCTGGAGATGTGCTTATCAACGGCTTGAGATATCTTTGAAAAATTTTCATTTGCGTAATTTTCAAGAAAAACAAACAAAAAATACTCCAAATGAACTCTACGTCATATTAAAGAGTGAAATTAGCACTACCCGTTCGAAATGTTTGAAGAAAAAAATTGAAGCCTTTTTGAGAAAATGCGCGTTTCTAAAAATGCGGAGTTTTGAGACAGTTTTGAACAGAAACTGGCGGAGTTTTCGAGAAACTTTATGTGACATTATTTAAAGCACATGTACTCATAAATATATTAATGTGAACGTATTTTCACTATTACATCCACTAATATAATGTATAGACGGCCATGAAAGATAAGTCAAAAAACTTACATTTTTGTAATTTTTGGAAAAAAACAAAGAACTGGCAATATAGCGTTTATGACATCTTACAGAGTACATTTAGGAATATCCCTACCAAAAGTTTAAAGAAAAAATTGGAGCCATATTTAAGAAAATCTTGTATTTTTTTTTATTGCACATAATATTGCGCGAAAATTACTAAAATTTTCACAAAAATGTACACGGCCTGAATGAAAGAACTCACTATGGAGAGCAAATTTTATTTGAAGAAAAAATTTCTATCTTCAATTTTGTAGTTGTAGGAAGACACCGAAAAAAATCATACTTTTGAAATTTTAGAAAATTCAGAGTTACCCGCGAAAATTGGACATATGCCACGTTTATAAATGTATGTTACTCTATTCTTACAAGAAATTTAAAGAAAAAATGTGGACCCGTTTATGAGATAAATTTGAAAATGTTCGAGGGGCTACATGTAAAGTACCCTCCAATATTAGGAATGGTTTTCAAAATCCCAAACGTTCGCCTAGAGCCAGATCGACACGGGTTTCTTCAATTTGGAAAAAATCGTATGCATGCTTTAAGCGCTAGTTGTGTTCGCAGCCACCGGAGAGACTGACAGACGGATGGACGAACGGACGGCCGACAGACGGACGGACGTACCGACGGACAGGCGGACAGACGGACGAACGGACAGATGGACGTTTTGAAAAAATCACTTTTTCGGTGTCAAAGGATTCCAAAACCTGTGTTTCCGTCGAAATTTCGAAATCAATTTTCCGCGGCATTACATAACTTTCCATATACTACGTATATTACTGCATATATTCGTACGTATACGCCATATAAATATCGAATAAAACAGCCATGCACAATTAGTATACAGAAGACGAGGAGAAGAGACAGAAAAGAAGAAAATCAAAAGAAATGTTGAAAAAAGAAATTAAAAATAAAAGAAAATAAGAAAAAATAATCGAAAAGGCAGAAAATAATAAATTTTAAGACAATTTTAAGGATTTCACCATATAGCCCGACTGCTACCCCCTAAAAAATTCTTGTTGCGCCGCTGCACACTACAAATGAAGTACGAAACAAAGGATACGAGTGAAATAACCTCGAAGAAATTCAGATGCAAAATGGAACAACCAGCAAATTGAGAAAAAAATTGAATTTGAAGAGTAAGATGTCCCAGGGGAAAATAGAAAGGTACCATACTAATGCCGAATAAATCAGCCATGCACATTCCCATACTGAGGACGAGGAATAGAGACAAAAGAAGAATTTAAAAGATAAATGATGAATAAAAGAAAGAAAAAAAGGAAGAAAAAGAAAAACGGAGGAAAAAGAATAAAAGAAGAAAAAAGGAGACAAATAAGAAAAAGAAGAGAATGAAGAGTAAAGAAGAAGCAAATGAATACATTGTAAGAAAATGTTAAGAATTTCACCTGGTAACCCATCTGTCGCATCGCTCCGAGTCTCCCGGTCGCAGAAGCATTTCGTCGCGTTGCGGAGCGAATCCTTCGCAGCGGAGGCAGCGTGAAATCTGTAATTTATTGAACACCGGGGAGATTGAAACGCGCGGCTATAAAGAGATTTCTTTAATTAAGGCGAAGCGACGATTCCAGGCCTTGCCGGCGCGGCGCGACGCACCTCGCCCTAACGTCCAATTTACTTCTGTAAACGAGTGTACACTCAAATTCGAGGAGTGGATTGTAATTGTTTCCGTCTTAATTACCTTCACATTTCTCTCCCAATTAAGATTCATATTTCTCCGTCTTTATTCCTTTGACTTTTCTAATTAAAGACTTTGCACCTATCAAAGAATCTAAATGTTTTTTTTATCAGCGTGGCTAAAGGCACTTACAAATCTCCCGAAGTGCTGGGTGAATGGGGCGGATAGTGAAGGTTTAAGGAGGATGGGAAGACGATGATTGAAGAAATGTCGTGAGGGATAAAACAATTGAAGGGAACCAGGATAAAAGAATGTTCAGCAGGATTGAGGATGCGAGGACGTGGAGTAAGGAGAGGAAATAATGTACAGAAGATTTGCAGAACGGTAGAAGTGGAATAAAAATGACCAACGTAGGGCTTTCCAAAAATTATTAACGTTCGCACCCATTTACTCGTATTTTCAAAGAAATAATAAAAATTATGTTCGTGGGTTACTTTCTTTAAAGACTGTAAACCTCAGAATTTGATATCAAGTGATCCGTTTTGAGCGTAAAGAGATAACGACGTGAAATATTTGAGACCCAAACTTCAACCTGGCACGAGAGCAATAACCTAACTGATACCCATGTAGGTGGAAGTTAGGCCACTCTTTCTCTCACGGGAGGTAGCATTTCATGCACTATTTCTCTAAAAGATCATTCAAGACACGTCATTTAACGTTTATCTGTCAGATTACAAAGCACTCAAGTTGATTTGAATTCACAATACTATTATTAGTGCGGTCAAAATAGGCAAATCGAGTGAAAAAAATACCGGAGTTTTGAAACTTGGCATGCTAGTTTGCTCGTACCAACTGCAAAATATTCTGAAATGGGGGCGGGGCGGCCGTTTGAAAGTGCTTTTTTGTCTTCCCACAGAAAATTATATTCTATACAAAATTAAAATAGATAAAATTTTCTACAAAAAGGCTCCTATGAAATTTTTTATACAATTAACCATTTTAGAGTTATAGTCTTGAAAACTCTTCTTTTTGTGTTCAATGTTCGTTGCTCTTATAAAAATGATACTATGGCAAGTTCAATGCATGGAAGTAATCCTATTTTGGTTCAATATTTACCAACAATATATTTGCATATTTTCCGCAAAAAACAGGAACATTCTACATCTTTACAAATCTTATTTTGTATATAGCAGTATATATACATGAGAATCAACCGCTATTTTGACGCAAATGCAGTGTTTCTACCAAAGTTTCTAGGATTTCCAGAAAATGCTGCATTCATAGTACAGCTCTAAGCCAATTGAGATATAGAAGATAAAAATTTTGGTGCATGAGCCTGGGAGATGTGGCGCTGAAGTGAGTGTCGCGGGCGGCGAAGTCTGCCGTGAGCTACGAAGTTTCGACCGTGCGTGTGGACTGGATACGGTTGTCGCCTCACCTCCTCTCCCGACTTGCTCGACCCGCCTCGCCCGTCTCGCCACATCCCTATTCGCCTCGCCCCGTCCCACCCCACCTCGCGTCGCCTCGCCCCGCCTCACGTCGTCACACCTGGCATTTCCCGCTATGTGTTTCCCCGCTACGCGTCGCCCCACCACGTCTCTCCCCTCCACGTCTTGCCCCACCACGTCTCGCTCCACAACGTCTCGCGACAACACGTCATTTTCCGCCACGCTTCTCTCCACAATGCTTCGCCCCGCCAAGCTTCTCCCCGCCATGCTTCTCCCCTCCATGCTTCTCCCCTCCATGCGTCTCCCTTCCATGCTTCTCCCGGCAAGCTTCTCTCCGCCATGCTTCTCCCCGCCAAGCTTGTCCCCGCCAAGCTTCTCCCCGTCATGCTTCTCCCAGCCAAGCTTCTCCCCGCCACTCCTCGTCCCGCCACACCTAGCTCCCGCGTCTTGCTTCGCAATGCCCTGTCTCTTCCCGCCTCGCTGTCCCAGCCGCCCGGGACTCGACCTGCCGGAGGCGATGTCGCAGAATAGGAGCCCTTTTCGACGTGACCCCCATACGCAGCACCCGCCGGCGACCGCGTCGGCCTTCCGTCCCCCGCGCCCCGTATTCCAGCAGCCCCTGCCCGCCGCCGCCGCCACTACCTTCGTGCCCTGTCCCCTGTCCCATGATTGCCGCACCTCACACCGCCCCCTCGCCATTACTGTCTACGCCATTTCCATCACCTTCACTAACATTCTGCCCTGACGCCCGGACCTTGCACTCTACCTCGTCTTCTCTTCTACCTGCCCATCCACCTGGAACGCCTACTTCTTCGCGTCTTACATCCATACTATGTCTTATGTGCCATTATCATCCCTACAACCGTCACAAGCGTTTACCGGCACCATCGCTACGTCTATTGATACCAACACTAATTCCACAACCACCACGACCACCACCACCACCAATACCAACAACAACACGAAGAACGGAACATTAAATGCAATCATGGCCTCAAAAACAAACACTATACTTCTTTTTAACTTTCCTTTTCTGTGCCCATCCGCTACTTAAAAATTATTATTATTATTTTTTTGATAAGTTTGCCACGTCTGCCGTGTCCATCATGCCTGTATCTATTCTCCAAATTATATCTTATATAAAACTTCCCAAAAATTGTTTCTTCGCGGTTCCTTATTGTCTCTTTTATAACCAGCAGTGCCACAACCTTAACATTGCCACGTAATCGCCGCCACTTTCCTTATTTCCACTCTAATAATCACTGCCGCCCCTCCGAGTCACCCTGACCACTTTGTCGTCTTTGTTGCCTCCGAATCCATGCTGTCCCCGCCGCCGCTGCTCCGCCCTCTTACCCGTCCCCAAACCCTCTACCCCCTCGAAGCGGGAGTTTCCAGCCGACGAGGTTTATACGAGCTGCGAGTTGGCAAAATAAGCGCGGCTTTCCATCCGAAACCAATCTCCAGAAGCCGTCGATAGAAAGAAAGATAGATGAAGACAGATCCTGAGCGGGGCGGGGGGAAGGCGCGGGGCAAGAGGAGGACAAGACGGAGGAGGAGGAGGGAGACGAAAAAGGAGGGACGGTGCGGAATCGCGCCTCGGGCGGTGCGCCGGCCGCCGCCGCGAGAATCTTCACACGATTTCCGACGATGGCGGTGGCGGCGCGTCGGACGCTCGCAGACACGAAGGGAGAGTCTGCGACGGCGTGGAACAACACAGGCGTCACTTCCTCGCGGCTCAAGATATTTCTATACATTTTCCCGTTAAAGAAAACAAGTAACTACTCTATCAGGTGATTAAATATATATATATATATATATATATATATATATATATATATATATATTATTATTATTTTCGTTTCGGCCGACTAGGACCACGCAGGGCAAGCAACCTGCATTTACCGTGGCTCAGTTTTTCATTTAATATCACGGTGGCAGGTGCTTGCGAACAATTCTTTGGGGGGACCAGCATTTAAGCTGGATCCGATTTTTATCCCCCAGGGTTGTTAGTCCTGGGGGTATGAAAGATGAAATGATGATGATAATGAGGGGTGAAAGGACGACACACTCATACAAACACACACAAATACACCCATGCCCGAGGCGGGACTCGAACCCGCGATCTTCTGGTCCGAGACCTCTCCGGCACTACTGCCTTAGCGATCTCGGCCATCTGATCGGCTACATATATATATTTTTTCAGCAAATAGTTAACTGGTGACAGAATTTCATAATAATACATACAATAATAATAACAAAAACAATATAACAAAAAACGGTTAGTAAGTAAAGTAAATAAAGACATATGCAAACCACAGAAACAGAACAATTACATTTATTATGGGAACGTTATTGCTTATTGTCTTTTCGCACTTCACTTCCTTTCAATTCACTACACTAAGCCACTTGCCGTGTCTGCTCCATTTCACTTTTCGCTTACCCGATTCCTTCACTGAACATTTCACTGAACCCAACACTACACTGGACTGCACTTACCGACAAGTACGTGATTAAGTAACAAATGAAATACTCGGGTCAAACTTTCAATCATTTTAAAAATAAATTTAAAATTTAAGATTTCAAACTATTTTAAAACTGCTTTCCATGAACTATACATATTTGAGTATCCTTGTCAAAAAAGATTTTAACTAATAAAATAAAGAAGAAACAGGAATGGACATATTTAAATGCTCTCATGATATTTAGAGCAATGCGTAATGCCTACCATTGAGTAAAAGATAACTCGTTAAACGATAAGTGAACATGTTAATGATGTATTAAGCGCGTGGAAGTGTAATTGAAAGATGAATAACGATCTGCGGCAGAATATCAACTAACTAACCAGAATACCAGAGAATTTCCTTTCAAAGCCATTAAAGCAATACAACAAGGTACTGTTGTCAATAATATTGCTTCCATTTCTGGTCATTCTCTTCTCAAGGCGTAGTTCTAAAGGGTCTCAAATCAGACTCGTGGATTGAACATAGGAACATTCAGACCTAACAGTCTCAATTTTCTCCCGGTAATTTTCGCAGCACAAAAATTTCATCTGTACAACTGCAAACTGTGCTCACGTTTGCCAAGCCACTTTTTTCTCCAGGGACGTAACCTGCATTGTACTGCGTTAATTTTATCCGCAAATATCCAACCAACGCCCCGCGCGCTGGGAGCGTCCGCATGGCCTGAATGGCACACACGGAATGAGCAGCTGTTTTTAATATTGTGCTTAGTGAGGTGCGGCGGGCGCGGCGCGGCATGGTGGGACCAGTGGCCTCAGAGATCTCGGCGCCTGAAGGACGTTGCGCTCTCAAACCGTTGTTCATTTATTCTACTGACGTTAAACAAGCAGATGCGGCATATGAATGAACTGAAGCGTACAGAGCAGGGCAGTTAACAATACACATTTTCGCGAAAAATATTTTTACAGTAAATTGATTAGTAAATAGTAGTTCGAATGAAAGAAATTCCAAAACCCATATTCAATCACAGATGTCAATTGATACATTACATTTCCGCTTTTACTTCCTAGAAAATTACATGCATTTGTCAGTTTCTGGAAATCAGCGATTTGAGAGTTATTTCACAAGTCTTAGAATCTAAATATTGCCGCCTATTGAATCGATTCGTAATGATGAGTCATGGATTACGCTTCCAAGATGATGAAAATATACACAAAATATACAATTTTGCCGCAATCACTGCGTCTCTGAATTAAATCGTGGCGTTCTCTTACAAGAGTTTCAGGTCGATTTTAGTCATATTACTTCAAATTACTGAAGTCGCAGCGGTCTGTGAATGTCAATTTTAAAAATAAATAACGATTTCTGTTATTTTGGATATCCCCATCAATGTGTAAAATGTTCAATTGCGACGTACACTCCGAGCGTTTCCGTTCTCACGAAATTCGTTTGTGAACTGAACAAAATGGACAGATTTTCATTCAGTTGTTTTCTCAACGTTCTCCTAAATTTTGCTCCTTTCTCTTCGGAACTCCAAAGATTCACCCTTTCCGTCACATCCATTCACCCACCCCTCCTTGCCGTGCGTCCACACAGACACACACACATCACTTACGTGCCCATTACTGCACAGGCCCCTACAAAGCCCCAAACCAAAATGAAAAAAGAAAGACTCGTTGTGAGGCTCAATTGTTCGCGAGGGCAGGCGCATTGGCGAGAGCGCCGGACAGCGACACAAAGAAGTGGCGACGGCAAGCGGGGGCGAGTGGGGGTGGGGGACGGGACGAGGTCGAGAGCAGGGGCAAGGGAGGGGAAAGGGCACGGAGGGGATAGCGCGGGGAAGGGAGGAATTTCGGACGATGAAGGGGAAGGCGTCGGGGACGAGCGGGGGCGGGGCGGGAAGGGTTGGCGGTCAGCGCCAGCGGACGCGGCTGAGGCGGGAGGAGTCTTTCTCTAACGAGAAGTGTAACGACCCGTACGGTCGGCACCGCCTGCGACATTGTCGTCCCTGCAGGCCACGCCGCACGCTGCCTTCCACTCCGATTCTAGCCACAGAAATGCTTTTCATATTGCAGTTTCAAAAATTAACAGGAATTAGTTTCTGACAAGAATTAGTACAAACTACGTGTGACAGTGCGAGAAGATAAAACATAAATAAACTGTACACAAGAACTATTTAAGCAATCGCTTTACGAACGGGCACCTAAATACTAGAATGGCAGAAACAATAAATCAGAGGATTTATATGCAGT
Source organism: Gryllus longicercus (assembly GCA_038098605.1). Taxonomy (NCBI): domain Eukaryota; kingdom Metazoa; phylum Arthropoda; class Insecta; order Orthoptera; family Gryllidae; genus Gryllus; species Gryllus longicercus. Next base: position 1,896,370 of record JAZDUA010000264.1, on the reverse strand, counting down.
TGCCGAATTGAAATTATATTTCGTTTTACATTCTTGTTTGTCTGAGGATTTTTTAATAATAAAAGTAATTAACAATGGGATTCTTATTTACTTTCACATGATCACGTTATGATGTCGGTGTTTGAATATTTTGTTCACCAATAACGAATTTAGTATGATTAACATTAACAATAATTATATCACTTAATTACTACAAAACACGGACTCAGTTTTGTTAATGGTAGGACAGGAAATGTCGACAGCTTAATATCGTCTTTAAGTTGGTCTCTCCATTAATATGTCTTGTCTCGCGTTTCCTGTCATCTCCACATTTTTGCGCATCAATAGAAATCATGAACATTCGCCGCGCTACGCCGAATTTGTAAAGCAACGATTTCTATTGATAGTTGAAGAGTTGGTAATATTGGTGCGGTAAAAGACAAACAGAAAGAGGATGGAAAGTAAGAAAAGAAATCAGGATTTCAAAATAAACACAGTAATCGGCCCGTCTTCTTTAGCTTATAGAACATAGATCTAAGTGGTGAAAGACCTTGCTGTCCGTGACAGTTCTGAAGCTGCTAGCTGTATTTACAAGAGTGTTTTACAAGAGTTTTGACTAGAGTATACACAAGAGTGTTTCCGCCTGCAAGTCATACGGCGAGGAAGAGGTAGTGGAATCACACTTGTTTTTCGCTTTGGTGCATGAATAGGCTTTGTGGTTTTGCTCATTATAACAATTCGTGCTCGGTTCTGAGTTTGGTTTTCTCACTGCATAAAGAACAAACAATTACGTGTTACAGTTTCTTACTGTCTCGTATACTTACGTGCATACCGAGTATATACGCATTATAGAGAAAGTTATGAAATATTGCGGAAAATCGATTTTTAATTTTTGTTTTAGAATTTCCCGTTTTGTCTATACGACCTTTCCCTGCAGAATTCAGAATTAATTATGTCGAAACTATCCTATGGGTGGAGTCAATCAACATAGGAAATACACGCATACAATAACTTCAAGCATCTTTTGGATCTACGTCAGTGAAGGCGACGTAAAAAATGAGACCCGAATCAGGAAGAGGAATATATATATATATATATATATATATATATATATATATATATATATATATATATATATATATATTATTTTTAATATATACTTATTATGAATCATATATCGTATAATGTTTGATGACTCCATTATCTGGGGACGATTTGCTCTTAATAAAAAAAGACAATATTCCGGCTTTCTCCAGCTAAATCTAATGTTCAACCCTCTGTGCACCGCGTCCAGCGCAGGCTGTAGGCGCACAAATGGCGCTCGCAGCCAGGAGATGCCCTCGTTCAGCGACGTCTGTTTAAACTCTCAGAGAGCATCGGAAAGGACAACGCGGCTGAAAACGGGAAGAGGCTGCGCACGTTGTGGACCTGTTTGGGGCTTAAGTGTTTTGATGAAGCGAGAAATCCAGCCACCCACTTGAAGGTGTCACTTCCCCATTTTCAACTCTAAATGGTGACTTAAACTGAGCGAAGTATTTGTTTAGGGAACTACTGCTGAAAGACTGGAGTGAAAAGTCTCGCGACTACGACACCGCTTCTGTTGAAATTTAAAACGAGGAACGTAATTGTAAAAGTTTTAGATAAATGTATGGACTGTCTGAAAAAAGAGAGCCCTTAGAATTTGATTATTTAATTTTGTGTTTCTGGGAGCGTCAATACCTGAGGACACTAGTTTGAGATCTTTCAGCCGGTAGCACTAGCAGACCATTTTAATATTTTCATTTAGTAAAACTTTAGTAAATAGAGATCGAAATTGAAAGATATCTCAGTTGCACATACATTGCGCAGAAACGTTGGGAAAAATGATATATTTTACGACGTATACCTGAAGTCACCATTACTGGGGTTTCGATTTAAAACACATTGTCAAATACTTTACTTCAGGAAAGTAATGAAAAATTAGTAAAGAAAATGTAATAGTGTTTCAAACCTCATAAATATATTTTGTATTATAAAATGTATCCTGTTATTGTGTCGGTCAAACTGTTACTTTTTTTTTTGCTTATTACGTACGTAATATACAGAAAACAAATAATGCTTCGACATAAAACGGCGATTTTCCGACAGGAAAACGCGTTTTGTGGGTCCATGGTACCAAAACGTGAATCACTCTTGTTCCTACATGTAGTATTTTGGAACTCGTCCGTGTGTTTTGTGGATCTTTGATACCGAAAAACTTGTTTACAGCAAATTTTTATCTGATTTTAGTGAGAACTAGCGCCCAATCGTTCAAGCCATTTTCTCCAAAATTCGTATTCCCTGATTAATTTGAACGAATTCGAGGCCTGTTGAGTTAAAACGGGATATTTTGATGTTTGGGCTTGCCTTAAATTAAGCCTCAATATTTTCGTATTTTTCTTATTGTTTTTACAAATTTTTTGAATATTTTTTCTTCAAAATACTAAAGAATTAATAAACAAGGTGCAGGTCACATTTTCGTTGAAATCTGAATTTCCGGAAGTTGCAAAATTTCAACATTTTTTCGGAGTCTTACATCTAAATTATGGAAGTTATAGATCTTTTCCTGAATGAAATTTGTTTTCCAAAGTCCGGTCTTTAAATATGATCCTGTATAATTTTTCGAAAATATGTTTATTTTCCGGGTAGTTTACCATGATATGGGTAATTTTCAAACAATTATTTTCTTCGCATTATTTTCTTCCGCAATCATCCTCATATTTTTCTTTCCCCTTTCCACATTTTTCTTTATTTTTTACAAGAGAATAAAGCACTTTTAAAAATCTAGGACGTAATTTTGGTGAATTCTGTATTTTCGAAAATCGCAAAAAAATGAACACGCGAAACTAGAAAAGTTTTTTTCATAAAGAAATATATTCTACAAATATATCTTTAAATACAATTCTGTGCTTTGAATAATGAATCGATTGAATATTGAAAAAGTAAATGTCATTCCAATCAGTTATTATCCTTTATTGAATCTAGAGATTTTTTCCCAAACATATTTCTCAATATTAAATATTTAAAACATTCCTCTCACAAATTGTTTTCGGAATAAGAGTACTTGGCGCCAGAGATTTTTTTGCGTGAATACGAATGGAGCATTGTCCTTGCATACTAAGACAAGAAGAATAACGTGTAGTTCGATGTACATCAGCAGTTTTGAATAATATTATAAAGTCTCCTAATGTGGATTATCAAATTATCGAACTTGCGATGATCTTACTTCTGGTGACAAAATTTGGGAATTACTTGGAAGAGGACCCTGATTGAGGGGTAGAAATTGTTTTTTTTGAGTTGAAGCTCTGAGTGAAATGGTAGAACATAAAAAAAATTGAGTGGCAAACAGAAGAATTGTTGTTACTCGTGTACTGTAAATATTAGAATAATCATCTATATGGTATGCGTAAGTTGTACATCTGAGGAAATATCACAGTATACATAAGAACATTGATGCAGATTGTGTCTCCGGAACAGCTTGAAAGCAATATCCCCGCGAGGTCCTAGCAAACATTGACCTAATGTGGAATATTCTGCATTGTCGCTATTGATAAAGTGTAGTTGGTTCTTTTGCCTGTACACATTAAATTGGGTTATTTCACATATTAATATTGGCATTATATACCGTATTGTGGTGTATGGTTCAAGAGCGCAATTGATTCGTCTCAGAGTCACAAGTGTAAGATCAGGGATCATGTCCATATGCAGGTTATCCAAAACATAATTTCCTCTGCAGGAATTGTCCGTAATATTAAACCAAACATGTATTATTGTGTAAATAAATGTTGTTCTGGGCGTTAACGTTATTATGAATTGCTAAAAACAAAAATCATTCAGTATTACACTTTAGAAACTGGGTACGCCTAATGTGGAATATATGTAGACCTTTTTTAATTACGAAATATCATGAATTTCTAATACATTTAAGTTAATAATATTAACCACACATGTTTCTAAATTACAAGTTGAAGTAATTATATGCACAAGTTCTCACATTTGCGTTTATTTGTGAAGTTATAATCGAAAATTCGAAAATGTAAAAAGTATTTCGCATTCGGGCACTTTACTCAATTGTATTTAAGAGTAATTTTTAATATTTATCCATTTTTATTTGATCGTCAGGATTAATGCGTTGCGAAGTAAATATGCCGAACGAATTCACCGTCCATTGTTGCTTTGAAAATGATATTTAATGAATTCTCAAAAGTAATGCGGTTAATTGAATATCTACGACTGTATATTCGCATATTAGGCAACAAATTATGTTATTTCTGAATGTTCATTAAGGCAGCAGCAAATGATCAATATCGTTCATAACATAATTAATTGTAAGATCGAAACCAAAAGGAGCATTTCGTATGTTGAATGCTGAAGCATCTGAACACGATGCAACTTCCAATTTCGGTGGAACTGTTCTCTGCACTTTTCGAACACACATATATATATATATATATATATATATATATATATATATATATATATATATATATATATATATTTGAGCTGTTACTCGCAAGTAATGTTGGGAAGACCTCGCCCACGCACTAAAACCAGTACGGCCATGAATCACCTTGACTAAGCACTTCGTGAATTCGAGGAATAGGCCCGTCGTTTGAGTTATAGAAAAAATACATTTTTGGGCTTGTCCAAGTTAGCAGCAAAAGGGGATAGATCGGAGACACTTCATATAGCATTTGTAGAGATATAGAACAAATTCTTCTTCCTACTAACATAACTATTTGATATTAATATAAATGAAATTGATTAACTCTTTAGAAAACATGTTTTTAATCAAAACCGGAATATATGAATTCATAAAATTTGAATCTATTACAAATATTTTATCTTTACACAAATCGCAAATAAAACACAATTTACACCGCATAAGAAATATTAATGTCACGAACGTGGAAACGTCTAAACGTATTTTCTTTGCAAGACTATTTTTCCTTATTTTTTGGAATACCAATCATTATTTGTTATAACATTTACACTCAAATCTAGTACTGTTATACACTAATTGCATTTATAAATCCCTGAACTAAGTCCCATAACTCTTTTGAACACCGAGTATTTCAACATCTTGGAAGGGAGCACGCTGCAGCTCCTGGTTTGTCGCCTTCCACTGCGCGGATACGATCGCTCTCGGCCTGGTTTCAGAGCGCGTGGGCGGGCGCGTGGGCGGGCGCGTGGGAGGCCGCGTTCTCGGGACACGGCGCAGCCGCCGCTCGGCCCTCCGGCCTCCACCCCCACCCACGGCCTTCCGCCCCCCTCTTCCCCCGCCCTCTGCCCATCGCTTCTCCTCATCTTACCATAGCCTTGCGCCCACCCACCGCCTGCCCTCCGCTCTCTGTTTGCCGGCCGCTGTCATCGAATCGCCAGCGCGCCGCCACTCCACTGGATCGCTACCCAGTCACCACTCAGTCACCAGCTAACCTGCATTTCCATCGAATTTTAGCTAGAAAGCAACCGCTATCTGGGGTAGAATTCTAGCAACCTGCAGTTCTGATCAAGATTTTTTCGAACTTTCTCCGATCGATCCAATCCGAATGCTGGAATAGTACGAATTCGTATCTTAACAAACCGAACACGAACCACGTGCGATCTTTTCTCATCTTTGTCCGCTCATCTCCTCTTCCACATGCACCCTTGCACACATATCGAGAGACTAATCGGGAGTTTACTACTTAAGCTGTGCCAGGGTGTCCGACTTGGAGACATACCTGGAAAGAGAGAAAGCCCCGCAAACAGACATGTAGGTCGGCGCTAGATCTGGAGTACCACCAACTCTCTCCTATATCATTGACTATGTGATCAAAAGTATCCGGATACGTGGATGAAAAAGACTTACCAGGTCGTAGCGCCCTCCTTCGGTAATACTGGAATTCAATAGGGTGTTGGCCTACCCTTAGTCTTGATGGCAGCTTCCACTCTCGCAGGCATACTTTCAAACAGGTGCTGGAAGGTTTCTTGGAAAATGGCAGCCCATTCTTCACGGAGTGCTGCACTGAGGAGAGGCATCGATTAATTCGGCGAGGCCTGGCACGAAGTCGGCGTTCCAAAACATCCTAAAGTTGTTCGATAGAATTCAAGTTAGGACTATGTGCAGGCCAGTCCATTACAGAGATGTACAGAGTGTAATCACTCCGCCACAGGCCGTGTAGTATGAATAGGTGCTCGGTCGTGTAGAAAGATTCAATAGCCACGAAACTGTCACACAAAACAACAAGGGTGCAATCCCCCTCCATGAAAAACATGACCACTACATAGCACCATTTTGGACGTGTTCGGATACTTTTGATCAAATAATGTACTTCAGCTTCCGAGTCAATGAACCCCATCCCGATCAGGTTTTTGTCCAGTTTCCCTGCTCCATTGAGGAAATGCTGAGATTGCCCCTTGTTTTGCTTCTGGATGTAAATGTAACTTCACTATGCGCACGTTTTGTTAAACTCTCCTTTTGATTTTAATGGTAAGAGTAGAGGTAAGGGCGAGTTGCTATTTTGTTAGCAGTGCAGAAAAATCATACTTACAATTCGTGTACCGATGCAAATACGTTTTCTATAACTCAGAAACGAAAATGACTATTTTTCAAATATTGCTAATCTTGCGATTTTTAAAATTTATTTTTATATATTTATTTTAAACTTTTACTCATATTTCAACTCTTTATAGTTAAAATGACGGGAAAGGAATCTAGAACTGAAGAAAACGTGCGCACATAATCTTCCCCCCCCCTACGTCACATACAGTTTTTACTGTTTTTTGACTGAATAAATTTAATCACATAGTATACATAGCACCCGTGCACCTCGTTTCCGAAGTAGTAGACGCGCCCAAAATCTCTTAGTCGAGCGCTACCCAAGCATCGGCCACCCCGCCGTCCTCGCCGCTCTGCCTCCTGCGCCGTCCGCCGCTGCCGCCGCCGCCGCGGTGCGGGTGTGGGTGGGCGTGGATGTGGGTGGACTCCCAGCCGCTTAATGTCAAGTTCCGGCCGCCTCCGGCACCACGCCCACTCCGGCGGCGCCGCGCGGGCGGGCGCCCTCCGCCCCCGCCTTCTCCCCCGCCCACCCGCCCCGCCCCCGCCCCTGCCGCCACCTCGACCCTGCTGCGCGGAGGCGCCTCGCTCACCCGTGTGGGACCGAGCCCCCGAAGTCTCATAAAATATTTGTGTATGTTCCATTTGACTGCCTACCCAGGCGGAGAGAGGGGCGGGGCCGCCATCCACGTTGCGTAAACCATCGACTGGGCTCCATGAGCTGCTCCAATTCGCTGTAAGACCGACTTGTTTTTTATCCAATGAGCGTATTCTGAGAACCAACCGCAGAGTTATCCTATCAATGATTTCATTTCAATCTGCAATGATTTCATTTAGGCAGATAAACCACTCAAAATGTTCTATATTTATTAACCACGATATTCGTCATAACGATCAATCGAAAATAACAACGTGCCTAAACGTAGTGTTTCGAAACACGCAAAACGACATAACTCGGTTATAATTACGCACATTGCACTATGAAACCGGTAAGATTATTAATTGTTTGACCAAGATTGGGTGTGAGAATCGGTTCAAACGACAAGTTTTCAGGAACAAAAGCGTTTCGTTTTCTAGGGAGGTTCTGGTTGTATACAGTGGCTGACAATTGCTATGCGAAACAGGATCCAAACTGAAAGCTTGATGTTGACCTTACTGTTTACCCCTTACTGCTTTCCTAACTGTTATCCGAAAGTAGCTCATTCACTGTCTCTTTCATTATAGTATTTACTATAATGCCAATTCGGAGATCGCGTTTGTATTTCACAAAAATATCCTAAAGGTTACGCAACTTGCTTAAAGTTAAACTAGCTCAACCGAACAAATTTTGTATCCATTTGTCATCTTATTACTACTTGAGGGATCTAACTTCATTTCTGTATAGCTAATGAAACATTGGATGTTTTTTATTTGTTTGCTAATTTTTATTTCTGAACAAATATATTCATTTTGTTTGTAAGTAATAAATAATTCACATGTTTCTGGAGTATTTATATGCATCTGCAAAGCAAATTTGTGCCTAGAAAGCATTTTTATATCAACTTTTGAGTGCTTATTGCGGCTCAGCTATTCAGAATATCTGAGTAGTGTATTAAACAAAATATAATTAAAATTGTCTTCAGACGTTACTTGGATTGGATATTCGAGATTTCCTCCCCAAACATCCTGTATATATGACTAGCCTTTAATTTGGATTAAGTTTCTAAGACATATGGTGGGAAATCTCATATAAAGAATTTTCAAAGGTATTGTTTGTCCCTGTTTGGAAGGCAACTCATATTGCATTGGTGTTTGCGAGGAATACGAAATCCTTTTGGTTGCGGCACATGTATCACCTGACAAACACATGCCTACAAAACGTTGCCTACCAATCAGGGGCAAATGTTACGTGTGGAACTTCGTTATGAGATTTCCCATCACATGTTCCCGGGCACATGTTGTTCTGATAGGTTTCATAGTCGAATGAACGTAATTACAACCGAGTTATGTTGTTTGCGAGTTTCGAAACACGACATTAAGGCACGTTGTTATATTCGGTTGATCATTATTTACCGTCACATATTCACATTTTTGCTTGTGATAATCCTCGACTCCCTACATAGGTTGCAACGTTTGTGTTTGGAGACATCCTGTAGAATTGACGTTGAATACCAAGTCATCATTTTCTCTTAACGTTTCCCACCTTTGCATTACTCGATATATTGTCACCCTGAGTTCTCTCCCGGCCTTTCTTTCTGATTCCTTCGCGAGTGGTCTTCAGAAAAAACTTTCTTTCCGTCAGTCACATCCGACGGCTTCAACTTTTCTCTTCTTACTCACTGACAACTCCTCGACCTCTCCATCAACGGGATCACGCCATTTATTCGATGAAATTGACCTGGCCACTTGGCAACAATCATAATAGTTTCTCCTACCGTTATATTTTCTAACATTTTATTTCTGCAAGTCGATTTTACCTAATCTTATGCACAAATGTACCATGTCTTTGAGACCTATTTTCTGTCTTACTCACCTTTATTCCTTTGTATAATTCATCACTTCCAATGCCAAATTTCCCTTGATCAACCAAGCAATTTGCTTATGTTCCCATGTCAACCAATACATAATATTTAATACACTCAGGTCGCATCTTCTGTGTCTCCGTCTTAAAATCCCTATTCTGAAATTCCGTCATTTCCATTTGCTCTCACAGCCTACGATTGCATTCTGTATGCTCGCGTACATTCTCTTCATTTTCTCTGATTTTTTTTTGTCTGTTGTTCTTCTATTGCTTTTATTTCCATAGTCTTCTAGATTTCCTTGTCGATCACATTGCGTAAGGTCTTCCATTCACAACATCCAAAGTGAAAATTTAATATTTCACTTTCCACCACATTGAATCTTGTCTTCCATTTCGTTTTTATCTCTACTACCCTACAACGCTCTACTACCCTCGTTCTCCACCTCCTAGCACGTATATATGTAAATTACGGTTTATTCATATTACACTCGGCGTCGCCAACTATTTCAATCGGTATGTGTGGTAGCTCGAGCTACCTCATACAGCGAACAAGCTGAATGGCATTTGTCACCTGTTAAGAACAAAAGAATCGTTATAAATTGTTTCTTCTTTTGATTCAAATATCAATCTATTGAATACTTATTGCTTTGAACACTGTATGTTGCGTATTTCTTGACTTTGAAGATATGTTTAAATATTAATCAGCAGATTTGTAGCGTGCCCCTTTAAATCGAAGGAAACCTAGGTAGCTTCCATATTAGTGGTGCTTCTTTCAACAGGTGTGGGCATCAAATAGTCTCATGTAAAAACAGTTTGAGCGTTGAGCGAATAAATTCGAAAAATTTGCTGAAAAGGATGTGTGTAAAATGACGTGAGAATGAATGATTGGTTATGAAGGACTAAAATTACCGCAACATCCTACATGTTCCTTGCCCTTTGTCCACTGCTTGTAGATGTATCTCGCTGAAAAATACCATTCCAATCGATGTCCTTGTTAAACATTACATTTACATTTACCAATTTTTCCCCCACGTTTCCTAAACGCTCGATTCTTTCACCGGTTTCAGATGTTTTCAAACGTTTTCAAACCTCTCTGCGAAGGTGATAGGGAAATACTAGAAAACTGGAAGAAAGAACCTCACAGACGAAACGGTGGACACAAGTCGATGAGCAAAAGATTGGAGAAATGGTACGGAAACGATCACTTAGAAAGGAGAAAGGGAGTGGAACGAATGCTCGCAGCAGAAGGGATCTGGGACTTCTCGCGTTCCCGTACCCCTCCCCACACAGTTCTCCCCACCCAACCCCCTTCCCTCCCTTCCCACAGCGCGTGCCGCCCATCGGACTTCCGGATCGTTTCGCCGGCACATTCCGCCTCTCCAGCGCCTCCTCCTCCCCCGCCCCCGCCACCATCGCCGACCGCCTTCGGCTGCCTGCCACATATTTCTTTTACGAGGTATGTAAAGCTTCGCGAAACTTTTAAATCTTCTATCGTACACTTACAAAATGTAAACAAACTTTCCGAGAGGTGTAACAAGAAAACTTTGTTGTAGTTGTTGTTTCCTTAGGTACGCGTGCCCCCAGCGAGCTAGGCGCCGCGCGGATTCCGAAAAGGGGACTGGGCGTCCCACGGGAGGCCCGCGGCCAGGAGCCCGCCGGCGGGCTGGGGGCGGGGAGAGAGGGGAAAGGGGCGGAGCAGGATGTGGGGCCGGGGACCGGGGGCCGGGGAAATGGAGAGGACGCGAGGTCCGGGGAACGAATTGAGAGACGGAGTTACTAGCAACTGAAAAATATAGCACATAACGTATTGAATGAAAGCCTGGATAATATTAAACGTTGACGGAAATTGTTTTAACGCTGATTCGTATTAAGATTGCCGACGCAAATTACTGTTAGGGAAGCCCATGCGCTTGAGACGTAATAGGAAATCACGCGAAAAGTGATGGATGTCTTGACGTTATGTTTCAGGCGTGATGGCAAAGGTAAACCACCAATTACATCGTCTGAATTATCATTCCTCATTGCTTGGAATAACCGGGCCCCAGTTCTCTGCTAGTTGATCATCATTTTGTAAGGAATACGACGTTTAATTATTTTACATTTGATAAATTTACTAACGAAATTATGTAATAAGCTTTTCAACTACTTTAATAGTTCTGCTTATTATTTTCCCATGTCATCCACAAATTTTTGTAATGTTTACTTTCTATACACAAAATTATAAAATAAAAGCATGAAGATGTCATATAATGAAGCATGAAGATAATCATTGTGTGAGGATAATTTCAAAAGAGTTATTTAAGTCATGCCGATAATAACTGATTAGAATAGGTCATCTATTTATTGGAAATCATTCTTTGATATTTGTTTTATTGTGTCGTTTTTCTATAATAATCACCTTGTTCAGTTTACAACAGAGTTGTTTTATTTTTAAATAATGTTCGTTATTTATGACAAAATACGTATTTCCATTATCCGGAACTCTACAAAAATATAATCTTTCTTAGAAGGCTGGAAGCGGAACTGCATTAAGAAAAGAATAATGACGCGAACAATATTTTCAAATTAATATTTTGGATGGAATACCAAACCGGGTTCAATATCACTTAAAAATTAAATTTTTCTTGCCAGGAAATCCTACTCAATTACTGAAAGAAACTCTTTCTTTCTTTCCTTTAACAAGCAGAAAAAACGCATACTTTCCCGTTCCTTAGTTTACCATTCATAACAAAAAAAACTGCTTTCGAAATTATTGAAATTTCATTTTTACTCAGTATTTGAATTTAGACTGAAGGCAAAACCGATGAAATAGAGTTATGTTTAGAATATTGAATTCGTTTTATATATGACTGCACACGTATAGCAAACGAGCATTGATTTGTTTTTAGCAGTTTGTGATGTGATAGAACTTAAGATTTATACATATTCATAATTCATCATTCATTTTTGCATTTCTCCTCAAATAATTTCGTCATAGTAACCCAGAAAACTCCGACCGCATTTTCACCCTCCCTGGGCGTCCGATTTCCGCTGTTAGTTTGGCCGTCTCCAAGAACTTGAAGTCGAAAGACGGTCACGTCCCCAAAGACCAGAGATGAAACTTCTTCCTTTCTGTTGAATTTTCCCGCAACGTTTTCGTCAATATCCCCTCTGAAAAAAGCGACAAATAGTGAAGTATTGTATCAAAGTAGTGAGAGATAACTAATAAACGAGACGTTTAATAATTTTATATTTAAAAATTATTCGCTCCACTAGCAAAGAAAATTGATTTAAAAATCAAACTTGAATTTCTGCCGAGTATTTTATTAAAATATCATTCGATTGTGACCCCCACCACAGTCTTACTTTACCTACCGGCTAGCTCAGATGGCAGTGAATCATGTGCAATTGAGCGAGATGGATGGACGCTGTTGTTTAAGAATGAAAGAAGTTATTGAATGAGATAAAATTTAAAGATAAATGAATCAAAATAAACCAAGCACAGAAAAAGTAAGTTTCTACCTGAGCTCAGTTTTTCCCAAAACAAAACTTATTCTAGTTAAAACCTAACATGAAAATTTTAAGGCTACACTTACAGAATATTAGTTTGCCTCTTGAATTTTATTCTAGTCAATGCGCAGCTGAGAATTGTTGCCTGAATTAAACAAAAATATTTGAGCAAGAGTCCATTTTTCTACATAGACTGAAGGGCCTACCTGGAGCCATTGCCAGGCTCTGCGTTGACATCACCCGTGTTGTTGTTGTGGAGGTCATTCGCCCCTTCAAGCTGTTGCGTCCTTTCACTGAGCATCGTCTGAAAAGCCGGGCAGCGGTCACGACGTCTCTGGGTTTGTGGTGAAGGTTCTAGCACCAGATAGCGGGAGGCCCGCGGGCTGACTCGCGACACACGCCACAGTTTACTAGTCGAAACTTTACGGAATTGTGAAGTTCCGGAAACCGTGTAGCGTAATTTTGAAAATTCAATAAATGTCCTTCAAATTTTCAAATGATGCCAGCAAATGTGGGTGACACTTTACCACACATTGCTTCTAAATGGCGGTTTAACACACAGTAAAGTTTAAAACACGCATCACAACGTTCTAAAATGAAGTCAAGTGCCCGGCGGTTTAACAAGAAATCAAGTACTGGTGCGAGTGGTGGTCTGACTATAAGTGCCCTCGGTTTGTACTGAAGTCTCCGGCGGTCTCGGTTATCGCGTCCTTTCACTCCCAAAAGTTCTAAAAGATTCAAAGATTTCGATAAAATGGCTGGCTATTGGTTTGAGGTTATTGTGTACCAGAAAAAATTTCGGCCAATCGCCGGACACGTGTTAAGCAACCCGAATGGAAAGTTACAGTATCTCCTTCTGTCATTCTTTTGTTTATAAAATGCACGTGCAGTGCAGTGTGTCGCTTCCTCGGTGGTCCGGGATTTCCCATACCTTAATGTTAATGAATAGCAAATTGATAGGTGGGCGAGTTCGAGAGAGTGTGTCGACGTTTTCCCTGCGAGCGAGCACTAAACAGATCTTTAAAAAAGAGTAGGGGATCCCAAGGCGCCCCTTCCAGCTGCAGTCGAGAACGAAGAATTGGTTCAGCGGAGGGTGTGACTAATTGATGCCACTTGGCGCCGAACCTGACTAGACCTTTGCGTTCGTCGGTACTACGTCGCATTTAAAAAAATAAGTTTGACGTTTAATAATTATTTCATCAAAATTCGATGACGCCACATTATAAAAAGAAGTGTCTGGCTTTTTAATTAAAAAGTTACATTCCCACATGGTTGTTTTCAATGATACAAAATGCACGATGGAGACTGTGTCGATATTCTCCTTAGTGTGTTGTTAATAAAGGTGAAAATATCCCTGTAAGAATTTAATAATATTGGGTTTTGCCTCACCATCAAAAGTACGAGATAATTAGAGAAAATACAAAATACTGTTGCAACACAACATTGTATTTTATGCTTTGAACGTCATGATCAGTCAATTTATTGGAAGATTTTACAGTTCCGAACTGAAAAACGTATGTTCTGATTTAAATAAAATATTTCAATACTGACCCACTATTTTTATAGACAGCGATATCCAAGATAAATAAACGAAGGTTATTAACACTTTTACACATTCAAATTGTATTTATTAACACACATATATAATAAACAAATTAATACCACAATATTTCATACTAGAACATAATGTTCATTAATAATATCTTGCTACACGACACAATGAATGTTTGAATGACCGTAACGACGACAACGTAATAAAAATTTAAGTTTTAACATAAAACATTATGGTTTTAATTTCTTTAATATATGTGTGTGTTAATAAATGCAATATGATTGTTTAAAAGTGTCAATAACCTTCGTTTTTTATCTTAGATATCGTTGTTTATAAAAAATAGTGGGTCATTATTGAAATATTTTATTTAAATCAGAACAGACAGTGCATGAACGCTTCGTCTAAATTACCATTGGTGTGAAATCACTTACACCAGGAAGCAACATCTAATGGATGGTCTTTCGACTTGTGTATTTCTGTACTGAGTGTGTTTTAAAGCGTCTGGAGAGGTGTTGGTGTCGAGAAGAATGGTCGTTCACCCGTGACCAGCCGCCCATTCAATACGGAACTGCAGCATTCCCCAGAAGTGAGTCCGACGAAGTCTCTGAAAACTCTCATCACAGGAGCCGACAGAACTCTAAAATTTTAACTAGACATCGGTGTCAATCCAAACAGCTCTTCCGCCGGTATCGAGAAATTCGCTACCATGAGCTAGGACTGGACGCTGCTGTTGCACTCACAATCGCATTCGCCGAATGAGCTGGTCACGTTACATATAGATGTTCAGTTACATTGTACATCAAATGACTAATTTATACCTGACTGACTGTCAACATTGCATGTCACGATGCAAGAACATTCCCCGGACGCAAATAAACTGCTACTAATTCACAAAATTAACTGTTCTGAGAAAAGAGAATACATACATAGATACACTGCAACTATTTATAATGTAGCACTTACATTCTAGCGGGAACAGAAGCTTCTAACCCGAAATATTAATCACAACACGATTCACAAATAATCAACTTACCATTTCACTTCTGTTCTACGATAGATCTTCAATTCTGGATGCAAACATTTCTGTAATCAATTAATTATTGATTCAAAAATTACCAAGTTCGACTGCTTCATTGAGTAAATAGAAAATAAGCGAGTTTATTATGTACATTTATAATAAGCATGTAAAGCTTCATCACCACATACTTTCTTGCATTATTTGTAATTTGCAATTTTCTAAACTTTTGAGACTTCAGTGAAAATGAGACCTGCGCCATGTTTAATCTCTATCCAAGATAAACTCGAATCCAAAAACTTAGATGATATAAAAGTATTGTTTTTACAATTTTTGTCTCATTGTTCGGGGTAATGTCTGAAATGGCAGAACCGATTTTAAGCTGCTTTTCACTGAGAGGTGGTGCGTTTCATCGATCATAACCTTTTTTCTATCTATTAATTGCTTTTTTCTAAAAAAGATTTTATTGTTTGTTTTTCATACAAATCTAGTTTTATCGCGATTTTAATGAGATTTTGCGAACGGGAACTTCAAAATACGAGAATTGTCACTGTTGCATTAGATTTAGTTAAAAGTATTCCTATTCCCCTATTATATCTTCTAAAGCAAAATTTGAGTGTGCACACTTTCAGTTTTTTGAAAATATTTCGAAACGATACCGGCTCAGGTTGACTGAGGGCATCAAATGATACCTGGTACTCGAGTTCCGACGGTGGCAAGATTTTCTATATTGGCTAGACAGCTAGATTGTATTCAGCCGCTGTTTGGAGAAGAATTGTAGCAGCAGGTGCTCGGATTGTTAGTTTTCCATGCTTTCTCCGACCAATTCCAGGCGAATGCTGGAGAAGTACACTCACAAAACGGGGTCACGAATCGTGCGCGATCCTTCCTTCTTCTCCCCATGTCTTCTCTCTACCCTACATACACACGCAATTTCACTTACATGCACTACACTATATATACACATATCGGGACACCAGTTGGGAGCTTAGAGCTGGGAAGAGATACCTTGATGGAAGGTCGTGTATGTCGGGAGGAACGTGCAGGTCGGGGCCGGATATCACCATCTAGCGGTGGAAGAACACCGTTACCACATGATAAAGACATACACTACATTTATGGGACTAATGTCCATATCTGTTGACGTGTTCGGAAACACGAAACAACCCTGATCGAAAACGATGAGTAAATTGACAAATGTGAAGTAATACTGTCTTAAATCCCATAACATTTTCTACGTGTATTTTCATTGATTTCAATGGTGCAATTAGGCTTTAAGTAATGCCAGTAAAAATTGTCACTGGAGGTTTGACGAGAGTACGCAACAACGCACCTGTATACAGATGTATATAGTACCGATGTGGTTTTAACGATAATTACGGGACCGATAAACATGGTAGGGAGGAACAGGACGGGTTAAGTGATGCAGAACTAGTTAGGGTGGGGCGGGGCAGGCTGCAGGGTGACAGGCGGAGCTGAGAGAGTTGGTCAGGGCACGGTGCGCTTGCGCGGGACGGGGAAGGTTCGAAGCAGAGAAGATGATGGGAGATACCGGATAGGGAGGGGATACAGTATAGATACATTAATTCCATTTACTCTAATAGATAAGTGTGATTAATCGATACCTGGATAACACAGGGTACTTCAGTTAGCAATAATCGATGTGTACATTGGGGTGCACTTACAATACCCATCCTCATACTGCCCGTTTAAATATCGCTACAACCCAATACCTGAAATTTATATGAGTAAAACATTCAATCTACTCGTCAAAACAACAGGTGTTCTTATGTTTCCGAACTTCTGAAATAGGTGACAGGAAGGAAGGAAGCAAGATCAAATCCGATGAAGAGGTGAAAAAGGTGATTCACTAGTGTCCACAGTCCAAATCAAAGGACATTTAAAAATTGATTCACTCTCATATAGGAGAACAAATATGAATAAATAACGTGATGTCTTTATGAAGAATAGTTACAGGTGAGAAATATAGTACCTTAATCATTCAACAGTGACAAACACGAAAATAACATGGACTTTTCTGCATAATTTGCTTTGACGTTTACCAAAACTTCTGTAAATCTTAGTTATAGCCATTCAGCCAATATCTTTAGCTCAAGATTTTTAATAATAAATTACTCAAAATATAATTACTTCCAATGGCGATCAATCAGAAATTGATAACAATTGTCTTCCGATTGATTGAAATAATTGTAATATAACAATACAATAAATTAATGATGGGAGTATTTACAAAAATTATAGATACGGAAATGCTTTCTGGAAAGCATTCTACAGTCCAAGGTCTTTGCTATAAACTCAAGTTAATTGTATCCTAGCCTAAAAAGGGTTCCGCGAGAGGGCGGCGGAAATGATGACTTTCACTTAACTCATGTGAAATTTGTTACGATGAAACGAGTTTGCTTGCCTGCCTTACGAGGGGCTAGTCCAACCCATGTGAATCGTCCTAAATTTTACCTCTATCCCTATTCCTTACCAATTCTGGCTAATGGGTAGATGACGCAGAGCGCGGGCGAGACGCCAGCGCGAAGACGCTGCCTGTCGGCGATTCCTGACTTGACTATGACTGACGTGACTTGGCAACACAACGGCCCCTAGAGGGCGCTTATTAATAAGCCCAAATGCACTCAACGCTCCTTAAAGAGTTAGGAGACGCGCTGCGTAAATATAGATGCAACAAATTAAAAAACAAACCCTTGATGAAAAACATTTTTCTTTCAGTGAAGAGCAGTACACGTGTAAATTAGAATTAGATTATTGCATCAAGAGGGATTTGTCTGAATACAGGGCCCTTATATTTATACTGGCATTAAACCTATTTGCAACATTACGTAGTCAAAGACACCAGAATCCTGCAGTCACGAAATGCAGCGATTTAGCAATTTAGCACCTTGACCAACTTGTAAAAAACGTGATAAAAAATCTAAACGACCTTGATGAAAATGTTGTTTGAAATCTAATAAATTACTCTTGCCTGACCTTTGATCAGTTTTGTCATTTTTAAGACGTTATTTATAAATAATGGTTTCTAGAATAACACATGTATAAAAAAAGTAGGAAGACCTGCTAACAACAAACTCCGCGAATTGCCTTTGTTGGCACATTGGCCGCCAAATTGCTTCAAATTTGGCGCCTCGTTTCTAATAAGGCATTTTTGATGTTCTTTAAAGGCGTTAAGAGGAAAATACCATACATTTCAAACTTGTCGCTCTGGAGATTCTAATTTTACTAAAAAAAAGCCGCGCGAATTTCTTCCCGGTTGACCAAATACTCACTTCTTTCGTACAAAGTTCCTTGACGTAGATTGCCAACTGTTTCCGGTTAGTTCGGAGCGTCACCGACATATCGCATCATCTCCTGGGCAGCCCCGCGTAAAATAGACCATTGTCAAAATTTCACAATTTCTGACTTCAACGGCAGGCCACAACGCGTCACCAGCTAGCATTGTCATCAGAGCCACTGGATGCAGTCGTAACGTGAAGTAAAACGACGAGATTCGTTTACTTCGTAAAGAATAATTTGATTTCGCCTGAACAGAGATAACTGTGACAATCTCTACAATACTCGTTAATTCTTTCTCCAAGTTACAATCTTTGTCAATTGTGTGTCGTCTCTTTTCCAGAACACTCTTGTCTAATAAAAAAACTACTGGTAGAAGACGTGATGTTTCGTTGCAGCTTCTTCTAATTGCTGTCCCATCAGTGAAAAATCTATAAAAAAATCAACTGAATAATATTTTCACCTAAATCCTAAACAGTAGCGAAAATGGGAAAAACAGGGTATTTATGAGGATTGTGACACCACTACACCAATTTTATACACAGTTTCTTTGGTGCAAATATTGTTCTTATATAAAAAATACTATTCGTATTACATTACGAGAAGCTAAACAATTGGAATCTAGTTTTCTTGCTACAGAAAATATATACGATTGGTAGCCAACTGAAATCCTTTGACTGCATTCAAGAGCTATTTACCTAACACTCG
Organism: Gryllus longicercus; assembly: GCA_038098605.1. Classification (NCBI taxonomy): domain Eukaryota; kingdom Metazoa; phylum Arthropoda; class Insecta; order Orthoptera; family Gryllidae; genus Gryllus; species Gryllus longicercus. The sequence goes on along the minus strand of JAZDUA010000264.1, from coordinate 1,877,274 downwards.
TGCCCGACGAGTTGCTAGCTAAAAGTGATGGTTGAATATGATCATTTATAACCCACCTACAAGTTTGTAACACTTTTTCTGAGACACCCACAGCGCGTATTTGTGTGAATATGTAAACAGACTTGATTTCTGGCAGAACGCAACAGAACGCTCTTTCGGTACCTCGGGAAGCAAATAGTCGGCGAATCCAGAGAAGATCACCAGAGCACAGGCGAGCCGAATAAATTACTTACGAAACAGCGCTGTTAGTTGCTGCCCGTGGCGGGACGGCGGCGAACTTCCACTTAACGGAATAGCGCGGAAGGGTTCGTCGTGACGTCACGCTACTTATAAATAGCGGAGCAGCTGACGGATCGTCCCTTTTTCCTGTACGAGACGCCGAGTGTGGTGAGCGAAATCCGGTAGGGCGGAGTCGACATCTTGTCATGGGACAGCGCTAGTAAGAACTTTTGTACGAGACGCCGAGGTGAGAGGTCCTTTGCGGTCAGTCAGTGCGGTAGTAGTTAGAGGGAGCATCATTTTGATGGGAGACGTCGAAGAGTTCGGACGTGCGTAGAGAGCTAGATGTGAGACGAAATTTTGTAGAAAGTACGGTGCGTAGTAATTGTTCAGGCGAAATAATAGTGCGATAGCGGAAGATTCAGCCTCCTGGACGGTGATTAATTAGGCGAAGTGTAATATTGCATAAAGAATGTGGAAAGTGGTGGAGTAACTAATACGAGGCGGAATAGGGGTCGCGAAAGCGAGAACTGTGATCTGTTGAGAGGCGTCAGTAGAACTACACCAGTAGAAGATAGCGGATTAAGAAGTGTTGTAAAGAACGCCAGAAAACCGATACGCCGTTAGCAAACACGCGTGAGGACTGTGAAATATGGGTCGGCGTGCCGCATAGGAAGAGAGGCGAAGAAAGAAGCAGAAGCGAGAATTCCGGTGCCGAGCGTGGTCAAGAGGCGAGACGAAAGAAGATTGGACGTGGTTTTGGTGGCAGGAGAGATGGAAGACGGCGTTTTCGAGCGACATCACGGACGGCTGGTCTGCGAGGAAGTGAAGCTACCGTGCAAAGTCATACAGACGGCGTCTCAGAACGGTTTGGAAGCTGCGCATTGACCGCCCATCAAAGATAACATAAACTTTGTAAAACAATTAGGAGCCGACAGAGAAACGAGAGCGGAGCAGCAGAAAGGCTGTGATAGTAAATTTGCATATTCACATAAAATCTAGATAACGGCAAAGCAATTGAAAGAACCTTGTACGCTGGTAATACAGTTCATTCTAATGATAAATGTTACAAGAAAAGCTGTGTTAACGCTTGTTCCTCAGTTTCGTGTGATCTTGACGAGGAAAATTTAACTGAAAATAATTGTACTAAGTAATCGATTCAATGTGTTCTTCTTAAAATCAATGAGTCTGTGTAGAAAGGGGGATATGATTTTCCTCAGTCATAGGGAGTTAATATTTGTTGTTTAAATCGTGCTGACAAGCAATAGGTACCGTGCACGGGTATTTGTGGTAACATAGTAGTGAATTAGGAAGAAATACTCGAACCAGAGCGAGTGAGCAATAACAATTTTTGAAGGGTGTGAACAGTATTTTTGATTTCGTACTGAATATTTGTGTGAAATTTCATATTTGCGATTTTTGTGTATTCTTTGACAGTGCTGATGTATGTGTCATATTCTGGAGAATATACGTACTGTTTTTCCTAATTCTGTGTCTGGATGCAAATCGTTGGCATACCCAAAAAGATCCTTCAGATTACAAAGCTCGTTCAGAGCATTCTTTCTAACGCCGGCAACCAAAGGTTAGCGTTAGAATATATATATATATATATATATATATATATATATATATATATATATATATATATATACATATATATGTGTGTGTGTGTGTGTGTGTGTGTGTGCAAGTAGAAACAATAAATAAAGCTATTCAATCTCATATATTGAAATTTGAAGCACAGTGTCTGTGCCGAGCCGGAAGGGAGCGGAGCGCGGCTGTACTCGGGGGATTGGCAAAGAGGGGATCGGGCAGCGCGGGGCTTTGTGGAGCGGGGCGGAGGGGGGAGGGCGCGGCTCGGGGCGGGGCTCGCGGGCTCGCGACGCGGGGCCGCCCCCGCGGGACTCCTCGCCGAAGACGAGCGGCCGGAATTTAATTTCGGGCTCCTCGTCGAGACGGACAGGGAGCGTTTCAGGGACTAACAAGTATTTTAGGGCGCGGGCGCGGGCCGCGAGCGCGGCCGCGTTGGGCGCGGGCCTGGGCAGAAAGTAGCCAACAACGGGAAGTGGAAGCAAAATTATTTGACATCATGTCCATAATGGGTTTCCGAAAGCTGCTGATTTTGAATCGAATGTTAAATCTGAAATTTTGCCCAAAGCGATGAGCAACGGATGGTAGCTCAAAAATGCATTACAACCAGTCCAGTCGCTCCATATTCCACTTCCAACAGCAACCACTCCGCCCATTCATTCGCTACGGCACTTTTCCCACATAGTATCTCACTTAGTGTTTTCTTTGTTATTTCTATGTTAAATAAATTATTTTTAAAAAAATTAAATAATTCTCCATGATCAGTAGTTTCCCAAAACAAGCACAGGGACTAATGATTTCCCACATATCCCTCTCGTTTTCATTCATTATATTAAAAGCTTATATTTTACCTGAAAACCCTACGTGAACAAATTAAAACGCAAAACTGCCAATATATAAACATTCTTCGCATATATAGGAAAAACGAATTATTAATAGAGAATAACTATTACGCAGTTTTTTATTTTAGTGATTCAATTTTCCCCTGGTTTTAAATATCACACACACAGACACACACACACACACACACACACACACACACACACACACACATATATATATATATATATATATATATATATATATATATATATATATATATCCATTTTAAAAGGTAATATATTGTATCTTGTAAAATATCTTTCTTTCTGAAGAACATAAATTATAGTTTTTTATTTCGCTTCACCTGAGATTCGAGATCACTACTCCCATAATCTAAGTAAACAAAATTTGTAAGGACAGCGCCCACACGGAAAAAATACTCTCAAACACACTGCATCCATGATTTGAAATAATCTGTTGAATGTAGTAATATGATAGACAACAGTAAAAAGGATCATGGGTCTCATGAACGGCGGGGGCAGAAGAGGTGGCGTGGGTGGGTGGCTGAGATTTTAGGGCAGAGGGCGAGGGTGGGAGGTGGGGCGGTGGGTGTCGTGAGTTCTGAGGGCTGTGAGAGCGGAGGAAGCTTTGGGAGCAGTGGGGGCTGTGGGGGTGGAACTGTAAGGCCTATTGCCCACGCCGCGGCAGAAGCTCGCGAACGTCAATCATCTGGGCTCTTCGCCGACCCTCCGGCGACGACGGACAAAGGGACCGCAGCAGGTACCTGCTGCGGTCCCTTTGTCCGTCGTCGGCGAAGAGCCCTGATGATTGACGCGCGCGCGCTTCTGCCGCGGCGTGGGCAATAGGCCTAAAGACTCTGGGGCCGGTGGAAAAATGGGCTGCGAGGGCGGTGGGAACTATTGAAGCTGTTAGGGCGCCTTCCCACGGCGCGTCCGCGGCGCGCTTCCTTCAAGGAGCAGAGCCCTTCCGACGCAGCCACCGCGGGAGCCACGGCCGCACCGCCGCCCGCCGTGGAAGGGGGTGGGGTCTGGAGGGGTAGGTTTCGTCGACCCTCCGGCGACGACGAACAAAGGGACCGGAGCAGGTAGAACGCTGCGGCCGTAGCGCAGTGGGAAGGCTCCCATTTAAAGCTGTGTACTGCTAGCCGTGGCGCGTGGCCCTTCCTCCGCTTCGCGTAGCTGGAGTTCGGCGTCGGCTGCCGCAGCAGCCGCCACCCGCTGCACGTGGGAAGGCCTCCATTAAAACCAATGCTCTGCTACGCGCCGCGGTCGCGCCGTGGGAAGGGGCCCAAAGATTTGGTAGGTCAGTGGGAGCAGTGGGTACTGCGGGAGCTCTGGGTGGTGGGAGCGACGGAGGCGACGATGTAGCAGGGTATAATGATCCCTGTCGAGGTGGCGAGGAGGCGAGGCGGCGGGAGCAGCGGTGGCAACGGGGCCGTGGGGGCGGCGAAGGCGGCGGTGACGATGGAGGAGGCGAGGGTGACGCGGCGGCGCGGGAGGCGGGGCGCGAGACGGCGGGGCTGTGGGGGACAGCGGGGCAGTGGGGGCGGCAGGGCCTTGGGGGGGTGGTGGGGTCGTAGGGGGCGGCGGCTGAGAACGCCGCACCGTGCGCTGTGCTGCTTAGGGGCGACTCTTCGATTGAAGCGGCAGCGTGCCGGTGCGGGAGCTTGTTCCACGTCGACAATAGGAAAGGATTCATCTCTTTTCCCGGGCTCCTATCCAGCCGCTGAAACGCTTCCGTTATTATCGTAATGACACTGCTTCTTTTGGCGATCCCGTGATTTTTCGTTACTGCTATGCTCCTAGAAGAACACTAAACTGCTCGTAGTTTGGAGACTAGAAGGGACGCTTTAGAAGTTCCTCAGTTTACGTTTCTCAGAGCAACGTCCTCTGAAAGCCATGTGCATGTCTTGTCGTGACTAATGACACAGAAGCATTGTGTTCTTTCCGGCAATATTCCCATCGCCAGTAAGAATTAGAGTTCCGGAATGACATTCGTTTCTTTTTATCTATTTGTAATCGCCAAAACAGAAAAGCTGAATGTAAAGTTCGGAGCGAGCTAATGTCTTTAATTTGAAAACACATCGTGTAAAGTAATACTGGCACTTTAGTATCGACCGTTTAATAAGCAAGCATTTCATTATATTAATACATACTTATACAGAGGTAACTCTCAAATATTCTGTTTTACCTTTTATTTTCTCCTTTCTATGCATTGAGACTTTTCATACTAATCATTTCATTCATTCAAGAATTCAAGATCGATGGAAATATACATTTTTTGGAGGGGGTGATTCCGAAATAATGTTTGAAAAAATTTTTCTGCATTCTTGTACCGACAACAATCCTCCAGTGAACAAATAGTGAAATGACACTCTGTGTAATCATATATACCGCCATTCATCTATCAATACATGATTTATGAGATCGTATTTTTAATTTTGGAGATTATATTCCAGACGCTTTTACTAATCTTTTTGTGATTATTGGAGAATTATACAGCTTGGCTCAAAAATTAGTATCACAATCATGCGGGTGAAGATTTTAAATAAATGGCGATTTATTATTATACATTATCCAAGTTAGTGTGTACTATTTATTGGTACATTACACTACAGCTTTATTATTGTATGTAGCTATGGTTATGAATTAGAAATTTCTCTATCTTGAAATCAGGATAATTTACTGTTACGAGACTTTTGTAGTCGCTTGTAATCTTTGCTGTGCATCATTGTGCACACTGACAATCTGCCAGAGAATATCGCAAATTGTAATACCCCTCTGCTGCGTATCAGTCACGGATCTCAGAGTTGTCTCCACTGTGTTAGAGTAGCATTGTTACAGGTCACGGAATGTCTGTCCACATTGCTCGACAGCAAGGACTGAGGGGATTGTCTGCGTGTCGTCTGTTGAGGTGAAAATCAATTACCCTTGACCGCCGACACCCGTGGGGTCTTAAGCCCTGTCAGCGTCGTCGCTCTTGGCAACGCTTAGAGCCCCTTCTTGTTGAACGACGCCTTCGCTACTGGAAAGAGATGGACACGTGTGTTCATTCGGCAGATTCCTGCTGAATAAAGGCAGATGTTAAATTAAAAGTTCAAAAATGGCATTAAAACATCCTGATATCCATTGGAAATATAATTTTTTTCTCGGGTTAATAGCAAATTTCATTTGAGTATAATCAATGTTCAAATTGTTTGAACTGAACAGTATATCGACTAAAATCTTTTAGAAATTATTACAGCCATCTAGATTTATAAGCTGCCGTTACACCATCTATTGTAATTGTTTACATATACTACTTTTTAACATCTACAACTATATGTCCTTTGTTCAAATTCGTACGTTTTAAAATTTAATCCCGAATGATATTAGTCTTATCCGATATTACTTTAATGGTAATGGTTATTATTCCTCTTGGAACAGTCCAAATTCTTCGAAAGCTTCATATAACATAATAGAAGCAGAATTACGTATTAAGGAAGAATATGTAAAGCATTTCTCACTTTTCCTATTCTTTTCTTAGAAATGAAATAAGGAAAATAAATATGTGGAGAATATATATATATATATATATATATATATATATATATATATATATATATATATATATATATATATATATATATATATATATATAATATTGTAACATCCCGGACCCTTATTTTATATTTATTTTTAACAAAGTGACTTTTAAGCAGATCGATCTGACCGCAACTGGCACTGCGCTAATTCTCCAAGAAAGGGAGGGGGGATTCCCAGTGTAACCCGGCGTATCAGTTTTCCTAATTTCCCTTCAGTAGCGTGGCCCCGGTTGCTCAGTCTGAAATTTTGGTGGGACGCATGCGTGATCGGCTTTTCCATGCACTATGCATTTAAACACATCGGAAGTTTAACAAATGGATTTTCATTCGCGTTTCATAATTGTGGGTGAGGCCTCCAATTACAATATTAATTTCCTTAACCTAACATAGCTTAATGATTATGCCCTCTTGGGTCAATGTCCGGGCGATCGCCCATTTACAATATATCGATCATCAATTTTCTGTTTGCTATCGGAGCAGTATACATATAAAATCGATATAACGAGGAGTCTTTTCGAGGAAATACCCTTAATAAAGCCACCGCGATAACTGATGATGCAATAACATTCTGCAACAGAAGAGTAGTTTGATTATTTTCTATGAAAAAAGTATATAACCAGTACGTATGCTTTTAAAATGCTAGTGTGATTTTAACACGTAGTTATTTTCATTTAGCACACAAGAAAGAACGTTGTAAACGCTGCAAAAACTTGCACAATTGCGACACCAACGCGTGCGTCTAAGAGAGAAGTCACTGAATATTCCGTTAAACGAGACGCATTGAGTGTTTAGAAACATACTATTCCGAAAAATTCTTTATTGACGTGAAAATTTAACCTCAAGTATATTCTACGCAAAGAATTTCTACGAAATATCCACATTTTTCAAAGACTATGATTTCTGAATAGAAATGTAAGGTGAACGTGCAAGATATGACTGCTCCAAAGACTTGGAGTACAAAATTACTCGCGGCGTTCGAGCGTTTGTTGAAGATCAAAGGTGCACTTCCTGTGCCATTCGGAATAGATTTCTTGTTGCTGAAGACTTTTGTAAAGAAATGTTTCTCTTTTTTCTAGCTTAAAGAATGCGATTTTTCAAACAGAAAGAAGTTACAGAGGAAAAGCGTCGACAATCCTAATGTATGATGTATTCTGTTGGTTCTGCAAAGTTTGTGAGCCGTATTTTGTGCTACTTTGCAAGACGTCTATCACCTCCACACCGTCCCGTTTGGAGTTTAAGATCATTTACATAGCAATGGAATTGTGTACTACTTACAATTAATACAAAAACAAGACCATTGAAAAATGTAACAAAACTGAAGGAATTATTTATAATATGAAAATTAAAATATCAACAGATACTTCATATTTTGCATATCTCAATAACATGTTCCTTTTCTCAGAATGCTGATACTTGGAAGCTTGGGATCCAGTATAAGAGAATTTGTACAACTCTCTATGCATTTTATGGCTCATAATGTGTTCAGGAATCAGCATTCATAAATGTTTCAATTGTAGGAAGTAATCAAAAAAATGGTTATAGACTCCAAAAACTATAATAAAAAATACTCTCGGGGATTATCATATATTTACAATCTGAAAAGAAACGGACACAAATATTTCATTATTTTTGTCTGGTTTTGTTCATGAATGAATAGAAAGCGGACAGTTTAATGAGGCGGTATTGCATTCACTAGCCAGACCCCTAAGATACACTGAAGAGCAAAAAAACTGGTACACATGCCTAATATCGTGTTGGGCTCCCGCGAGAATGCAGTAGTGCCGCCACACAACATGACATGGACTCGACTAATGTCTGAAGTAGCGCTGGAGATAATTGACATCATGAATCCTGTAGGGCTGTCCATAAACTCGTGAGAGTACGAAAGGGTGGAGATCTCTTCTGGATAACATATTGCAAAGGCATCCCAGATATTCTCAATAATGTTAATGTCTGGGGATTTCAATGGCTAGTGGAAGTGTTTAAATTCAGAAGAGTGTTCCCGAAATCACATTTTAGCAATTCTGAACGGGTGGGCTTTCGAATTGTCCTGCTAGAATCACGTTCTCGGATTAGCTATGCTCCATCTCTCTTACACCGACTATAACACCACACTTAAACTCACTTAAATCGGGATAACATGTCATTGTAACAACAGTAACCGATCTAACAACTGTGTTAGACTCTGGTTGTCTTATATAGTCGTTGCCGGAAGGCCGTATTCCCATTGGTTCCAGATATCTATTTTAATAAGCATTGCTGTACCAGTTTTTTGGCAGTTGGTACGAGGCATAGATTTTCAGTTCTTGTTTTATTATGTTCGCAACGTATTATGCAAACTACAAGACAGATTACAATTCTTGTACTTGGCATTTACAGCACTATTAAAGTATACTTTGAAATATCTTACACGGCAGTGCTAATGCCAAAACGGCCTAAAATAGGACTTCATTTTGCATAAAGACAATAAAAACTACGTGGCGCGTAGACCACGTCTACACGCAACGGAGATCGCTCTGAATCCGATTCTAACAGAATTTGTGCTGTGGTTCGCATTATTTGCAGTTTTAACGAGAATATTTTATTTATTGTTCTTGAACAGAGCACGTTTTGGAAAACCATTTTATATGGTTTTGTTCAGCAGAATTTTTGTTACACTACATTACTAACTACCAATGTTCGCAGCAATTGAAAGAAAACTATGCACCCTCTGGTCTTTTTTGAGTATAACTTAGTAAAGTCATCCTTAATTTTAAGACGCGTTTTAAGTCTTGATGTGCTGTTTGTCGTATCACTACCCTCTCTAAAGCAATACTAAGTGAAGTAAAATATAAATGCATCCGAGAGTTGGTTGGTAATGCTGTACGCTGGTGAACTAGCCAGTGATCATAACCAAACTTGCTTGATTGGTTCTGCTTGCTACTTTGGTACAAAGAGGTTATTTTTATTGATTTTTGTAATGGAGAAAAGAGAGAAGTTTGAAATTAGCTAGAAATTTTCACCATTGAAGAAAAACTTTCTTCGAATGTATAAGAAAGTACATTTCAATTACAAAAAATAAACTTACAAATGGAACAGCAAACTGACAAAAAAATGAAGCGGGGGCATAACATAAAGCAACGAGCTACAAGATAAATATTACAACCACTATATAAAGTTGTGTAGATGGTTAAGTCAAGGTGAAAAAGGAAATGCAATAAAAATTAGTGAATATAAAACTTTGAGGTTAAGAGTAGCTATGGAATCATGTTAACATATCCTACAAAACTCTAGTTGTTACACAAAATGTTTTACTTGCAAGGCAGTTACGAACCAAATTACAGAAATGCTCATTTCGTTAACAGTTAACGAAGAAGTTAACTTGGAAATACCAATCGGTCTTCAATTATCTCCAAAACATGTAGTGTTGTCATCTTTTTTTACAATTGCTGCAGCAATCACTATGAAAAGCAACACTTAACAATACGCTCCTATTTGCACTGTTTTGCGCCGTAAATCACGATTTAAAATGTATAAGTGCTGCTGAGATTTGTACTTATATATATATGGGTAATTCCACGCCAACTCCACATTGCATCACACCAACCCATCTCAGATCGAAAAATTAAAGTTATTTTCTTATTTCTTATGCCAAGATAAGCCCAAATTTAAATTTTCAACCATTTCCGATGTAAATAGCGTTTGTGAGAACAATTATCGATTTTTCGCGATTTTCAAGCATTTTACAGCATCTTTTTATAATTATCCATTATTTCGATATTTTTTAATGAAAAAATATGTTTAAACTACTATTTTTATAGGAAATTTTCCGCAGAATTCGAATCTGTTAATGAAAATATTGAATTTTTTTCTTAATATGACAAAAATTGAAATTTATGATTTTTATTACTTTATTTTCAAAAATTAATTTTAGTATTACAGTACAATTAAAAAGTTAGTTTCTTATGCTTAAAGTACGTGAAAATAAGTGTACATTACTGTACAGGAAATTTTTTTTTAGGGAAATAGTGTTTAAAAGAGTTAAACGCAAGAAATACAATAAAATCTCTTTTCTAAATGTATTTTATCATTTTTAAATAACCTGTTAGTATTTTCTACTACTTTTAGACTGTTTGGATGACTTCGGTGGTGTAAAACAGTTTTTAATAAAATGTGCGTCCTGAACTTTTTTGGGAAATACGTTTTACATGAGTTAAAATTTAAAAAAATCGTGAATAATTAATCGATTATTATTGTTAAAGCAGATTAAATTATAAATAGTACAAACAAATTTATAAATAGGCACTTAAAAACTTTTTGATAAAAGTTTTCATTTATTACAATTTTTAGTTGAATAATAAAACATTGTTATTTATAAAATTATTAAAATTAATCTTTTATATTCTTATTTCATTTTCTTGTTATTAATTAAATCAAACACCAAAGAACAGTGTTCTTGAGTACTTATTGTTTTACATTGAATAATATGCTCAGAGTAAGGAACAAATTCATGCAAATTGCGAGTACCCGGAATTGTAAATACTTTTTCAGTTTTGTTTCGATTCCGATATTCATCGACTTCAGCTTTTCTAATAATTTCACAATGGATGTTTTTAATATGTGCTTTACAAAATTCTAATAATTTGTCAATATCTGTGATTTGATTTTGACGACGTCTACGCAAGCTTTCTTTTGTTGCCTCTCTCTTAACAGTTGCACCCACTCCATCGTTCTCCGTTTTCCCATGAGAGGTAGCAAAAAATGTCCAGGTAGCATCAATACTATACAATTTTGTATGTCTACAGAGATGTAATAAGTTATAACAATTTTTGTATTGTCCTGGACATCCATCGCTGAAATAGTTAATTTTTTGCACGTTTGGAATATTTTCCTTTATATAATTAACAATTTTATTTTGAAAAATATGAACAATTTGAACATCATGTTTTAAATCGTCGGACAAATAAGAAAAACATTGATGTTTTAAATCACCATTATTTTTGAAATAAATTATAACTGGATGCACCGTGCACGAATTTTTGGTCCAGTAGTAAGCTTGAGCTTGATCCTGTACAATACAATTGTAGTTTTCACTAAAGTCCATTAAAACTATGCATTCTTTTTCTGTTAAATTCTCTTTCAAATTACGCAAGTGTCGGTATTGTTCTTTAGTCACAAAATCATGCGGTATGAGCTTAATAAGAGAATCGCTTAAAAGATCAAGTAATTCGGATTTTGAAATTATTTGTGTAATTAAATCAGCTCTGTCTGCTGTGATCCATTGTTTCAACTCTATTAAGTCATCATCTTCAATACTTTCATCTTCTCCTGTAACTTCAAAAATTAAATTTTTTACAATTTCTTTCACATCTTTTTCCGAACACTCCAAACATGTGCGTAGCATGCATTTTTCATTTTTTGAATTACAAACAATTTTTGATATGATGTTATTCAACGAATATTTGGAATTAAGTGCAAACAACTGTAACTCGACGTTTTGATGTATCTTACATACGCAAATTGAGTGTGTTCCAGAGGAACCTGGGAGTACACACCATTTTGGGCGGAGAGAACTAAACGTGGACAAACTGATTTTTCTTTCTGGATGCTCAACTGTATACAATGCATATAATTCTCTTAAAGTTAATAATAACAGTTGTTTTTGTTTGTATTGTTTGTTACCAATACTAATACAGTCTTTTTTTCCTGCTAAAACTTTCGAATTACCATTTGTTTCGTCGCAATAATAATTTATAATTTTCTGTTTTTCATTTTCTGACAAAGTATTGCTACCTTTTTTTTATTTGGCAAAGCATAAATTCCACTTTCAATCACTAATTTTTTAACTGAGTTGGCTATTTCGCGAGATATTCCTAAACAGTCTTGCATTTCTTTGTCCAAATTCGAAATTAATGAATACAACTGTAATTTAGATCTATAATTACACGCTTCACTGGCAATCTTAATATTATTTACAATTTTATCAAAATATTCTCCTTTCTTTTTGATGTCATCGGGTATAGAATCAATTTGTTCATCTAATTCATATGCTCTTTTTATTTTTTTAGCTAATGTATCCGAAAAATCTTCTAGTTTTCTTTTTAAATGATTTTTTTTTCAGTATAACTTTTACCACGAATTTCTATAGGAGGTATTTTTAAAAAATCCAAAACTTGACTAACTTTATTTTTAGACTCTTGTGAATCAGCACTTGAATAATTTGATTCTTGCGACTCAACTAACGCCATAGATTCAGTAAAAGATTGTGATAAAACATCTTGACTACTACTTGTATCAGGAACTGACGAATGGTCTTCAATTTCAATCAATTTTGCGCTAATAAGTTTGCGACAAGTATCGCAGTATTTCATACTAGGATTAACATTTAGATTTAGTTTTTGTTTAATTTCTTGAGCATCAGCCATAGATATTATTCGAAGACTTTTTGTAATAGCTTTCTTATGTTTTGCGTAGGGGTCACAGCATTTCCGTTGATTATTTTCATAATCCGTTATGAAAGCGTTGAAATGTCTTAAACAAATTTTTGAATCTGCTTCGTAATTATTAAATCCTGTAAACAAAAAAATGTAAAATAAATGTTGATTATGTTGAAAAGTTATTTTAGATTAGTTTTTGATCATAGGTTTTCATACCAGATCTCCATATCAATAATTGTTTGTTTTCTTCTGAAATGCTATCAAAAGTCAAATATGATGTAGAATCGAACAGATTTTGTTGATCAAAATTCGAGCAAATATGACAAATAATTTCTGAAAATTAAATGATTTGCATTATACATCAAAATACCACGTGAAAACCCTAAATAATTAAAAAAACATATTTTTTTATTTAATATTTCACAATTAACTGATTTTCTGTGCTCACAAACAGAAACACATAACCACAAAAAGTTAGAATGAGACATCGCTCTATACTTCAAGTGCGTTGCTATGGATGACAGACATAACCAATACAAAACAATTTGTTCACGACGATACATTTTCGTGCATTTGCACAGAAAATCAGTTAAATCAAAATTTTTACATATTTTAGCAAAAGATTATAACAGTTTACATAATCAACAAACCTATATTGCTCATATTGACAAGGTAACTTATATTAACTCGGTTGATCCGGAGAATTTGGTGTCGTTCACTGAACCTTCGGTTCACTGATTCGGTTCACTAATCTCGTGATTCACAAGGTGATAGTTTCGCGGCAACCGCGCAGTTTGAATTGTGGAGGCTTTCTTGAAAAGTGCTTTCTTATAAAAGTGAATTGGTAATTATGCGTTGGATAGACTCAAGGTTGTTTATAGTGAACGCGAGGGCCGAAGGCCCGAGCCTCGCCGTGACTTGGATCCGGGCGAGCGAAGCGAGAAAACTTGCCTTTGAAACTAAATTTGCATTACAATGCGGAGGGGACAAAGTGATTGAAGTGAACAATACAAATACAAATATGTGAGTTTTTATTATTTTATTGCGCATTCTAGAGCGTATAAAAAAGTGTTAAGTAGATAAGATGCCTTTTTTGGTAATTAAATTTTGGCTTTGAGTAGTAATGATAGTTTAAGTAGCATGTGAGTGTTGAATAGAAATTATAATTCTTGGGATAACATAGTGACCATTAGAACATGCGAACAATAAACAAGGATTCAGTTCAGTGAGTCGATTCCCCTTCAGTGAACCGCTTCAGTGAACGACACCAAATTCTCCGGATATACCATTAACTCTATAAAATACTCAGAACTTATTTTGAAATTATTATTAAAGCTTAACCTCCTTGTGGCATGGAAATGTTCTTTGTCAGCAGAGTGGCAAGCACAGCACTCAGGGCTCAGGGCCAGTGTTTCTAACTACGGGAACGCCCCTCCATTCACGTCTCCTTCTGTTTGATTAAGATTAGTGAGACACACACAGTACACATTCCTGCAGTTAGAAACACTGCTCAGGGCCCCTATATTTGAAATTAGCTTGCGATCACGCGCCAGATTCTGAACATAGCCATGTATAATTTAAATGTTTAATACGTTCATAGGCCCCTATTCTCCAACATTTTTTTATTTTTTCTATGGCGTAATGAGTATTTCTTTCAATTTCGTAAAGTATCATGAAGAGAGGTATTTTCTTCCGATATAACGATAAAAATCGATTAATTTTTCACGATTTTTTAAAATTTTAACTCAGGTAAAACGTATTTCCCAAAAAAGTTCAGGACGCACATTTTATTAAAAACTGTTTTACACCACCGAAGTCATCCAAACAGTCCAAAAGTAGTAGAAAATACTAACAGGATATTTAAAAATGATAAAACACATTTAGAAAAGAGATTTTATTGTATTTCTTGCGTTTAACTCTTTTAAACACTATTTCCCCAAAAAAATTTTTCCTGTACCGTAATGTACACTTATTTTCACGTACTTTAAGCATAAGAAACTAACTTTTTAATTGTACTGTAATACTAAAATTAATTTTTGAAAATAAAGTAATAAAAATCATAAATTTCAATTTTTGTCATATTAAGAAAAAAAATTCAATATTTTCATTAACAGATTCGAATTCTGCGGAAAATTTCCTATAAAAATAGTAGTTTAAACATATTTTTTCATTAAAAAATATCGAAATAATGGATAATTATAAAAAGATGCTGTAAAATGCTTGAAAATCGCGAAAAATCGATAATTGTTCTCACAAACGCTATTTACATCGGAAATGGTTGAAAATTTAAATTTGGGCTTATCTTGGCATAAGAAATAAAAAAATAACTTTAATTTTTCGATCTGAGATGGGTTGGTGTGATGCAATGTGGAGTTGGCGTGGAATTACCCATATATATATATATATATATATATATATATATATATATATATATATATATATATATATATATATCATTACTATCAATAATTCCTACAGCTTGAAATAGCTCGCGCCGCGGCACAGAAGTAAGTGGGTCAGAGAGGACTCGGCCACCGCCGCGGAGGGTTCCTTTGTCACACCAGCCCACCCCCCGACCGCGCGCCGGCCTGTCCTACAGAGGCAGCCCTCTCCTGGGACAGAGCGCGCCCCCGCATCCCTTCTCCGGCCGCGCGACCGGAGGGTGCGTACCCCAAAGAAAGGATTGGCCGGGTGTCAATTAAAGACAACGACGCATTTACGACACGTCGTAAGCGAGAACCTTTTTCGAACAATGCTAACCACTCACATTCGTTCTGGCACGCGCCTCGACACGCGCCTGGGTAGACACCCGAATCCCTGCACGGGCCATTAACAAATTAAATACAGTAGGCAGTCAAGTAGCCCCTGCCGGCCGTCGGGAATCCGTGAAATGCGCTTTTTTCGCGCGCACGTGTCCACACAGCTGCGATCAGCTCCCGGAGTAACTAACAAAAGGGAAGCAAGAGAGAGAGCGAAGCCAGCGACAGACAGAAAGCTTTTACGGAAAACTACAGAAAAATCGACACGAGACTGGTTAATCAGAATCCTGCGACGCAGTCACCCTCGGCCAATGGGAAGCTTCGCCATGAGGGAGGGGGGAAATTTGGTGTTAGGAACAATTTGGGAAGGGGAAAGGAAATTCTCTTATAAACGCGATGCAGAGTAGGAATGAGACACTTGTTAAAATTTCTTCAGACTGACTTTGTAAAATTACTTCGGCACTACTTCTGAGATTTTTCTGACACGACTACTTCAAAATTTCTTCGAGAGACGCTCTTTGTTAAATTTCTCCGAAGGAGACTTGTAAGATTTCTTCGAGAGAGACTTGTAAATTTTTGTTGCTACGGGAGAGTTCCAAGATACTCCCTGGTAGCTAAACGTGCCTAATTATTCAGTCATTCACGATCGGGACGCGACTTGTAAACTGTTGCGGAGGAAACTCGGACGGGAAACTACCGAATCCCGCGCCGTTTTCGCTTCGGCCCGCCAGCCTTGCCGCCTCTCGTCCCGGGCTAAGTGACAGCCCTCTCCGTTACGTCAGCGCCCGTGGACACTCGCCCCTCTGAGCCTGTTCGATTCGGCGTCCTGCAGAGAAGGAGACGCACCGCTGGAGTTCAGCGACCTGGGACAGCCGCCGCCGCCTCTGTTTGAGGCCGCCGCCTCGGCCCGCCCACGAAGACCAGCAGCCATTGGTGAAACTATGAGACGATGCCGTCTCACTGAACAATTACAACAGCGAAAAACTGCGAGTGGCCGCGCTCAGGCCCATCAGAGTAACCTCTTGTAATTCATTCACAGAGTAGTTTTAGTATTAAAAGAACTTGCGTCGCCAATTGCGACATTGTAATTTACCTGGTAGCTTTTGGTGCCAGGAATAAACAGTTGTTTGTCACCAATGACTCAATTGCTCATTCTTGACCTCCCAACTCTTCCACTCAGTTACATTTCAGGAGCTGAACCTGGCGCCCTCCCCCGAGCAGTCTTATAAATATTACATTTGGCTGGTCCCAACGTGGGGCTAGTTGAGTGCAACAGCAATCACTTATAAATATTACAAAATATATATATATATATATATATATATATATATATATATATATATATATAGAGAGAGAGAGAGAGAGAGAGAGAGAGAGATCTTAGTGTGTGTGTGTTGTTTTATTATTCGGGATTCTATTTTTGATAAAAAATATATTTAATTTAATGCAATATCAAAGATAATATTTTATTTGTTGTTATTCCGCAGTATATGTGCTCTTTTTTGGGAAGCCATTTGATTTGGTTTTGTACAGTAAGCATCTTTGCTGCAGCAGGCCATTAGTAATAAAATAAATTAAAAACATTAGTTATATTTCGTAAGAAACATATCTTTGTAACTTTCACTTAAGTTAAGTAATGTTGTAAAATACTATATAATGATTTGAACTGGTTCTATCATACTTTAAAACCTGAATATATAATTCCTAACACGTCAATTTTTAAACACGGGTGCTGAATTATACATTTTTATTTTTGTTTTACTTGGATGTTTTCTCATCTATTTTCGTTGTCACAAGAAAGCGGACTTATAATAGAATAATTAATCGAATGACAACCAATAATGTCAAAGAAATAATTCATATTCATCAAGAAACCGCACATAATCAGTAACCCCAGAAGAACTCATGCATTCCGTCACCGACACTCAGCACTAAAACCCCAGTTCCACAAACCGTATAATACGATTTCATATTTCCAAAATTCCCATGGCTGAAAAACGGGTCACGACCAGTAACTGTCACTCCCAACTCCAGGAATCCCCTTTCCACTTGCAACGGCGCGTCCCCGGTTATATGCGGCGGAACGGGGCGGGCGGCGCGGAGGCGGGAGGCGGCGCGAGCGGAGCGGGGCGGAGCGCGCGGGCGGAGCGCGAGGGCGGCCGCTATTTGTGGGAGTGCTCGCGGCCAGCGAGCTCCATCGCGCGGGGCGCGCGCACTCACGGGCGGGGGTGATTTCCTTTGGGAGCGGGAGGGAGAGGGGTCGTAGGGGGTGAGGAGGCGGGGGGGGCAGCGGGGACGGCCGGCAGGAAGAGTAGAACCGCCGGGCACCGCAGTCGAAGCAGACGGGGCCGCTCCCCGTCCCAGCCCCGACCCCGTCCCGCGGGAGTTGTCGGCGTAGGGGTGTGGCGAGAGCGGCGGCGGGTGAGAAGCGGGGCGGGTGAGGACGCGGAAGGGCGGGGGCGGGGACGGCAGGAGGAGGGAGAGCGGACGCGCCGCCGGCTGTTTCCGGCAGCCTCCAGCCCCTGCCGTCCTCACTCCGCTCCGCTCCATTCCGCCCCGTCTCCGCCCGAAGTCCCCGATTTGAAGAAGGGGCTGCGCGCGGCCGCCGCCCCCGCCTGGAATTTCCGCCGACCGCGAGTGGTGCACCCGCCCGCGCCGGCTGTTGCCAAACACGCACTGGCGCGTATGGAAGAGGCGCGTGGGGCCGGTGGCGCGTGAGGCGAGGCACAAGGCCGACGTCGGCTACAGATTAGAGCGGGCTTCTGGGCCTTCGCTCTTCGTAATCCCATCGAGTAATTGCCTTGTTTTGCGGAACCTTCACCGTAATGATAAATTTATTAGATATTGTCGTATCTATATTATTAATGTTGTATGCGCGCAGAAATTGAGAGAATAATAAGCAGTTTGTGATAATGTGAGGGGTGTCAATGGTTTTGTAAAAAAAACAGGTTCTCGAGAAAAAAACAAAATCAATTAAACAGGTACGATCTTTACTGAAAAATTCAAATATTTGATTTTGCTATTCCGCCTACTCTCGCAATGCACGTGATGACTGAAATCTCAATTTCAGTGCGTCTCTGCTTATGCCATGCGACGAGGAATAAAGAAGCTTCAGTTATCACACGTGTCATTTTAGAACAGCCAATGTTTGCTGTTTCACGACCCATTATTCATACTCTCCGTAGCAACATTTTTGCTCCTATAGTTCACTAGTAAGTAGAATTACTGTTAGAATATATTGTATCATTATATGGTGGCATGATATAGAAGAACATTATTTTTAAACAGTATGGCTCGCCGAATGTTTCAATTACATACTATTAACCGTTCATTCCATTCGTTTCACTTACATACTATTAATCATTCTGAATTGTTTTCACACAAGTTAATTGATAGAAGGGGCTCATGAAAAAGCTCTAGAGTTTTCACATATAGCTCATTCCTTTTCTGTGACACTGATACTACCATGTTTCTTAAATGAAAAATACCATTGTCCCTTGCAAATAATACCCTCTATAATTACAAACAGACTTGAATGCCACATCGTCGATATTGTTACATAGCTTTCTGAGTATTATTATATACGCAGTGTATACAGTTAATTCATCCTTCATTCATATGCTTCTCCTTGCTCACTACCTACGGTCATGAATATATGGATGATATATCTATATACAGTACCTGTATTGGTTTTAATGTCCTGTTTACAATCAATTCATTTCAGCTGTAAACATTTTTAGAAAGAAAGCATTGATGGAATTTATGAAATGGAAACGAGAGAGTGAAAGGAAGCAAATATATCAGCGGTGTACAATAGAATGACAATCTAAAAAATCGTTATTTTGTACTACATAACTCAAGAATTGTTATGAACTAAAAATTTAAACTTACTAATAAAAGTTTCACACAGTTCACAAGACAGACGTATGTATAAAAGATTTTTAATTTGGTAAATAAAGTAACGGGTTCGCTCACATTTAAACAGTTCTTCAAAATTACATTTTATAGTGTCTTACTTCTTGTACATCGTGAACATTGACCACGATGTTGACTGCAACAGTAAACAGTGTTTATTTCTTGTTTTTTAAAATAATATTCCCATTACGTGAATGAATTTATAAATGAAAAAGCTTTTTTTGTTTAAGATAGGGTTCAAAAACAAGCAGACCGATTCAAAAACTATGTGATGTGATAGACCTGTGAGAGGAGTTTCGCAACACACACAGTTTTTTCATGGTGAGTTGGGCAACCTGGAACTCCGAATCGATTGTCGTCTGCAGTAACAAGATGCAAACACAACCTAAAGAAATGGGGCGATTGTGGCGACGACTGTGATGTGATCATCTCCTCATGTGTGCCCGCACACATGTAATGTGAAGGATTCGGATGGTTAGTTCGTTGGTTAGTTGATGATCCTGGGTGCGTCAACGCTTAAGTCATTGGTCTGGTAAGTTTAATGGATGTTTTATAGAGATGTGGCGTTGATTTTCCCTCGGTGGAAGATGAGATTTGGTGCCGACCCACTGTCGGCTATCAGTTTTCCCACAATCAGGTATCTCCCACCAGCGGGGAACCGTCCCTGGCGGAACAAGCTCTAAGCTCCCGACTGACCTCCCGGCATATGTGGTAGTGGAGGGCATGTGTGTGTCATTGTAAGAGGTGAGGGTAGGAAAAGGAAGGAGAAGGAAAGATCGCGCGCGGTTCGTGGCCCATTTGTTAGGGTACTGCTCTAGGATTATCCATTAGCTACCGTTCTCCGCTACCATTCTCCACTAGACAACGGCTGAATTGCTACTAGCTACCTAGCTAGTGTCGAATATCCTGCCAACGCCGGGACTTGAACCTAGGACCTCCCAGCCAGAAGCACTGCAGTGACATCAGTTGGTATGAATGATTCGGCAGAGCACTGAGATGTTGACATTGCAACACGTAGGTCAAAATTTTGTGGATGGTTTGTGTGCTTGTGCACATACGTATTTTGGAATGCTTTTTATTTCGTATGCAATTTTTATAGAGTGATGGGTCTGACACGAACAAATAAAACTATTTTATTGATTCGTCCTTCGTTAGTAGTAACAGAAAATGTACTAAAATGTAAAAACAGTACTAAAATACGCTTCGTACTTACTACACTACGTAGTAAAATTCTGAAGCTCTGCAGGGAGTCATTAGGCGGATATTCCATATTTTTTTCCGGCTTTACATTATTGTAACTGCTAGAGGAATTTAAAATAGATTGGCGTTTGTGAAAATTGCAGCACCAAGAAGGAGATATACTTTACAATAAAATGTATCCCACAAATTAGGAATATCACAATAAACATATGATTAGAATTGCAAAACCTGCATTTTGACCTTGAGAATTTACGGTGTGAAGCCACCAGGCGCTGCCGTCAGAGACTCTGTACGTCGTGACATAGATTCAAAGAGAGCCTAGGTATGCTGCTGGGGGACGTATTGCCATGCGGTTTCTATACGTGACCACAAAGCAATGACAGTGACCGCAGGAGGATCAGATCGAACAAGTTGCCGACCGATTGAATCCTCGATGTTCGATGAGCGATAACTCAGATGAACGTGCAGGTCAGGGAAGCAGTTGTACCCTTGCACCTCGCATTTTCCATGTCGTTTGACGGCTCTACACCGATTGATTGTGGCGTAATACTGACCTGAACTGTCAAACAGAGGTGGATATACTATTCTGCACATCTATCGAGTTTTAAGTGATTCCGACCATTCCTTCAGGGTGTCGCAGGGTGTAACTTCTAGCGGAATCCTGGAGATCAGACGGAACAATATTAAAAATCATCTGCGTGGATGGTTCCCGTACTAGCTAAATTTGCGAAGACACGTTATGAGTTTACAGAATGTTCTAGTTACCGGGTCTACGACTTTTTTATCCATTTAAGCTTAATTCAATGTATTAATGTGTCAAAACGAGAAAAATAGTGGACTGAGTACCTGGGTCTCTGAAGAGAAGTCTCAATGAACAAAACTCATCTTAATAATATTCATCAATGAGACAGTAATAAAACATTTTATTACGTAATTACTTGCATAACGACATGGCGTATTAATTGATATTTCAAACTAAAAATGAGGAGGAAAAAATTTATATTCCATGAACCCACAGAAATGAAAATGAATGAGGCCAGATCTGCCCGCTAGGTAGATTCGCTCGGGTTGTATACTGAACGGAGACGAAAAAGGTCTAGAGGTTGATGTGCGAGGGGATCTGAACGAAGGAATTTGAAATAAATATGAATTCCTCTTTCTTCTTGGAAATTGTAGAAAGAAATAGACAATCATGTAATGTTGCTTTCTATACTGACCACAAAAAATATCTCTACTTTTATTTCCTTAATCACCAACATTTGTTGCTACACATAATATATAAAGACGCGTAATGTTTTCAGACTTTTAACCCAAATAAGAGCGTCTCGCCCTGAGACGCAGAAATTTATATTCCATCCTGAACCATAAGAAGTATTTTTTACAATTATCTACAACGCACATACCTACACAAAGCAGAAAGTTTGACTGCACAATGAGAAGTCAGAAAACATACAAAAAACATCCAACTTGAGAATATAGTGCAGTGTAGGAAGATTACTAACAAACATTTCGCGCATTTCGTTTTCAGATATTTTGCCTATGTATTTAGGATTTTTGGCATGAGGAAGAGTACTAGGTCAAAGAAAGTAGAATATATTATTCATTTTTAAATGCATAGCTAGTATTCTCGTGAAGTGTTCCGCGAGACCATGACTGATATTTTTGTGGATAAGGATTACCTCAGTACCTGTGGGTAATTCACACATTGGCTTATTACGAAAAAATACTAGCTACTGAAATTGTATTAAAGAAAAATGGTGAATAAGGTAGCACTTGCGTAATAACAAGTGAACCTTCAAAGTTTTCCATGAAATTGACTAAATTTTTCAATCCAAATTTTCGATGTTTAAAACATAGATACCCTTTGTAGTTGCTAATACAATCTGGAAGGCATTTAAAAAATCAACAAATATATTTATTTTTTGTTTGGCGCACGTCCTGAAATGCGTCACACTAATCCGTCTGACTGCGATGACTGAGAAGCGGAGGAAAAGGAGTTTATCTTTTCTATGACTTACTTTGTTTTGTTGTTTTTTAGTAAACCAATAAAATGATTTGGGAAGGTATTGAAATAATAATGTTAAGCGACTTGTCTTAAAAACCTTTCACAACGATTTGTTTGCTTTCAGTATATAGTCAGTTTTCTTATAATCAATATTTAAAGGATACTACAAACCAAAATTTGACAAAACTTAATTTAAATCCCGATAAGGATTGAATACGGAGGTGAGACAAATATATCCCACAACACCGAGTGCAAGGAGAATCCACCTCACAACAGTCTACTATTTTGTGAATGACAAAATCTCATAACCGAGGAAATTCACTCACAAATATTTTTATACTAGTTAATTTTTAATCTATTATTTATTGTGATAAATATATATAATGATCAATCTAATACAAAAAGAAATAAAATATATAAAACTGGGAGGAAATGTACAGCCCACAAACGTACAAATGTACAGCACAAACCTGCACCACGGCGATTTGCAAAAGAAGAACTAGCTCACATCACGGCACCTCGCATCTGTTTTGTTCTCCTAGCTACTTATGCGTCTTCCTACTCCATAGTTAAGGGAAGCATGAAGTAATGACCCTTCCGGGACGGAATCTCCAGTCGCCTAAAAGTCGGTTGCAATGCTGGGCGATATTTGTGGGTTTATGAAACGCATCGAGATAATAAAAGCGTGTGTGTGTGTATAGGGGTGCCTGGTGGGCACAATGGGGCCTGGTGGTTGAATTCTTGCAGATTCTAGTTGTACTGTTGAACAGTGTTGAACGAAGACAAACTACATATTATGTCATTAATTGAAGACAGTTCGACAATCAAAGATTTTTTCAGGCTCATGTTTATTTGATAGTTAGAAGTGTTGGTTTCATCGGAAATTATCTTTCTATGAGACGTAGATCTTAAGAGAGTTATTTATTTTCTATAATTTGACTGTGTACATTTCTTGAAATATTTTAACTTAAAAACAATATGGTTAAGCCTCTACTTTTTAAGATTGCCTTTATACTTACTTTGTCTACATTCACTTGAGGATCAGAAAAGTGCTATGTACTACATATAATTATCAAATCGAAAACAGGAAATTCGTTTATATCATCTGTTCCATAATTTGAAACGCAATATTGAATTGACAGAAGAACGTATATGAGCTCATTTTGATACAATGGTAGCATGTTATTCGTTTATTTGTAGAAATACACGGTATATATTACTCGACAGAATGAAAATAATTAGCATCCACCATTTATTAAATTCGCGCTCTAACAAACAGCACTACTCAGTAGTCACTTCACAAATCCAGTGACAACCCATGTGTGCAGGACGTTCTTCATGTTTCAAATTGAAATTGAGCGTGTGTTTTGTATCAAAAGGTACGGCAATTAATGCTTGCCTATACTAGTCGTTTACTGTTAACTAGAGTGTCAAAGTTTATTTGCATCGTAAAACAAAATTATTATGAGTGTTGTGGCATTGTTTCATACTTTATGTGATGTAAATATTTGCTTGCCTTTTGTTAAAATGTTTGAATCGGAAAGGAAAGGACGATATTTCAGTAAAATGCTCGTGGAGATTTCATTTTAGAATCGGGAAAACATGAATTTTATATATTACATCGCAGGCAAGTAAACAGTTCCTTCATATACATATAAAAATTTATTATCTATAGCTAAGATTATATTTATGCAAACTTATTTACGGCTCTCTTTACGGATGAAAGTGAAATATGAAATAAAGATAAGTTGTAAATAAATCCGCAAATACGTTGTATCAATGCAATGGAAAAGGGGTTTTCAATATTTATCAAGTACATGGTTTAAACTCAAATAACTCTCTCTGATTATTAGTATGTCAAATACAAATAACTAGGATGAATACAAAAATTGTTTATTCTTTGCACACACTTTCCTTGATTGTTTCTTTCAAGATTTAGAGGTACGTTGTTTTAGCCAGATTTTATTGTAATAAATCATACTAAAATTACATTTTTAAAACACTTTATATGTTTATATAATATTTTTCAACCTTAACACGACTTTCCGGTATCAAAGTTCTGTTACCATCGATGTAGGAAATAGATAATACACTACGACCACTACTACTAGGAAGTAGAGTGTAGATAAGTTATATACACACTGTATATAACTAGGTATTCTCTTAGGACATTCATAATTGGTAATTAACAAATTGTTTGAGTTATCCATATCTTTCATTCTGTATTATTAATGAAAAAGTAGTTTTTTTCAAAGTCAAACAGTATGAAACATACTTCATATAAATAACTCCGATGACGACACCGCCGAAAATCCGGATCCAGCAGG
This sequence comes from Gryllus longicercus, assembly GCA_038098605.1. NCBI lineage: Eukaryota > Metazoa > Arthropoda > Insecta > Orthoptera > Gryllidae > Gryllus > Gryllus longicercus. The sequence goes on along the minus strand of JAZDUA010000264.1, from coordinate 1,852,417 downwards.
GTTACCCTTACTGTTAAGGTTCCAACGTACGTTCGCTACTTCATCCAAGTGTATTATGACAAGATAAGATTTTGACTTAACTTAAATAAGATTGAATTGGCGATAAGAACGATAATGGTTTGAAATGCATGATTTTAAAGCAAAAAAACATAAATTATCTACTAAGAACCACATGCTTTTCCAATAATATCACAAGAAGTTACAGAGAACTTAGCGGTATGAAGAAGTAACGGTTCAGTAACAATTATATTTTCACATGAACCATATTTATCTAAATCTAAATCTATTCTAACACAACATTGATTTAGGGGGCTTATTGAGTACCCACGCTTAGTATACATCGGTGAATATATTGAGGAAGACATGTACAGGATGTCTATTCCTGATTCTGATCAGGAAGTCACTGATTTTGGCTAGGGTTTAGATAGCTATTTGATTTACTGAGGATATACACTTGTGTTTTTTTTAAATTCCAACACACAGAAGCAATGGTCGGAATCACTTAAAAATCAATGTATATGTAGAACATTTTATCTATAAGGAGTGATTAAATTTTCATAGAGATGGCTTGCACGTTGATCTAGCAGCGCCCTCTTTTGTGTGACAGGTCAGGTCAGTGTTACGCCACACCTAATGGTTTTGTAGTCAAACGACGTGCAAACGTGCAAGCCAAAAAGCGAAATATCAGCATCTGAGTGAATTCGACCGGGGCAAAATCGGTCTCCGAGAAACAGATTTGCTTCGTACCGTGGTATTGCGGATCGAACGGGGCGTGATCGAACGACAATGATGCGTATGTGGAAACAATGAATAGAGGAGTGTCGTGTACAGCAACGAGCGGGTACTGAACCACACGATGTGACTACAGCGCGAGATGAGATCTTGTCAGCATGGTCGTAACTGACAAGAAGGTGTCATCCACAGTTTTGGCTAGAACACAGAGCACAGCAACGGGTGTGGTCATGTCTGCCTGAACGTTTCAACGCCGTCTTCTGCAGGCTGCACTGGTGGCACGCATACCACTGCAACAGATTCCATTGACTGGAAACCACCGACGCCTCAGACAGCAATGGGTAGTGAATGCGTTCAATGTTGGGCTGAGTGCTAAAATATAGTGTTTTCAGACGAATCCCGCTTCGATTTGTGCTACAGCGATGGCCGCGTACGTAGTCGACGCTCCCATGGTGATCGCAATCAGCCAGCCTGCATTCTTCCGCGCCGTAGCGGACGAACGCCAAGCGTGATGGTTTGGGGTGCCATTGGCTACACTGTGCGATCTCGCCTCATGCGTTTTCATATCAATCTGAACAGCAACCGCGATAGCAGGGAGGTTTTAGAGCGAGAGGTACTGTCTATCCTGCAAGCAGCTTCACATGCCATATTCCAGCATCACAAATCCCGACCGCATGTGGCGAGGAATGTGCAAGCTTCCTGCGAAGAACGACGGGAACCACTGCTTCCTTGGCTTGCACGTTCACCTGACATGTCACCTATCGAACTTGTCTTGGACATGATCGGTCGGCAACTTGTTCGCTCTGGTCCTCCTGCAGCCACTGTCGATGCTTTGTGATCATGCATTGAAACCGTGTGGCAGTGTGTTCCCCAGCAGCATATCCAGGCTCTCTTTGAGTACATACCACGATGTTTAGAGGCTCTGATCGCAGCGGGAGGAAGCTTCACGGCATACTAAATACTCAAGTTGAAAATGCAGTTATCGGTCTGAAATTCTAATCATTTGTGTATTGTGATATTTCTAATCTGTGGAATAAATTTCATTGTAATTGTATGTCTCCTTGGTGTTACAATTTTCACGAACACCAGTGCATTTTAATAGAAGCTGTAGGAGAATTGGGCGCTTGATTATTGATGGAAGGTACGTTTAAATCTGTATGAAATTGAATATTTAAAATGGACCATGGGGAATGAGTGGCTAATCTGAGGAATTTGTTTTGCATTATTTGTAGCTGATTGATGTTTGTTTGTGATGCCTTCGTTCAAATGGGGCAAGCATAGAGCATTAACAGTTAGCATATTTCTTTGTATAGTGTTATCACATTGTTTTATAGAAGGACTACTTTTAGGTTTAGTAGTGGTCTTAGGTAAATGCGGCGTAAGTTTGTCTTCGTGCTAACCACACGTACCCCTTAAACCCATGGCCGCGAGGCCGGGACGCTGTTGGTAGGTCCTGGCCCGTTCGCGGGTTGTCGCGCGGAGTACAGACAGACTTTTTGCTCAATTAATTGACTTTTGGTTTGCTCTATTTTCATTGTTATGTACGTTTTTCAGGTCAATCTTGTATAAAATTTAGTCCCAAATATTTAACAGTTTGATTCCTGGTGTCCAGGGTATTACGTTATTATTTTAGAGTGGGTTGGGGTTGGCGAATGTTCTGAGAGATAATATTTTGTCTCCTAATTTTCGCAAATTGAGCTAGAATTCCGAATGCAGTATGAGTGTGCTAAGATATTCTTAGTAGTTGGAATGATGTGGATAATTTGTTGATTAGCCAAATTTCGGTGTTTCGGAATGGTCTGGATTATGTTTAAATGGTTATTATCCTTTTTCAGTATTTTTTATACAATTTTTTGTAGAGATGGAAGGGGACTGATCTAGCTTTCGGCTTAGTTATGATTTTTCTGGAACGTGCGTACGGGAATTCTGATAGAATGTTTTCCATATTATTGGATAGTACCCTGTTCTGAGATATGAATTATAAATATTATTAATGCCGGCTATTTTCGGATTGATCAGATGTTTTAATATAACATTACTTATTTTATCTTGACATAGAGTTTTTTAAGATAAATATTTTTTATTAAGCTTTTTAATTTCATTTTAAGTATATTTTAATATACTATGTGAAGAAAAGTATCCGTACACGTCAAAATGGTGTTAGGCGTGGTCATGTTTTTCATGGAAGGGGCTTACACTCTTTGTTGTTTTGTGTGGCGCTATCATGGCACAGGCCTACGTTGATGTTTAAACACCTTCTTGCTTCCCACTGTGAAGAGAAATTCGAGAATGACGATTTCATCTTTCAATACGATCGATTACCTGTTTATACTGCACGGCCTGTAGCGGAGTGGGTACACGACAATAACATCCCTGTAATAGACTGGCCTGCACAGAGTCCTGACTTGAATCCTATCGACCAACTTTGGGATGTTTTGGAACGCTGACTTCTTGCAGGCCTTACCGACCTACATCAATCCCTTCCCCAGTACAGCACTCCGTGAAGAATGGGTTGCCATTCCCCAAGAAACCTTCCAGCACCTGATTGAAAGTATACTTGGTGGAGAGTGGAAGATCAAGGCTAAGGGTGGGCCAACATTCTATTGGATTCCAGTATTAACGATAGAGGGCGCCAAGAACTGGTATGTTATTTTCAGCCACGTGTCCGGATACGTTTAATCACGTAGGTATGTGGAGTATTTCATTTGGGTGCTGATTGTGGGAGTGACTTGTGATATATTAGGATATGTGGGAGTGTTGTTAGGAGTGAACGGTTGCGCAAAGTAATCAGCCACGACTTCGTCTTTCTCTGTACGTGCACATATTTTCCTCAGGGTGTGCATTAGTCTATTGTAAGAGTGTGTGTATGTATTAGCCTATGACAGTATATATATATATATATATATATATATATATATATATATATATATATATATATATATATATTGTGGCGTTATGGGATTATACAACCCCACCGTTTCGTCTGTATGAACACCCACAGGCAGCGAGGAGGGCAGGCGTAAATCAGAGTACCTAAACGCGCAGCCTGGTATCCGTTGCCCGTACTAATCAAAGACGTACTAGCAAGCAACGTTTTTCCCTGTGAAGAGTTGGAAGAGGAGAAATACCCCCGCCACGGAGAATTTCCCCAGGCATCGCGACAATAAATAGGCAGACGCGCAAGTGGAAGCTCTTTTTTCTTGCCACCACGCGTCGAGTAAGCAGCTCTTCTGATTGTCGCCGTTCGTCGGGTAAGCAGCATTTGCATCACCGCTCGTCAACGGCAGCTTAGATATTGTTTGCCGCCGCAACGACTGCTAGATAGGAGTTTTCGGCGTCGAACAGACGTGCTAGTTAGTCGTCCGCGAGATTTGAACATTTAGGAAAGTGTTTCCTCAATTAGCATCACGGGAAGTAAAGTTAACCGTTGTGCGAAAAACATTGAAAGTTATTATTTAACAAAGTAAAAGTAGCAACGAGCGAGGAACTTGCACTAGTATTCACGGAAGTGCAAGAGACATTTTTCCACAACGAGGGCGTAGTCAGAGGCGCCGGTAGCAGCCGAGGGAGAAGAAGAGGCCGATTAGGAAAAGCGAAAGGAGAAGAAGAAGCCGAGGGAGAAGAAGAGGCCGACCAAAAGAACGGAAGAGGGCGCAAGAAGACAGCGTACGACGCAGACGCTGGAATCCAGCAACCTCGGTGCAGAAGCCAGCGTGTGACCTTCCAGGCAGGAAACGGCAGTTTTCGAGGTAACACTCAAATCCATCGAAAAGTAGGTCAAGTTCGCGTCGGCAGGGAAAAAGACTAGTATAGGAATGTGCAGGAAATCGAGGACACGGGTGATAACGAATTGTAGCATTGCAGGAGGAGATTTTTGATGCATTATTGCCTGCCTTAAACATTCGATTTGGAGCATTTATTATTCTGCTGTTAGCAGTTACAGTTAAATTATAATTGAGAGTAATGCACTTGCCCACATTTTGTTCTTTGCATGTAATTTTTTTTTAAAAGCAAGAGATTGTAAACTGAATTTGGTTTCATGTGCAAATGTAACTAGGATAGCTTAAATTTAGACATAATTAATTTTCAAAGGGAATTCCCAGTGTAGGTTAGAGAAATTGTTTCAGAGAATTAGTTTTGAAAAAAATTAAGTGTTCATTCATTTAATGGGCTGTAAAGGTTTACATTTGTGTTTTTTGATTATTTTTGTAAAGTGTGATTCTATTCTTGATTTTTTGTCATTAACTTATGCCACAAAGTTTATTGGGTAAATTATACGCTCGTTTATGTGCAATTTGTGTGATTTTTATTGTGTCAAGGGTTCAAACCTTTCTCGTACCCTGAAGATCCTGCTCCCGAGATTTTAAGCTCGCTTCACGAGCATAATATCTTATCAACCCGCTTACAGTTCATGCGGCTGTGGTGAAAGTACCAGTTGTGGGCTAGGTGGGTTGTTAGAATATATATATATATATATATATATATATATATATATATATATATATATAGTTGTTTTAATCTTACAATAGATTAATGCTCAGTTATTGTGGTTAGTAGGTTTAGTTCTTTTTTAATGACTTTTAATACTCCAAAGGTTTCTGGTTTTTTATTTTAGTTTTAATTAGGTTTAGTATATTCTTGTATAGTTTTTTATTAAATGTTTTTGTGATAAGGGGAGGCTTGTAGTATTGCTGGGATTTACTTGTGTGAGAAATTGGTATTTAAGTGTGACATTGCTTGTTCGAATTGCAGGTGGGTATTTAACATTTTAAATAGTAGTGTTTTGTGAATGGTTATTTTTAAACGTTTTCAATTAATATGTATGTTTAATATGTGGGTAGGTTGTGAGGGGTGGAACGTTGTGACGTTGAAATGACTGGAAGATGATCTGAATCCAATTCAAATATGGGAGAAAAATGGAATTTCATTTGTGTGTTGGTGATTGCAATATCCATAATATCTGGGAATTTTTTGATAGTACGGGTAGTGCACAGGTTTTGGAGCAAGAATTAGATGTGATTTTAATTCTGTTACGGTGTTGATCATGATTTTAATTTATTATTAGATTATTATTTTCCTCTACATCACGACTAAGATGTATGAGTCGGCTTACTATAAAATCTACTTCAGATTGCAACCAGCGACCTAAGGAGCAAGTTGTCACTGTCGATGCCTCTACAATACTTTGCGCAAAATATGGGCTGTTACAAATGAAGCAATATTTTGCTCTTCCCAGTCTTTTGAATGACTTGGGAGTTTAGTCAAGTTCTTACTCAAATTTTGCTGAACAAATCCCAGAGCTTCGATCATTATCGGTAGTTTCACGTCCCAGGCTGATCTCTATTTACAAACACTTGTATTCAAGACGTTTTTCTGGTTTCTTTGTTACGACGTTTGGGTCACAAAGCACAGCAACATTACAAGTAGACACAATATTTTTCTCCGAATCCGCGATAAAAATGTCCTGTTTGTTTGCTGCTATCGTGCGATCCGTCTGAACTTGTTGGTCGTAGAATATAATCCAACAGATATCGCCGTTTTTGTGAGTGTTCGTACCACATGTGGCATGCGTTTGAAACCTCGAGGGGGATAGGGAGTGGAGGTAACTACACACACTCTTGTGTCTTTTCAAGTATTAGTTCTATGCTAGAATTGGACAAGCTAAGACGATATGATCAATAGGTTTCTACTTGTTCCTGGCAGATGCGGCATTTATCATCTTGGGAAATTTTGAGAACCGCTTTATCATAATGTCGTGTACTCAACGCGTGATCCTGAGCAGCTATTAGAACGGATTCCGATTCTGGCTTCATTCTTCCCCTTTTAAGCAATATAAATATTGATCTTTACTGATCTACACCTTGTCCCTTCTTTTTAGAGATTGTCCATGAAATGGTTTCTCTCTTCACGATTTCTTTAACATTTTTGTATCTCACATTTCAGATTTAGTAGCATCAGAATTTCAGTGTCTGTGTTAATCTGCGTGTCTTGCATAGTTTTCTCGGAAATGCTTCTTGCTACACTAATAATTCCTCTGTTTCCTATTCTTCGGCCAGATTTCATGACCTGCCTTATTAGAGGGTCATCTTGATGACTGACTACGTAATTTCCCATCCCGACTATTGAATTGGGCCAGGAGGCTTCAATTTGTCTGAGTCCTCTTCTTCCTTAACAAATAATGTCTATGTACATAAGCTCAAGGGTGGGCGACATGATGCATTTTAAGCAGATTTCTATTTTTTCGATCTATGATTCGAATTTCTTGCTCAGTCCAGTCCGCTAGTCCGATACTTGACTACATACCGAACTACCAATTGCAGATATTTTATTACTGGAGTTCAGTGCGGACCGCAGGACGAGTCTCGCTCTTTTTTAACACTCCCCACGAATATTTGTAGGTTTTACCCGGCTCAAGAACTTGAATCGCAGTGCGTATATCAACTTTAATGCTCTCCGACGTTCTCACTTTACCTCTCTTTAAATTAATTTTTGCACACTTATCAAATCCAAACTTCATGCAGATGTCATTGCTAAAGTCTTTCATGACAGACAGCATTAGGAAGAGTATCGGTTCATTCTTAGTAAACACTTTAAGATCATCCTTGTAATACAAATGGTCGTTCATCGCCATGGATCTTGTGACCAAAGTCAGCATGCGACAACTATCTAAATAGTGGGATCAAACTAATGCAAAACAGCTAAGGGGTTAGACTATATCCTTGAAAAACACCCCTGTTAATCTGAATACTTCTTGTTTATAATGCTTTCTTTCCGGTGGTTATTAGTAACTTCGCACTCCACGACTTTATACTAGCCTTGCAAAACTCAATAGTGTAGGATGAAATCGATAGATCACCAGGATATTGAAAATCCAATCGTGTACACTGTCACAGGCCTTCTGATAGTCAATCCAAGCCATGCCCTAATTACGCTTTCGTTTCTTTACATCATACAAGCTGACTTCATTTAGTAGTAAGATTTCCTTGTAGCCATAAAACATATTTACGACATCCTTTTTGTTCAACTGGCAATAGATGATTCCTCTCTAGGTGTCTGGACATTTTGTCATCTATGTCTGCCGTTATAACTTTGTACAGTACTGGCAGATTGGCTTGTATTTCTTCGCCAAAAAGCTGTCTCCCGATTTGCGTAGCAAATACGTGATGCCTAATTTCAGGAGTTCCATTGGGTTTTCTAAAAAAATATTAACAGCCTTTGCTAGATGAGAATGTATTGCTGTTAATTTCTTAATCCAATAAGTCTGGATCTCATCAATCCCGGGGGATTTCCAGTTTCCTGTGTTCTCAATTGCTTGGAAGAGTCCTCTTCCAAAAATGCTTGAACATGTTCCATTGTTCAACATCACCGGCGGCATCAACTTTAGATTGAAAGCCAACATGCGCCTTTGCTCTAGGATCTGCGTTCCTCCCAGATTACTGCCCAAAAAGCCTCGACGACATCTTTTGATAGTGTGACAACATTGCCATTCGGTTTTTGAGTTAGATTGTGATATCTCTTCGCGTCTGTTTCAAACAACCGATTCTGTTGACGAAAAACTATTCTACGTTTGTAAGGTTTAATTCTTTGAGCCCATGCTTGGATTTTCTCTTTTAGCTTCTCGGCTACCATTAGCCTCCTTGTGCAATTTTCAATTTGGTATTTTTATTCAACATTGAATATATTTCGTTGAATTTTAGAGGTGTGCGTTGAGTGAGAAGATGCCTCTGCTGAGAGTGATATTTCGCGCCGAGTGTCGTCTATCCGTTTCCTAATTCTTTTCGTCCATGGTGGTACAAGGCTCTGTTTCGCCGTCGGTCGTCGGTGTTTTCGGCTGGCACCAAAATTATCTGAGATACCAGATATCCAGTTGCATACACAATGTTATTGATTTCACTAAAATCTAGATCTCTACTGGGATCTGTACCACCTCATGTAACACAGAGTTCACTTTCTCTACTACTCTCTTAGTTTTGTCATTTTAGTATATTCTCCTCAACGGTGCACGAGATTTCAATAGAAGTTGACGAACTCTTTCTATCTCACGTCCAAGGACATTTTACCTCATGTCCGTATCGTGCTTTTAATTGCTAATTAAAATCGTTGCTAATCGTTAATTTAATTTTCACCACTGACGTATGTTTTACTGAAAGGAGATGAACCTTCATCTTTTTCAAGGTCATGTTCGTCATGTGGGTAGTTCGATCGAAGAACAAAATTCGCATTTCTCTGAATGTCAGAAAGTTGTTCAGCTGTGAATGTCCCAGTGCTGACTATGTATCATCGTTCACTGGTAATCTTCTCTGAATCTAGGTTAGATATCTGGGTTCTGCTTTCTCCATTCCTTGAAAACTTCTATTTCCGAGCCCCCATTTTTCGTTTTTTCATAGTAAAGACACCATTTCTCCTCCTTCAGTTCATCCGGTGTCCATCTCTGACGGTGGCTTTGCGCTAGTGCCAACTCTGGGTTCCTGGAACTAACATCCGTGGGGTAGCCAGACATCGACAAGGTGACATTAGCTCAGTTACTGAACTGGTATGTGCAATTTGTAGAACAAGGCACGTTAAAACTCATTACATTTCTTGTTCTATCCATTTTTCTCATTGGTTTTAAGCGAAGATTCGCAAGAAGCAAGTTCGAGTTCACATATCAGACTTAATCCATGGGTTATTCCTGTCATCCATTACTGCGGCCCACAGTGGCCTCGGGACATCACCCTCTCAGGGCCCATCAAGGGGTCCCTCCGATCGTCAAACGGCATTACTATACCCTGCAGGGTTTTTACTGACAGGTGAAGGCAGCCTCCGTCGCTGGGTGATGTAAGGTTCGGGCCTCCACTCTAATCAGTGGCCTGGTGTGCCAAAGCTTGGTGTACCCTCCGTGGGCCGATAACAGGAACTCCAAAGCTTATTATTATTATTATTATTATTATTATTATTATTATTATTATTATTATTATTATAGTGAACTGATTTGTTATTTTACTCTTGATTTGTTCGTTCAATTCTGAGAGGTTTGCGATATTGTTAACGTATATGGATGGGATTGTAAGATTTTCCGTTTCTTCAGAGCAAGAAGCAAGCATTATCATTGATGTATCTGGGGGCGTATCTGTTATTCACTGGAACTGAATAAATATTAGTAGCACTATTAATTAATTATTAATTAATTTTAGGGGTGGATCTATCAAGTTGGAGTCATTATTCTTTATTTTATCACTACTATTTCCGTTATTAGGGAAAGAGTTATTGGGGAGTGTGTTTGAAGGCTGAATGGGGGTTGCGCCGTTGGCTGCTTCAATGGTTCTGACCTCGTTGCCATTAGCAGTATGTTCTTGATGCAGGATTTCTGTACCTTGCTAATTGTGTGCCTATGGCGGGTTGAACATATGTGTTGGTAGGACTGCTTCACTGCTGGTCTCCTTAGATGTGATGTCCATTATGTTGACCCATAGTTGCGTTGTTCGAGTATCCATGGCGCCCGATGTATTGTAGACAAGCGCCATGGCATCAGCTATACTTTGTTCGAAGTCAAACCCAGATGAATTGGATATTATTATAATAGTTGGACGCTATAATAACTATTAACACTCCGGCAGCTGTTCGAAGCGAACTAATAGACACTATTATAAGGGATTATTTATCATCACGTATTCTTTGCAGTGTTCTCGGAAGAATGTGATTATATTAATCTGACATTTCAAATGTGTTTTTTAGAAAGCAAGATGAAAGTTATTAAATCAAACAGAAACTGCAATCTCTTTATATAAAATAAACAGGTTCCCATTCAGAAGAGGGAAGGTGTTTCAGGCTATCAGGAAATGTTCTAAACTATCAGCTAGCAAGATAAGTGTTACCGAGCTCCTATTGAACCTAAATTTAATGTCAGATACAAACAGATTTTAATGAAATAGGCAATGTGTCGACTAAAAATCAGTTTATTAATTTTACATATGAACATCTGCATTTTAAACAATATTTACAATTTCATTATTTTCAGAGTCATTACGTAATTTCATAGGTTGTGAATAATTGGATGGTATCGTAAACAAATTTCTAACGGAAATTCTCGTGGGGACGTAGCAGCAAATATAACAGTAGTCAGGTATCTTACCTGACTTAGTATAAATTCTTTAATTGTGTAAACGAATATTGAAAGACTTGCAAGTTATGTGAGAGTTTACATATATTTCCAAGTCACAAAAACGGGGGGGGGGAGATACTTCCGAATTTCACTTCCTCTTACTTCTGCGCCCTGTAATCCTCCTAATTAAGCCGTGTTTTAAATTTACAAGATGCTTCAAGATCATTCGAAGTAATAAAGATGAGTTGTGAAATAATAAATATCATACATAAATATAACAATTAGTGAAACGCAATAGAGAAAAACGTAAAAGTGAATGCCCATAAGGAGAGGAAGTAGCTTCTATAATACTGCTTTATTTAACACCAATAAACAATTTTTGCAACTAAAATTTGCATTATGTTTTTCGTTTCCACTTGCAGTGTAGGGTTTACACTGTTTTGTTGGTACATGTTCATTTATTAAAGTCCCTTACGAGAGATGCCTTTTAAGTGGTTGTCTCACGAAAATGTTTGCCTCCCTACAGTTTACGGTTGCGAGATAAAAGCTACAGATATCTCATTAGTTGTTCTCTCTGTGAATGTCCTTTGATATTTTCATGCGGACGCTTCGTTGATTCCGGTGTATTCACTGAAATATGCACATTACTTCTCGATGCCGCTCCTGTGTACCCTGTGACCTTCCTTCCTTACATTTATTCTTTTCGCTCTATCTCCATTCACCAGTGTATACATTCACTTTCATCGCTTTACCTTTACTTACGTTCTTTTTATTACACATTCCTTTCTCATTACAATTACATCAAAATCAGATTGCAGAATTTATACATTTATTAATATTACATGTTGCATTTCATATTTACATATACATTTGTATTTAACCTTTTCTCAAATTTTTAGATTGTAATTTTTATTTTAAACTTTAAAAATGTTTATACAACGGTTGTTTGTAAAATCTGGTAAAGCGTATATCCCAAAAAATAATATTTTTTTTTAAATGTTACAAAAATTAAAAGGAACAAATTTATTTTTATTTTACCGTTAATTATTCTACCTTTCTGCCGTTTAGTATTTTTAATATGTCATTCACGTTTAATTTCTCTTAAGAAAGTAAATATTAATGAACCATTTTGTACGGTATTATTTATCTATTACTTCACGGGTATCGCAGCAAATCCGTCTCGTAATTTGATCATAACTAAAAATATTAAATTTCACACGTTACTACCCGAACGTTCAGCTGATAACGGGAAACGTTTCTCCTCTCCGTTCATGAAACCATTTACGAGACGTGTCGCGACACCTCACTGACCGCTCTAAGGGAGGTGTATCCACGTAAATTGCAAATACCCTGGCATTTACGTCATGACTATTACATTCATAAATGTCATCGCTTACCATCGCTCTTTTTGCAACGAACAACAGCTCCACACCAACACAGAAACAAGCTACATACGAATCGTGGTAATACGATTCAATCTAGAGTATAATTTTATAACAATTGGTAATAATTATAAACAAATAGTAATATTACTGATGTTCTTACCCACAATCTTGTATTTTTGTACAGTTACTGATGATGGGCAACGAGATAACATTACAGAAATATCATAGTCATGTTCATAATACATATGCGAGTAGTAAAAAGGGAAGCATGTGTAATTTTGGAAGGCAGCTTGTTAAAAAGGGTTTTCAAGAATCACAGCACCCAGATGACAAATTCTTAAAATACTTTTCGCCTGAAATAATTTACAAGATAAAATTCTACCTTCATTTTTTACGTATAACACTGAATACGCGAGGAAGGGTTAGGGTTTATAAACTTGTGTCAAGTGTCACGAAAAACTGGACTGCAGCCAAGATCATGTTTGACGGTCATGGTCATCTTAGTACTAACGAATTAACTTTTGCTTAAATCGTCGCTTATTTACCAACTGCAGCAGAAAATCTACAGAAATACTAAAACAGATTACGACCACAAAATCAGTAAATCGAGCGGCAATGGTGAAATAACTGACAACATGAAGCAGTTAGGGGCCGTCGCAAGACGCGGAATAATTTGCAAGCGGGGAGGAAACTCCAGACGGCCGCTTGCGAGCGGAGTCGGGAGCTGTTGGCGGCAGGGCGGAGCCCGGGTTGAAAGCCCAGAGCCGCGGACGCAATAAGCGGCAGAGCGCTGCCTCCGTGAATGACGGACGCCCCCGCCGTCCGGGCGCCGCCCTCCGCACCCCGCCTACGCCTCCGCCTGCCACCCGTTTCTCTCAGGCCACTACGCTCTCCAGAGCAACATTTGCCATCCGTACTTGCAGGCAGAGATCGGCGCTTCTCTTTAATACGACCCGCAGTTCGTCAGCATTTTCAGCCATGTAAGATGAATCGTTTGATAGAATAGTGATTACTGGCGCGTCAACTTTTTCTAAGGTCATTAGCCATGTAAGGGTAGTGCATATGTTTTCGAGAGATGGCGGAGATCTCCCGCTGCATAGTGAGATCCGGTGCCGACCTACCGTCGGCTATCAGTTTTCCCTCAACCAGTATCTCCCACCAGTGGGGAACCGCCCCCGCCGGAACAAGCTCTAAGCTCCCAACTGACCTCTCGGCATGTGTGGTAGTGTAGTGCATGTATGTGCGTATAAGTCACGAGAGAGGATAGGACAAGGAAGAGGAAGTAAATATTCCGCTCGGTCCGTGGCCCATTGGTTAGGGTACTACTCCAGCATTCGCCCGGTGTTGATCGGAGAAAATGAAAACTACCGATCAGAGCAGTCGGCCTCTAGAATTCCCCAGAGAACGATCGAATTCGATCTAGCTTTCTAGCTATTTTCGAAAATCCTGCCACAGTCGGTACTCGAACCTAGAACCTCCCGGTCAGCGGCAGTGCAATGACATCAGGTAATGCTCTAAGCCACCTCTCGCGGTAAAACTTCGATTAAGGTGTGGGAAATGAGCACGTTGAAGCGATGTGAATGATGGAGCAGAGGAGAAATGAGAGACAGAGAAAAACGGAAAATACCGGAAAATTCTGCAGCAATTATTTTTTGGTTCACAACAGATATCTCACAGATCGACAAGGATTTGAAACCCGGTACCCAGATGTTGACCGAGCGAAGTAGTTGAGGGCGTAGCGCGCTGACTTCGAATTCGGGAGGCCCAAGACCAATCCCTGTACCGGCCATCCTCACAGGGGTTTTAGTGGTTTCCTCGGTCTCCAGGAGAATGCTGGCATGTTTCTTCCTGAAGGCCGCAACCGCGAAACCGCCGTCGCTAGCCGAATTAGATAACTACGTGAAATCACGAAGGTTAAGTGAATTCGAGACATCTTGACTTCCTGGTCGGGTCCTGGTCACTCAGTGGTACGAGGTTGGTCAGTCAGTGGTGTGAGGTTACGTCCACATTACACTTCTTGAATAAAATAAGTATTTTAATGTATAATTTATGATTCATTGCAGGTTTATCATGTATGTACGAGGGAATACAATGCTTAGTTTGGAAAAGTTGAGAGTATTCTGCAGTAATTTTAGCAAATGTGTGGAATCTGAAGAAAGGTTTCAAACATCGGAAGTACTGTTGAAACTTGGTTATGTGTATCATGATACTTCGTTGATGATGAAAATATGCAGTAAATTTGTTTTTAAAAGTGTTGAAATGTGTTTGTGAGAGAAATTGCTGAATAATTCAGTCAAGACTAACAGAAAACTCATAGAATGTTTATAAAAAGGTCAACTGCAAAATAATATGCAACTTGATGTTGTCGAATGTGTGCTTAGTGAAAGATGTGTGTGTTCATTGAAGAATGAGTACGTGAAGGCAGTTTTTATATAATCAAATTAACTTGCAAATTATTTGAATGGGACGTCACAGATATGAAAACCTCAGTTGTCCCTATTTGATGGGCCTATTTGATTCATCTTATAGCGAATTTCTTTGCATCGTGTGTTCTTCTTGTGAATTTAAGACGTTTTGGTATGTTATTTTGTTCCGTGCTGAGTTACACACCAGCATTTACATGAAAATGTAGTATACATAAGTGAAAAACGGTGACGACTGTGATGTATTCCAAAAATCAGCCCTGCAAAGTTTTCATGCATTTGTTGTTAATCTAATATTCATATTTGCCATGGCTTATGACAGTTGTTTAATTAAGGAAATCGCCCACATTTTATTTTATAAAAGAGAGAAAACGATATTTTTTAATTAATTTGAAGAGAATTGTGGAACTGTCAGCAATCTGATGTTCTTTCAGAGACATTAAATTACATTTTACCTTCTCTGATTCCTTTCAAAAATAAATGTAATGTTTTGAGTATTAAGAAAAGTTCCCAGTTATTTTACTGATTAATTTAATATTTGTCCAATGAAAAATTGATTTCTTCCTAGATACAATTATATGAAAGTAAAATCTAAACTATGATCATGACACATTTCCATTCTTTTTTACTGTTGGTTACAAATAAAATCTACGAATCTTTGAGATTAAGCCCAATGAAGCTTGACTAAAATACTCAGTACAAGAGATGCAGACACGTGAGGAAACCAAATGAATTGTTTTGGGATCAAGTATTTGTTAAAAGTACTCTTAATTCTGAAGATTGCAAGCATTGTTGATAATGATGTCTTTTAAAAAAATTCATTAGTTCATATCTCTTTGTTTCATAATTAATAAGTTAATTTATTGGTTTTAATTCTCTTTATTTATTTTCATGTTTAAATATAAAATAATAGCATCATCTGCCAATCTAGGGATGTGGTTTCCGGGTACAATACATTAAGAGAAACAATTACTCAAATGCTTCATAGGAAAATATTAATTTCTAGTTTCCAAATGTTGCAGGATTTATTTTTTCTCACTTTCTACTTGCATCAAAACTGTAATTTCAGATCTATTGATGTCAAAAATCAAACTTGTAATTTAAGATATTTGATAATACCAATATTTCCCATTGAATACCGGTAAGGTACATATTTTAAAATTTGAACAGAGTATGTGACAATCTAGCAAAATTAGAATATTTAATCATGTTCTATTTTTATTTCATTTTTATTTTATTTATTTGCAAATAATATGTTACTAGTTACTAAACATTCTGCAAATCGAAACACAAACGTGTTTTGCATATGACTGATTGGCATATAATACATTTGCATATATTTGAGATTTTGACGCAGTATAAGATATTTCGTGTACCTTCCAAACATTAGTGTAGTAATTCGATTCCTGAGCCCATCATCAGTGAGGTTATGTTCAAACCTTCATATAATTTAATTATATTAGATTTCCCATATGCAAAAAGTGACGTTCTTCGAACATCTTACACGGCCTAGTAACACCCTGCCCTTTGGAACACTTAATGCATCAATGCATATTCCACTAAATCATACTATCATTCCCTATATTCATGACTAAACATGTTAGGAATCATTTAAATATAAAATCTATTCCAAGTAGCAATCATCTTCTAAGAAGATCTAGTGACTGTGGATGTCTCTTCACAATACTTCATACAAAATATTATCAGGTGAAATAGCGCGATATGTTGGACATCCAAGTCTTTTGAATGGCCTATATGATGATGA
The DNA here is from genome assembly GCA_038098605.1 of Gryllus longicercus. Classification (NCBI taxonomy): domain Eukaryota; kingdom Metazoa; phylum Arthropoda; class Insecta; order Orthoptera; family Gryllidae; genus Gryllus; species Gryllus longicercus. The sequence goes on along the minus strand of JAZDUA010000264.1, from coordinate 1,836,031 downwards.
ATTATTACAAATGATATTTGAACGTTCAATGAATTAGTTGCCCCAGCCGGGATTCAAACTGACATTTCCCTGCGTACACCCGGTAGTTGCGAAGCGGCTAACATATTCCCAACTACAACTGTGACCAGTTATCAAATGAAAGAAAAATGCAAAATAATAATACAATAATAATAATAATAATAATAATAATAATAATAATAATAATAATAATAATAATAATAATAATAATAATAATAATATTTCAATTATATCGCTTAGCGAGATGCCCTACGGCAGACACCAGGCGCATTGGAGAACCAAGGTACCTGCTTCGCTTGCAAACTCGGGCGTTCAAGATTCAACATGAAGTTATATCAATACAAACTTCCTCACGATGCTCGCAGTACTCAAGAGAACAACCTTTTGTATTGATTATATGTGCCAGTTCTTAAGGCAAGCCTTGCAAAGTGAAGATAGAGGTGGTTCTTCAGATATTAGTCCATTTGCAGAGATCAACACAGGGACCACATCAACAGATACTAACAGCCACATGTCGCTCAGTTAAATAGCCACGTCCTGATACTTTCGCTTCTTCTCAGCAATGGATACAGCTATATTTCGTTCTAAAGTGATAGCTATGTCCACTATAATACCTTTCCGTGAGACCACTTTGACTCATATTATATCAGTCTGTTGGCTTCGACCCTGCGATCAGTGGTGACTGCACATTCCACAAGAGCGATTCCACTGTTTCATGTATTTCCATTGATTTCACTGTTTCGCATCCAAAACTAAATCCGTCTTTAACTTGTAGTACGCGAAATCTTTCTGTATCATCTCTGACTTTGCATCCAGGACCTCATGGACAAGTGCAGCATCATCGTTGTGCTGACTCAAGTCATTTATTTGTACCAAAGCAGAGCATCCGCCCATTATACTACTTGTAATATGGTAAATCATGGTATTGTGGCCTCATACGGGTGTAATCGAACACAGACGAGAGTGGTTTGTAAAACAGTAGAATTAATAACAATCTAGAACGTAGTTTCAATTTAACAACTACCCTGCTCACAATAAACTAAATAAATAGACCCACTACAAAGAGAGATAATTTAAGAACGGCTACCACACCGATACATACCACCGATGTTCCCTGTATGAAGCCGCTCTGCTTTGAGACCATCTACGCGTCTCGCAAGTCACGACAATGAATTGCCGGCCCCTCGCCCTAGTGCACCTACACGCACAGACACGCGCTTCACCTGTCGCCGACACCGCTAGAACAAGAAGACTGGGCATTGTTCTCCTGGCATTATATAGGCCCTTTTGGCGCTACCCGCCGCCCCCATTGCCTCCTCCCCAAAGCCGCTCTGGGCCCGCTGCGTCCACGGAAAGTCCCAGTGCGTCATCACTCCGCCCTTTGTTTGACATCCGGCGATGCTCGCCGATTTACACGTGGTTGTCTGTTTTGAGCGTGGCACGACGCTACAGTATGGTGCAACTCCACAGTTCTTGACAAGTTAGTCTTGAATAATTCGTCCCACCATATCATGTCTGTTCTTATACTCAGTAGGGGCTAGTACACTACAGCCTGAGATAATATTCTGAATAGTCTCGCTACATTGACCACAGGCCCGACATTAATTAGAGGGCACATCTGGATCTTTGATGATGTATATTAGATAATTCATGCTTGCTTCATAATTACTTGGTCTTGGATTGAAACCATGAACCCTTGCGTTTCGTAGGTAAATATCCAATACTAAGCCATTTGTACGACATATCAGCGTCGACATTGAACTTGGCTACTTCAGCTGGATATCTACCGTGGATAGCCTTGTTTCCATCTCTCAGTTGAAGGATGGTTGCTGGAGTTCAATTACATGTTGGTTGAGGCATATAGGCATATAGTAATCATCTGCTTCCTGATACACTTTATGTAGATGAAATGGTATGGCTTTCACTCGGAAATACTCTTTCAAGCTCATGATCTGTATTGGCATGGATATTGCTGATTTTAAGTATGCCACGACCTCCCATCTTTCTTGGGAGTGTGAAGTGGATATTGGAGTTGAAAGCGGTTCATTTGGACATTGAAAAGCCTTTCCAAGGATTCAATATCCGTTGTGGACCATGGATGATCTACAATGTAAATATAATATTTGGTATTGCGTACATATTATTTGTTACTGTAAAAGTTCGTGCGTTGAGAAAGGTTTTGAATATTCTTTCCACCCTTTTAACAAATTACTATATAGTTTCGCTTTAATTTCAGTAAGAGCAAACAAATTTTTTGTTGAATCACCTGGTATTTGTAGAGCTCATCTGCTTCTAAGGCTGTTATAGTATTTCTTGACATGGTTCCGTATTCTATTGCGCTGATATGTTAACTTTTACCGATGCTTTGGATTTTACATTTTTCAATACCATATTGCATTCCTATGTCAATGGAGAATCTTTTGGTTTCATGTATGAGCTGCTTAAGTCCCTTTGCAATTCCTGAGTACATCTTGATATCGTCTATATAGTCCACGTATTATATTATTATCTTTCAAGTCTTTCGCTTAGCGAGGTGTTCTACAGCAAACACCGAGACCTTTGGAGAACCAAAGTGCCTGCTTTGTTTGCCAACTGGGACGGTCAGGATTCAACATGAAGTTATATCAATTAAAACTTTCTCACGTTGCGTGCAGAACTCAAGAGATCACCATTTTGCATTGATTGGATGTGCCAGTTATTAAGGCCAAGCCTTGCAGACGAACTCAGTTCTTCAGAGATCAGTCCATTTGCAGAGATGACCGCAGGAACATCAACAGATTCTAACCGCCACAATTCGCTCAGTTTAATAGCCAAGACCTGGTATTTTCGCTTCTTCTCGTTAAAAATGGCAACTATATTTCTCTCTAAAGGGATAGGTTCTTGTTTTTTTCTTAATATTATTGTCTATAATAATAATAATAATAATAACAATAACAATAATAATAATAATAATATTGCTACTGCAGTTGTTTTTTATGTTGTTTCCACACATTTTTTGTGGTCTTGTTGTTAATGCTCCGCTTGTGAAATTAATTGCGCAGGCTAGGTCAGCGCGGCGAGGCGGAGGGGCGCAGAGAATGGCGAAGCGTCAATGTCAGCGCGTGCGGCGACAGGGGTCTCCGAAGGCCCCGGCGGGGGGTCGCTGCGCCCGGGGACGTTGTGTTTCCGGCGGGTGGCTGCGACATTGCGCCTCGACAAGCGACCGTCGGCTGCGGGTGGGGTGGAGGAAGGCGCTGTGTTCGTAGGGTTTCGGTGGCCAAGGCGCAAGAAGGGGCTTCTACGGCACGCAGCACAAATCTTCTAGCCTTGCTAAGAACAATGAGCTTCTATGGCAAACCATATATTTGCTAGGAGCGAGCTTATTTAAGTTGGCACAACCATAACAGGTTACCACAAAAACAAATGACACCATCTAGAACGATTTCATAGCTAATTAATTGAAATTAATTTAATTCATCTTCATATTGTTGTGTAATAAATGGGCTGGGTAATATGAATCAGACATAAACACTATTGAATATCAAAGAAAGAAATATGACACAACTTAGAACTGTTTAATTGCTGATTAATTGCTCATAAGGTATTTTAATTGCTCCCAAACTTCTGTATAATTAATGATTGACATCAAATTTATTAGGCAAAATTATAATTGGCTAATTTACTAGGCACCAGATTTAAAAATGATTTTATTTTTTCCCTGATTCTGTGACTAAAAAGGTCCCTTTCTTGGTTCTCGTTTCGTATCAATAAGCGATAGTTGTAGGCCACCGGGAAAGATGGCTCAGAAGAAGAAATGATGTCATTGCAATGCACCAGGAGATACTAGGTACGAATCCCGACGCTGGAAGGATTTTTGACACTAGCTTGTCAGCTAGATCTAATTCAGTCACTGTCTGGAAGAAAATTCTAGCAGCCAGCTTCTCCGATCGGTAGTTTTCTAAGGTTTCTCCGATCAACACCAGGCGAATGCCTGATCAGAACACTAATAAAGGGCTACGGACTACGCGCAATCTTTCCTTCCTCTTCCTTGTCCTGTCCTGCCTCCTTACTTACACACACTTACACTAACATTCACTACCCTACCATACATGCCGAAAGACCAGTCGGGAGCTTTGAGCTTGTCCCGGCTGCGGTTGTGCCTCGTTGATGGGAGATACCTGGTTCCGGAAAACCCGCTAGCCGACGGTAGGTCGGCGTCGGATCTCCGCCATCCGGCGGGAGGTGGTCACCAACGCCTCCCGAGGAAAAGACATACACTACAATTACGGAATAATTCTCTTAGCACATGCCGCGCCGGGAAGAGAGTTGAGCGGTACCTTCAAAATTTCCGTTAATCGCGAGTCGAAAATTACACAAAATTGCTAAAAAATGTTTATCTAATTTACAACAATATGTACATGTGTGCTTTACTGAATTCGTCATTTTACGCCCGTTGTGACAGACTAAATACAAAGTACAGCTCCATTTGGAAAAATAAAGTTACTTGAATATCGCGTAAAATACTAATGACAAAAATATTTGTAACTATTGGCCCGTTGGCATACACGGCAAAGCAAATATTTGTATTTTTTAGTCAATATGGAAACTATTCCTTTGGATTTTCCCGACTTTCGGAAAACAAACACCTCTCCCCTGGCCAGAGGCTGCGTAGTTTTCCGTAAATGTATGCATATATTCGCAATTAGTAATATAGACAATAATAATTGTAATGAAAGCAGTGATACCAATTCAGTAGAAATAGCTCATTTGTTTCAGTGAATTGCTCTTTGAAACATTACTGTACGTTCAGCAAAAATAACAGGCAAAATAATTATTTCTTATGTAAGCAATAAATGCTTGCCGACCAATTAATGGTTAAGTCTGAAACCTTAATTTTTTATGGTATTTATTACTTAAAGACTTGTTATATATATATATATATATATATATATATATATATATATATATATATATTCAGGTCTCTCATTTAACTTTACAACTTGATATAACTCAAAAAATACGCGATGTACGAAAAATTGAGCCGAGACAAAATCTTAACAGTTTTGAAGATTGACCAAATCTTAACTGTAATTTGAATGGTTTTGAGAGTGGTCGATTATTTCTGAGTGGTTAATAAAAATCAGTATTTTCTACGGACGTCAATAAACTACTTTTAGCGTAACCCAGGAACAACGACGTGGACGTAGTAGTTTTCTGTTCCCTTCGGAGTGCTTGTTTTCAGTGCGTCCCCTTGCCTCTCACTATCGGAGTGCTGGCTTTGGATGATTCTACAAATACCTCAGCATGTATTTCAAGTAAGTGCTCAAAATTATGGCCCTGAACCGCAATGCATTTATTGATTCGTCCTACAAATGAACGAACACATCACATAAGCATATCTGGTGTAATCGCGGCACAAGCGTCCCTTATTCGTTGTAGCATGTTTTCATGAGTAGTAGGTGTTTCTTTATAAACGACATCTTTTAGGTAACCCCACAAAAGGAAATCTGGTGAGGTAAGGTCTGGTGATCCGGCTGGCCAGTGCACTGGTCCTTCTCTACCGATAGAACGATTATTGTAATTCCGATCCAATACCTCGCGTGCTACTAATGAGTAATGTGTTGGGAAACCATTATGTTGAACCACATGTTTTGTCGCACTTCCAAACTTAAGTCTTCGAGCATTCTCGGTAGTTCTTTATCAAGGTTTCGGTGCTTCTCACCAATTAGATTACCGTCCATAAATCATGGTCCGATATCGTCAATTATTCCACACCAAACGTTAACCGACCAATGTCGCTGATGATTTACTTGACGAATCCAGTGTTGGCTTTCTACACTCCAAAAATGCATGTTGTGGCGGTTAACTTTACCGTGGTTTGTAAATGTCGATTCATCAGAGAATAGTACTTGAGTAAAAAAGTTGGTTCGTTTGTATTCTCTGAACTGCCCATTGACAAAACTGTAGTCGGTTTTAAAAGTCATTGTTAATTCCTGATGCAAGGATACTTGATACGGATGCAATTTATGTATCTTTAGTATCCTCCAATCACTCATACGAGAAATCCCTGATTGTTCAGATATTTCTCGAACGCTCGTGGATGTGGACTATGAGCTACTGAAGCCAGTACTGATATTTGATTATTGTCTCCAGTAGCGGAAACTCTACGTGTTCAGTTTTCTTCAGTTGTACACTTCCGTCAGTAGAGAATTGTTTCCGGCGTTTCCAGGGTTTACTTCTAAACGTTAGGTATCTAGTAAACTACTAGTAGATGGGAGACCTGTATATTGGGGTTATAAGGTGGCGAGGGGTAAAATTACCAGCGTGAAACATTGTCCCAAAAAGAAATTTAAACAGAGAGGTCTGTACCATAATGTTTTTTTGCTACCTGTGTTCTTGTAGTTTATTTCTCTAAGAAACATACAATCATCGTTTGTAATTGGGTACAGTTGTAACCAAAAAAATGCAATAAACATGTGTAGTGTATTGTGATACAGCTGAATCTCGTAGTTGAAACTTCGTTATCTTTGAGTTTTCTTACTAAGTATAGAGAATAAGAATACTTACTTAACTTACTAAGTATTAATACAAATCATTAAATATGTTCTGAAGCATAGTTGTGTGTTTTTATTATCCATCCAAGTCTCACGAGTTTAAAATTTGCCACAGACATGGAAACAAATGGAAGTGGCCACGTTTGATACGTGCGGAGATTGCCATCATTTTCATGCTTTTGAAAAATAATTAAATCTTTCAAATTATTGAAACTGATTTTAATATTTGAATAGATATTGAACTCTTGTGACTGATTATATTCCCAAGTTAATGATTGTGAAAATTGATGCAACAAAGTATAACATTAAAAGAAACAACGATGTGAAAATGTTACCCCTTTACGTCACATTATTTAAAAATGCTAGAATTGCGGTAACAGCGAGCGTGATCGGAACAAATCTCATTGATCTAACGAAATTCAAAAAATGCACTGCTGACGGCAACAATAAACATCTACAAAAAATGTTTCTGATCCATAACCAGGTGGAAAGTTATGAATTTGAGAAGAAGTGATATGTTGGAAGTGTAGCGCAATGCCCCAAAAATGAAACGTAAGGAAGGTATTTCTCTTCATTCGCAGGATCCGAATTAAGGTAGTGCCTTTTTAATAAAGCAGTTTTGTGAGAAACTATTTATGTCCAATTAATTAGCTATTAAATATGTCTAAATTGTGACATGTGTTAAGAGGGGAGACGTTTCTCTAGTCCATTGAAAGGCGAGGAGCACGAGAGCAACTGTAACAGGCCACACCGAGCGATCCGGTTCGACTTCTTGCATTGAGCAACCCTGCACTGCATTTCTACACCGAGAGACACCGGGCGTGGGCTCAAAGCTCGTCTCTGTGCGGCTACCCCGCTGGGAAAGGTACCTCAGGTCGGTCCTTTTAATCTTAGTAAGATGACGTGTAAGTCGACGCTGGATCTCCGGCGGACGGCGCCGTCAACTTCCGGGTTATAACATGCAATATAACATACAAACACACACACACACATATATATATATATATATATATATATATATATATATATATATATATATATATATATATTCTAGCTAACCCACCTCCACCCACAACTTGCCACCTTCATCAGCAGCACGCATGAACCGTAAGCGGGTTATCAAGATTTTGCTCGTGAAGCGAGCTTAAAAATCTAGGGAGCAGGATCTTCAGGGTGCGAGAAAGGTTTGAACCCTTGACACAATAAAATCACACAAATTGCACATAAACGACCGTATAATTTACCCATAAACTTTTAGTGGCATCAGTTCATGACAAAAACTAAGAATATAGAATCACACTTTTACAAAGAATGATCAAAACACAAATAGAAACCTTTACAACACACACTCATATGAATGAACACATATAATTTACTCCAAAATTGATACTCTACGAAAATTACCCTAATCTACACTGGGAATTCCCTTGGAAAATTAATTATATTTAAATTTATGCTATTCTAATTACATTGCACATGAAACCAAATTTCAATTTACAATCTCCTGCTTCAAAATATTACACGCGAAGAACAAAATGTGTGCGAGCGCACTACTCTCATTTACAACTTAACTGTGTCTGCAAATAGCCTAATAATAAATGTCCCAAAGAGAATGTTTTATGCAGGCAATAGCGCATCAAAATGTCTCCTACTATAATACTGCAATTTGTTGCCACTCGTGTCCTCAATTTCCTAACACTTTCCTATACTAGTCTTTTTCCCTGCCGACGTGAACTTGACCTACTTTCCGCAGTTCTAAGCGTTACCTCATGAACCTCCCGCTTTTGGCCTTGATGGTCGTGCGCTGGCTTCTGCACCGACGTCGCTCGGTCCCAGCTTCTGCGTCGTACGAGACGTGATTCGCCTCTGCCGTCTACGCTGTCTTCTTGCGTCCTTTTCCGTTCTTCCTAGTCGGCCTCTTCTTCTCCCTCGACTGCTACCGGCGCCTCTGATTACGCCCACGTTGTGAAAATGTCCCTTGCACTTCCCTGAATACTCGTGCAAGTTCCTCGCTCGTTGCTATATCTACTTTGTTAAACCAGAACTTTCAATGCTTTTCTCACAACGGGTAACTTTTACTTCCCGTGTTGTTAATTGAAGAAACACGTTACTAAATCTTCACTATCTCGCGGACGACTAACTAGAACGTCTGTTCGACGCCGAAAAACTCCTACCTAGCAGTCGTTGCGGCGGCAAACAATATCTAAGCTGACGTTAACGAGCGGTGATCAAAATGCTGCTTACTCGACGAAATGGCGGCAATCAAAAGAGAGCTTCCGCTTGCGGGTTTGCGTATTTATTGTCCGACGCCTGGGGAAATTCTCAGTGGTGGGGCTACTTCCCCTATCTCAACCCTTCACAAGGAAAACGTTGCTTGCTAGTTCGCCTTTGATTAGTACGGGCAACGGATACCAGGCTGCGCGTTTATGAACTTTTGCTTTGCGCCTGCTCTCCTCGCTGCCTGTGGGTGTTCATACATACGAGATGGTGGTGTTATGGGGTCGCACAATCCCATAACGCCACATTATATATATATATATATATATATATATATATATATATATATATATTGTGACGTACCTGGTGATGCCGGGTATTTCACTGCAATATAACACTAAAGGAGAGTATCTTTTCCGTGAATGGGTCCCTGGATAAGTTGGTATGACATTGGGAAAGTTAATTAGAAATGGAAATACAATCATGAACAAGATTTATTTGCAAATCAAATTGGTTAATTACATGATCTGACAACGTTTATACACTCTGCCTTGGTACCAAGATTAGGTGTAATATGCATTTATCATACCTTCGGGGCCCCGACCAAATACCTTCGATGATCGTAGAACAGCTCGTATCGCCAGGGTTGCCGACCTCTGCAGCAGCTGTGGGCTGTCGGCGGCTGATGGCGTGGCGGTCGTCCTGGGCTGGTGACCTTGTGACTCCTCCCCGACTCGGATCTTGATACCACGGCGTTGCACCTCTCTCGAATCACCTTCCGTCGATGGATTCAATCACTCAACCCGCGCCTATCACGCGTGCTGGTCCCAGTTCCGTACCACACAGTTTCGGTAAAGTTTCCACTACACTAATTACTACAAGCGCGATCGATTGTTCTATTAACACGAATCTTTTATTCTAATGATAATCTCATTGTCTACTTCACGTATTTACTGCTTCACAATTACTATTGCTTTACGAACACATCGCATGTTCCCTTTTGTCCATGCGCTAACGGCGAGCTTTTCGCCACACGTCCGAACTCTTCGCCGCTCCGCTAACGTCTGTCCTCTTCGCAATTCTCCTAACGACTGCCTGCACGTGCTCGCTGCCCAGTTTGTAACCGACATTCTCACGCTGGCCTCCCGGCGGTGGCACCGGTGGCGGTAGCGACCGTTGCTAGCTCCCGTCGTTGTTCGCAGCGCTTGGCGTGCGTACTGCGCAGTCCAAAATATATATTGATTACTTACACTAATGTTTTAATTAGTGTAAGGGAACACATTCTGTGTTTCATCACCCCCCTCCTTTCTGTTTTTGGATTTTTCCCGCCTCCGGAAAAATTCACTTTAGTATCATCGTCTCTGCCGATGGTTGCACTGTCTTGTATATTACATGAACCCTATATACACTTATACCCTAAAATCGAATTAACACGTGATTGTTTAGATTAACACTAAAATTACACTTATTTACACTTCACTATTTTCCATACCTATGGGACAGGGTCTTAGGTTATGGAAATTGTAGTGTCCCACCACTTCTTGTTTGTCATTTAGTAACTTAGCCACATTTTTATCCGTAACTTTATCCATCACATATGGTCTAACCCTGTTCTGCAGCTTTCCTTGCAAAATCTTGTCCACGCATTGAATCAACGCAGCTCCGCTATTGCGTAACCCGAATGGCACTCTACAAAACACATAACATATTCCCTCAAATGCGAATCCTGTATACTGCTGGTCCTCTTCCGCCACTTGCATTTGCCAATAAGCTTTACTAAAATCAGTACGAGAGAAAATGATGTTCCCTCCAAACCTCTGCAATGCTTCTTCCACCGATAACGGAGCATCCCTGTATGGTTGTGTTACTGCATTTAGTCTTCGTGCATCTAGGCATAATCGTATTCCTCCATCTTTCTTTTTGACGATCACGATTGGGTTAGTGTAGGATGTCTGTGCCTTTCTTATGATTCCATCATTTATCATTGATGCTAATAGTTCAGAAACATCTTGCTTCAGCGCTGCTGGTATCGGATAGTTACGCTGTCGAAATGGTGTTGTATCTGTAAGTTGGATTCGAAATGTGAATCCCTTTATTGGGGCGCGATTCTTCTGGAATACTTCTTTATTCTCCATCAACAGCTGCAACAGTTGCTCCTTGTGACGCGTATTTAATATCTCTATCTTCTCCGTCTGCTGCCTCAGCTGTTCTTCTAATGATTCTTCGGCCACTGCGCCCGTGCATACTTCGTATCCTTCGTCTATCCCCAAGTCGAATCCTATCGCCTGGCTCCCCAGCTCCACCACATGCCGTTCTAGATCAATAATTGCTCTGTGATCGACCAGAAAATCCGTCCCTATGATTATCGGGTGTAATAACTTTTTGACTACCAGGGCCACTATCTCGTATACTTGGTCGCCAATCATGGCTCGAAACATTATTTGTTTTGTGATGGGGCTTGACTTCTTCTGAGTAGCTCCAATCACATACGCCCTATTCATAGGCAAACACATTATTTCTTTTCCTTTTGCTTTTAATTCCTCGTACATTTCCTCCGACACTACTGTAGTCGTGCACCCTGTGTCTACTAACGCTTCTTTAACTACTCCCTCACATTCCATCGTAATCATGGGACATTTCCTGATTCTGATCGCTGAGCTCTTACTTCTCTGCCACGGTTGGGCATCGTGGGTTACTGGCTGTATAGTATTTATGGAGACCACGTTAACTTTCACAATTTCCGCGTCCGTAATGGGGCCACCTTTCACCACGGACTTTATTGGTTTAAATAGTGCTCTTGTTCTCTACTTGTGCTAGGCTGTGCTGGTTGGTCAGATGCGCTTCCGCCCCCGCCTCTTGACTCCGTGCGGTTTGGGTTGGGTCCGCTCCAGGCCGGTCTCTGGTTCCTCGGCTCTGGTCTCCATCCATCTCCCCCTCTTCCGCGTTGATTTCCCTGGTAATTAGTGCTCCTGTCACTCCCTTGCCCCTGATTCCGTTCTGTTCTTATCATATTAATGTTCCCCTCATTCCTGTTTTTTGGTGCGCCTGCAAAAGTTAGGTCGTACCCTCCTAACACATTCTGGAATCTCTCCAAGTTAGTGTGCTGCACACTACGTAATAGATTCTGCACCGTAACTGGGAATTGTCTCGTTAGTACACATATAATTTCTTGATCGCTCATCGGTGGGGATAACGTTTTGTATTCCATGATACGCCTTGTTGCGTATTCCCGCAAGCTTCCCATTGACTGGTTATAGTGATTATTCATCAAGCTGATTTTAAAATTAATTTGAATCTCCTCATTCCAGTACCGCTCAAAGAACCGATCTTTAAATACCTTTACTGATTCGGGAAACTCATCAAATGTATCGGCCCATGTCCTTGCGTTCCCTTCCAGCATTAAATATAACAATTGTATCTTACACCTTTCCGAGGTATTGATGACAGCTAAATGTCGTTCTGCCGCCCTCATGAATATGCACGGATTTTCTTTGCCGTCTCCTGAAAATTTTAGTGATCTTGGAGGGGTGAATGGTACCGTCCCGCTTGCTGCAATTGGGGATGCCTTACATTCTTTTATTTGTTCGATCTCTGTTCGTAGTGACACAACCTTCTCTTCGCATTCCCGCTTATTCTCCTGCATTTCTTCCTTGACTACCAACTGCATCCTTTCAATTTTCTCGTCCTGCTTAGCGGTTTTAGCATCTAATTGCTGGTTCAACTTATTCTCCAAATCTCCCCCCAGACTAATTACTTGGGATTCTAATTCCTTTTTCTGTTTCCCTAATTCTTCGGCAGTCCATTGCTCATAAATTTCCACCCGCTCCGCGATTTTGGTCATCTCATTCTTCGTTAACTCAATTTGTTCTTCAGCGCGTCCTATTCGCCCCCCTATTGCATCTAATTTCCTATTCTGTTCTTCTGCCAGTTTCCTAATCTGTTCCTCTACTTTCCTATTCAGTTCTTCAGCCAACTTCCTGTTCTGCTCCTCTGTGAATATTTTCTGCTCCTCAGCCGACTTCTTAATCTGCTCCACTGTGAATATTTTCTGTTCATCCAGTTTCCTATTCTGTTCATTCTGTCCTTCCAATATCTGCATCATCATTTGCCTTATATCTAAATCGTTAACTTTTCCACCCCCTGACTTGGATTTCTTCTTGCTTGGATCGTCGGTGTTGATGTCACTTCTACTTCTTTATTAAAACTATCCCCTGACGTATCATCCAACCGACTCCCAATTCCACTATCCCTGCTTTTCGATGAGATGCTATTATCGATTCCTACATCTATCTCCCTTACTTCATCCGCCTTCTCCTCCCGGTCCAGCACTCCATTTTGCGCCTCCATTCTGTTACTTTGAGCTATCCGTTCGATCCTCACTTCGCTAAAATACTCGCACAAATTTTCCTTTTGCCTCACCTAACAACAGTACAACAGTTATCCTATGAATTTACTCTGCCCGCCACAGCACTGTATACTCTTTATCACTGTTATAATGCACTAATATTTCAAATGCTGAATGATGACGAACACACCCTCACTCACCACAAAAACACAGTAAACATATTCTCTACAATCAGTAATATTATTGCCACTTGACTACATATATGCCGTTGACAAACTTATTAACATTGTTACAAAAATACTCTCAAATTTTAATAAATCCACTATTAATTTAGAATTACTTCTCAACACAATTATTGCTATATTATGTACACAATAATCACTCACAATTACATGTCATATCTTCTCCCTAAATTTTCCTCAATAGTACCATATAGATATTAACAATATACATTCACAATACTGCTATACATTCCCCAACCTAGTATCCTTTCCATTGAATTCCACAAACTCTACCATCACCAATGGATGACGCACTGCTGAATGAGCATTCCCAGCAAGTAATGTGCACAATTTATACAATAATATTAACCACCCTTATATTTCCACAAGAATTATTATTACTTCCCAATTCCTTAATTTCCATGTTATTAAAACTACCAACCAATTCAAACATTATTAACATGTTTTACAAAATTTGAAATTCTATTACATTATATCATTTACAATATGTACATGTGTGGCTTTCATAAACTCAGTAACTGCAGTAGTAACTTTATACTGGTTACTCTCAAATAATTTCCTATATCTGCCCACAATTAATTACACAACAAAATTTCTGTAATTAACAAGTATTCATTGTGCTTTCTTGACTTATACATGCTTTGTTAGTACATGTACTATTACTTTTTGTCCCTATAATAATAAACTTTACATTGCCTGCCTATTATCTTTAACCTGCATTACTATACATCAAATACATGCACAGTACCTTCCAATATTTTACCAACTTTCCTAAGGCCACATTTCTTAATTACACGCTTTCCAGACTTGTTCGGGCGCCAGCTGTGACGTACCTGGTGATGCCGGGTATTTCACTGCAATATAACACTAAAGGAGGGTATCTTTTCCGTGAATGGGTCCCTGGATAAGTTGGTATGACATTGGGAAAGTTAATTAGAAATGGAAATACAATCATGAACAAGATTTATTTGCAAATCAAATTGGTTAATTACATGATCTGACAACGTTTATACACTCTACCTTGGTACCAAGATTAGGTGTAATATGCATTTATCATACCTTCGAGGCCCCGACCAAATACCTTCGATGATCGTAGAACAGCTCGTATCGACAGGGTTGCTGACCTCTGCAGCAGCTGTGGGCTGTCGGCGGCTGATGGCGTGGCGGTCGTCCTGGGCTGGTGACCTTGTGACTCCTCCCCGACTCGGATCTTGATACCACGGCGTTGCACCTCTCTCGAATCACCTTCCGTCGATGGATTCAATCACTCAACCCGCGCCTATCACGCGTGCTGGTCCCAATTCCGTACCACACAGTTTCGGTAAAGTTTCCACTACACTAATTACTACAAGCGCGATCGATTGTTCTATTAACACGAATCTTTTATTCTAATGATAATCTCATTGTCTACTTCACGTATTTACTGCTTCACAATTACTATTGCTTTACGAACACATCGCATGTTCCCTTTTGTCCATGCGCTAACGGCGAGCTTTTCGTCACACGTCCGAACTCTTCGCCGCTCCGCTAACGTCTGTCCTCTTCGCAATTCTCCTAACGACTGCCTGCACGTGCTCGCTGCCCAGTTTGTAACCGACATTCTCACGCTGGCCTCCCGGCGGTGGCACCGGTGGCGGTAGCGACCGTTGCTAGCTCCCGTCGTTGTTCGCAGCGCTTGGCGTGCGTACTGCGCAGTCCAAAATATATATTGATTACTTACACTAATGTTTTAATTAGTGTAAGGGAACACATTCTGTGTTTCAATATATATATATATATATATATATATATATATATATATAGTGACCGGTCAGCCAGAGCCGGCTGAAGTGACACAGTCCAGAGAATGAAACACATCTCGTTCGTACGGCAACAACCGGATTTCGCAACGCAACGGAATGGCGACGCGTGGCACTTGGAGGAGACCGCAACTTTAACGTACTGGGGAGCGTCGGAGGAGTGGAGCAGGAGAACGAGGGGGGTTGTACGGAGCTCGGACCTCGCAATGCCTTCCCCGATCTCATTTCCTTTGGCACCGCTGCGTAGTACTCTTCGCAAACAAAGTCCAAGCTGTCTGACTTGGAATTCGGAAAAACGCATAAAGGTAAATAAAAACTTATTCATAGAACAATTTACGAGGAAGAAGAAAGACTGACTCTTCTTACGTTTATGATGATAATTAGCGCAAATAGATTTACGGAGATTTTTTAGTATCTGAGAGTGTAAGAAAGCCGAATAAGTTTCTGCGGTGATTGGAACATTTCTCGTCCACCTTGGCGCATGGTCGGGGAATTTCAGCAGCGATTTGGAGGTGTCGTTGCAGTACGGAGAATCTACAGCAAGGGATCCCGTTACTTCACGTTCTTCGAAGGTGACTCGATGAAACAGACGTCGTTTCTCAAAAATAAGGTTGTTGCTTCCATTTTAATATAATTCAGTGGAGGACATAAAACAGGATGGTTTTTGTGAAAGCCATAAAAATTTCATAAATTTGTATAAGCTTGTTAGTCAATTCTATGTTACGTGGAAAGCTGTTCCAAAAACCCAGTCATTCATTGAATGAGTAATCTCTCTGGTTTCCATTGCTACAGCATGAAACCATAAACCAAGAAGAAATAGTTTGAATGAAGTAAGATTATAAATTTTGTTGACACAAGTAAAAGAGGGAATAAACTGAGTTCAGTGTATGAATATCTTTAAAAAGATTAATGATCCTATTGAATATAATTGTAAGTTGAGGCAGGATGTTGTAATTGATAGCGATTGCATTTTGTTTCTGTGTTATGTTTCCTGAATAGAATGAGAGATTTTTGTGTTTTTTTGTTTTTTTGTTTTGAAGTAGGTATATGTTTCTATGCATTTTTGAAATATGTGTTATGTATTAAAGAATATTGTGGTCTCGTTCAATTTCCAACATCTCGAGTACAATCCACCTAACCCTGAGATCCAAATAGAGAAACAACTTATATGTGAAGGTTACAAAGTAATTGATTGGACAGACACAATGCGGTTTGGTCACTTAAGTAGATTTCTATATGAAGTCACCGACACTCAGGTCAGAGGAGTGTTGGTGGTTGATGCTCCAGCCTATGGGCCATCCGGGGAGTTTGGTTTTAAAAACCGAAGAGAGGGTGACGGTTGCTTCTGGCAGCACTACGTGGTTCGAATAACCGGGTGGTTGCAATATATATATATATATATATATATATATATATATATATATATATATATATATATATATATATAAACAACTTGCAATTACTGGTCCAGTAATCTTAGTAGTTAATGCGCACGGAATAAGGGAACTGGTTGACGCCATCTTACGAGACAGATGCATCTGGTTGTGCTCCTTACATTGTTATGTATTATCTTTTTAGCGATTAGAGTGTACTTCGTTTGCCTTTATTACTTGTTGCAGGTTGACTGGAATTCCGTGTTTTCGTTATGAACAAGACGAACGAACAAATATTAATTTTAAAAAGTTACGGAATTAAATGTTAATGAACATAAAAAAATTGTCAATACCATTTTGACAGATTGATATTCACTTACTCCAGCACCATCACATTGCACAGGTATCTTGGTTTCCGCGGCCACCATCTTAGTCGGGACTTCAAATCCAGTTCAGTCTAATTTTGCGCGCTCACAATATTAGTGACATGTGTTTTGTGAACAATGAAGGTGTCACGACGAACATAAGAAGAGGGAAGGGGGAGGATAAGGAAGTCATAATTACATGCAATTAATATTATTAATCGAAATTAGATTGCTGAGGGTAATGTGCCGCCAATCCATAACTGATCAGAGGAAGCCATAAAAATCGCTGACATGAAAAACCGAAAACCTCTACATTTCTCAAACAGTGATTTGTCAATCTTTCGAGCAGTGTAGTAGATCTCAATAATTCTCTACAATTGAGAACCGAATCCTGAACCTCCTGATCGATGGAGCTCTAGTTGTGGAGTCCGGTTACAATCCCATGCGCTAACGCCACCGCGCCGGTTGAACACTGCACCGGTCAGACAGGGAGTGCCGACAGAGACGCGTCAAGGGAGTACGTATAGGCGGGGAAAGCAACTGGGAGGCGGAAGCAAGCAGGGGAGGGCGGGGCGGTGCGGGTGTGGGTCGGGGGCGTGTCGCAGTAGCAAACGCCTGGGGAGCGAGCGGTGACGGACGGGGCGGGGCGGGATACTAGGCTGCGACGCGGGAGCTGCCGGGACGAGGTATGGGCTGGGAGCGAGGCGTGAGAGGTTGTGGCCGGGTGGTGGAGAGGGGTGGGTGGGGAGGGGGGTTTGGGGCGGAGGCGCGAACGCGCGAGTCCAAACTGTGTTTCCCGCTTCCTTCCCGGACGCTACCGAGATGAAGGGAAATTTGTTTCTGGCGCGTTCGCCAGGCCCCAATTTCCACAGGCTGTCGTCGCGATGAGCTGTTGCCGTCGCCGCCTCTTGTTTTCTGTCAAAAGTTCGCGCAGACTTCGGGCGGACGCAGAGATGTTTTCTGACTTGTGTATTGTGGTCTCTTTCTGCGTGATTTGTGTCATTCCGAAATAGAAAATTGTCTTCCTACAATTCATTGAGTTAACGCAGATTTGTAAGAACGCATATTTTTCACTGCTGACAGAAGTATAAAATATGCAGTATTTCTTCTGAATACCTATCTAAGGTTAGAGAAAAATTGCAGCTATTGAAACGTATTTTTTTTCGATTGTGTGTCAATTCAAATTTGCCTCTTTATAAACTCTATTAATTAAAAAAAAATAATATAGAAAAAGTTATGTAATGTTCCGCGAAAAAACGCGAATTTTCGAAAGAAAAACTCTTATTGCAGAGCCCTGGTAACCAAAAATGGGATAAATCTTGTTAAATTTAGAAAAATATCTTTTAACATGTGGTGTAGTCAGAGAACATGTTTTTGTGCGTTCTTGCTACCATCAAGTGACGGCAAAACGTCTGTCTGTCTGTCCGTCCGTCAGTCGGTCTGTCCGTCAGTGAACAATGCTATCGGCAAAATCGGTCAGACAACTTTCTTTAAAATTGATATTCCTCAATCTATCTGGATGGTGTCACGGCTCTTTGAATTTGAAACCTATCTTTTAATTTTGGGGGGTACTTTACATGAAGTCCATTAGACATTTTCCGCATTTTCAAAACTATGGCACCATCGTTTCTGATTGAATTTGGTTGTTGTATAGTGTTTAAGAGAATGATGCACGTCACATGTTTATTGAAAACTCTGATTTTTCAAAAATTGCAAAAGTTAATTTTTTTTAGTCTTCTTACAACTTAAACATTCAAGATAGATTTTTTCCCTTAATGAAATATGTTCCTCAAAAATACATTTTGAAAGAAGGTCATGTACAATTTTTTGAAAATTTGAGTACTTTTCGCGTAATATTGCGTGAAAATACGGGCGAGAAACAGCGTGCAAGCTGTTTTAGCTCCTTTAGTTTCTTTCTTTCTTTTCGTCATTACTTCCTTCCGTCCTTCCTTTCTTCCTTCCTACCTTTTTTCCTTTCTTCCTTCTTTCTTTCTTTCTTTCCTTCTTTCTTTCTTTATTTTTTCTTTGATGCAATGTTCAATTATAAATCTGAAAATTATCCAATATTTGCTTTAAGACTTGGCAGTTTTTAAATGTCATCTTCATTTAACAATAACTTCGTCTTAAGAATAAACACTTGAAAAATTGGTCAAAATTAGTTTCAACAGAAAATCTAGCATGTTCACTATTATCGTCGTCGCTCCCACCATTATTGTTACATTCAGCTGAAAACATTAGATAAAATGCGGGTTGCTTGTGCCGGCAAATTTCCAGAAACAAACATTTTGGTGCTTAACCACATCTGGGGAACTACGAGTACTCGTATTTCGAGTTTGAGAACCACCACTTTTTCACGGCTGCTAAACGTATTGGTGCGAAATTTCGGAGCAGTTTCTCCAGTAACTCAAAACTTTGTGTGGGACGTACTACATTGATACACTACGTTATGTGGGTCATCGATGCCGAAAAATTAGCTGACGCCAATTTGTCTATCCGTCCCTTTACGGTCAACGCTAGCATGTAAACTAATTCAGACAATATTCTCCACAGCTGGTATTCTCAATGAATCTGCTATAACTCGAGAACCTATAAGTTTGATGCGAATATTTTGATGTCACGCGTGGGAGAGAGCTTCACATGAACTCTCAACCAAATTTTGAAATTTTCTGAAATATGACTCAATTTCTCAAAAAATGTATTTTGTATTATTTTTGGTCAGAGAGAGGAATAAAATTATTCGTTGATGTTTTCCTATAACAGCAATATTAAAGATAGATATTTTGATGAAATCTATTATCCAAAAACAGATCTGTAAATAAGGTGAAGTACAGTTTTCCGTAAATATGAGAAGTTGTCCTGTAATTTTGCGAGAAATATAGGCAATTTTTAAACATTGAGAAAAGTATGTTTTCCTAGTTCCCATTTTTATTTTCGAATATTTAAAAAATGAACATCACAAAAAATATAATATTGATAGTAGAGATTTTTTCTTTAATGAAATCTGCTCCAAAAAGTTAGATATGTAAGTAAGATTATGTTCAATTTGTTCATAAAGCACATAGTTTTCGTGCAATGTTTACTTGAATAAAGACAAATAAAAATTATAAAAAAAGGTTCAGAATTATTTTTCTAATTTTTTCCTTCCGGTGGAGTAAACCTGCTTTATTGGTATCGTGGTTATCATTACGGGCTACTGATCCAAAGTTCGCCGTTTCAAACTAGGTCAAAGTAGGGCGGATTTTTGAGGAGCCAAACATTGACGCCATGCATGCGGGAGCTTGTCGGCCTTCAAAACAGATCCTAGTAAAAGCTCTTGGCCGGTCCCAGCAAGATAAAACCTCTATCAATTTAGCACCAATCAGTTTTCTCTTTGAATTGCTGGATAACTGCGGATAATGTATATCCTATGCTATCTATTTGTAGCATACAGATCGAACGTCAAAAAGTGTTGCACTAGCGCCCCTAGGGAAAGTAATGGCAAACTACCCTAGGTTTACTTGTCTAGAAGAAGTCTCACAAGAAGGGGATAGGGGCTGTTGGAGACTATCCTATTCATTATAAGTGTATGGTACTTAAAAAAACGATGTAGTACAGCAGGCTTAAATGAGGCGCGGAAGTCCTTCTCGTTTAACTTTCGGAATTTTCGAAAATTACAAAGGTTACATACAATGTGAGGTATTATATGTTGTTGAAACCCCAACATAGTTTTTATACAGACTGGCAAAGGTGAAATAGATTTTATCTCACAAGAAGCATAAACACATTAAAGACATTTTTAGAACTTTGTGAGGTATTCCATTTTCTTTCGTCTTGCAGAAGATTCCACTATTCAACGTGGTGTACTTTGCAGTGCAACCCCTTTACATTTACCTCGAAATTTTGCCCTGGTAAAGTAGTTTGCTAGCAAATTTCTCCCTCTCTACAAATCTGATCTTCTCTGCGAACGCAATTTAACTTGGGACCAAAGGAATATTACTAGTTGGAAGAGAACATCAAAGTTTCCAAGTGCGCAACTAAAAGATAAAGATCAATGAGAAAGGAAATACAGCTGCCAAGTTTGGATGCAACGACACGTAAAATTAATGTAATGCAAGGATTAATGTGCAAATGACATCTTCAAATGCTGTGCGTGAAATAACATGGACTGTTTCTGTATAAACTAAAGCTTCGTATCGACTAGTAGAGTAACTACTTCCCCTCGTTTAATTTAAAAATGGTACGAACAAAGGCGTAGCTTTTACAAACATTAATCTCCAGTTATATTGAGCTTTTGTAAATGATATTTTGAGAAAGTCTCTAACTTTCTCTTATTAGGCACCTAATTAATTAGAAGATTTATTTAAATTTCACCCGGAATTTTGTTGTAATAAAAGTTATTTTATCTACGAAGTTGACTCATTTTTAAAAGAACCAGAAACAATGAAATTAATTGACATTGTGAATAACTGGTGCGATGTGTTTAAAAAAATAGAATATCAGTGAACCCTTTTTTTCTCATTTTACTTTCCACATCTCGACAATTCCAAACACAGACACTATATTGCAGTGGCAACTGTACTAAATGCCTTTCTATTTGCTCAACACATCTTTGCTCCAACTACGAAATTGACAAAAAGCTAAATTAAAACAATATCGTGTTTTCTTGCATTGAACTGATGTAACGAAGAATTTAATCAATTTTCTGATTTCATTCAATCAACGTATGTTGACTTCGGACCACAAACACAGTGTGTTTGTCGGATTTGTTTTTCTCGGTAGAAAACGACGAAAAATATTCAGGTCAATATATAATTCAGATTATTCCGCCCTGAGTTACGAATTAATCACGAATACTAAATAAACAAAAATCAGGAAATAATGTCAACCACAATACAGAAATTCTTATTTAGTGTTATTCGAGTAACCTGCGTCCGTTCGTCCGTCCGAGCTTCCGGCCGTCACTCACGGTTAGATCCCTTTCCGCCACCAATCAAGACAAATGAGGTGTCATTCGCTGCGACTCGGTCTCCTGGTGAGGAACTGATGAATTGTTTGTGGAGCCGTCCAGAAGATTCTACGAAAATTTAAAAAACTTTTTTTGCGTTTTATATCGCTGCGATCTAGCGGTGGCCTCGCGAACCACGTTCTCTGTCCTTGCTATTGTTGCGTCACTTGGGCAGCCCTGCGTGGGGGGAGGACGCGGAAGGCATGCGGACCTTAGAGCCGAGTAGCTTAGGGACCACGGCGTTGGGAATGCAGACATTTTTAGAACTAGGTGGACGCCGACTTGCTTGTCCAGCAGAAGGTTGTCGCGTGGTAGTAAGCAAACCTCCTTCCCACGCTCAACGGCGGACAGGTGGGAGAGAGCCGGCGGCTATAAAATAGGTCAACTCGCTCACGCCAGCGGGTTTTGCTCTTGAAAATCTCGCACTTTGCGCAAAATTCGCGGCTAGCCTGGAGCGTATTCGTGCATTGCACGGGTGACGAAAGTCAAACGAGTGGCGCGGTAGAGGCGTCCACTCGAGAGGCGGAGCTTCTCTGGTAAAGGTGTTGTGTCCACTGGAGTATACGAACGCGGTTGGCGGTCGAGAAGTACCCGAACGCGTGTACGGGAGTAAATTCAGTGGTGTACATTATTTTGTAAATATACTGTTCATGTCTGCGTGCTTACTTCCACGACGCCACACTGTGATACAGCTGTGATGACAGCTAAATGTGACACAATCCGAAGGCACACCTACCCACGCGATGATTGAGCGTACCCACGCGAGAGAGCTAGACACTGCATCGCCCGGACAGTGCTGTTTACAGTGCAGGGCTGCGGATGGAAAAGGTTCTTCGTCATCGTTGCCATCCTATGAGATAATTATAATTATCGTTTCATAGGATAATGTTGTTCAATGTAGCGTATATGATAGTGATAATGCGATAATCCCCTTTTCTGGAATATTTTCAATGGACCTGGAGGGGAAACCCCGCAAGGTGACTGACTGCACCGAATCTCACGTTTCCGCCGGGGCAATATCGCCACCTCAAGTGTAGCATAAATAAGATATGATTTACGGTATTGTTTGTGCAATATTGCATTTTTTAATCAATTCGGATATACACGTACAATTTCGTCTGAATTAAAAAATCTACACATTTTCACTTCCTTCTAATTATGCAAGCAAAACTGATTTTTTTCGATTCGTCAACACAAGTCAAGAGTACTTGAGTGCCATCATAACAATAAATGAAAAAAATAGTTAATTCCCTTCATTCTAGAATTTAATCCGAGATTTTATTTTAGAAATTAATTTAACCTACAAATGTTTTCGTGTTTTATCAAAGTAATGTAAAATATAATAAATTCTTTTAGCCTGCCTCTATATCCCTGGTCACTAAGTCTCAAATGCCATAGCTGCCTCAGCTCGAAGAGCCACCGGTTCGAATTCCGCCTCGGGCATGCATGTCTATGTATGTTCTTGTTGTTCTTACGTTTCTTCCTACAGTTAAAACAATCACAGTGGACGCTGCATGACCAATTTGTTAAAAAGCGTCCTTAAAATAATAAATACTTATTTTTCTTTATTTATATTTTAAACACCTACCCTCTCCCCTTTAAAATATAAAACTGGCATTTATGATCAAACTTTCAAAAAATATCAAATGAAATTAATTCGAAATCTTATTTAAATTTTATTTCTACAACTTTACTGGAGCATTTCTTCCAATTGCACTTTTTCCTCCTCAAAAAAGAGCCATCTGCCCATAGTACGTGACACAGTTTTTAACGTTTTTTGGCGTTAAATTAATAAATAGCCTACAGCCTAAGAGGGACCCTGCATATCGACAATTCAGATATATTTTCTTGTAAAAAGAGAAAAACATGATGAATAAATTAATACCCAATAAGGGTCTATAGGTGAATCCATGAACTTTTAACAATAGCCTCTGTACCCAAAAAGACAGAAGGATGGACGAGCGGACGTATAGACAGTAAAACATTGAAAAATTTGTTTCATGAAATGCGACCTTCCTCCGTATTTTTTTTCAGTTTCATTACCAACAGCGCTCTCAACGCCTGATTTTATTCACGATAAAATTAATTACGTAATGTTGTATTGAACCATTCACTTATTTGTAATTCCCGTTCATGTCATTACTTGCATAGAATACTCAATAACATAATAAAGATTCTGGTTGCATTCCGGCATGACTGCCGTTACAATTTAAATCATGACAAAAGCACAGTTAATTTGTCAGACTTCCCAAATGTAATTTCTAATGCAATACCAATCAATAGCACGCAGTTTAATAACACTAAACTCTGAATATAACATGACTTGAAGTAATCGAACTGAAAGGATCAATTTAATTTCAATTTTTCTTTCGGACAGTTGATAAAAAAATCCGTTCCGTGCAGACAAAGAATCCGGTACAAGTACCTGTTCCCCTGCGAGCACCACAGACAGCGGAGCCTCGTTCGACTCCCTGGCAGGGTCGTCAGCGACAGCGCGGCGGCGGCGACGCGCCGGTGGATCGATATGGCAGGCGGCGGCAGCGGGAGCGAAGCGGGACCGCGCCGGGGCGGGAGCAATGGGTGGGGTGGGGGTGGGGGTGGGGGCCGAGGGAGGGGCCTTCGGGATGTCGCGGGCGCCGCGACAGCGTGCGCTGCCGCTTCGGCGCCCTCCCCCGTCGCTCCGCGGGGCCCCGGCGGCGCAGCTGCTGGGCGCAGATCGCCGGCTCCGGTGCCTGCCTCCGCCTCTCCCCACGCTCCTGCACCAACCCGCACTGCTCTTCGGCAGCTGCGGTTTACAGGCTGGAGCACTCGCCTTCCACCTCGCCAGTTGCCTTGGTTGCGTAGCGGTGTGAAGGGTGCCGACGGAATTTTTCCAGTGCTGACTGGTGTCCGAGGGCGCGCTTGCTACTGGAATCCCACATATATCGTGGAGGAGGATAAACGTCCAACTGGCTGAGATGGCTCAGAGCAACAACTACTGGAAGTGGTCTTCCTCATCCTTGTTGACGCCTCTCCCCTCACATACTCACACGTATACGCACTATACTACCACACGTCAAGTGAAGCCATTCAGGAGCTTAGAGCTTGTCCCAGGAGGATGGGTGCTGGCGTAGATACTTGGAAGAGAAAACCCCGCCAGTATACCTGTAGATTAACGGCAGATTTCACTTACTATCGGGGAGGATCAGCGAATCCTCCCAAAAATACAATATACACTACACTTACTGGGGTAATAAAAAAGCCGTTCACGCGCTCGGAAACGGGAAATAATAAATGAATAAGCAACTTCAACCTGCGTCCTAGTTTTTTTCTTTTTCAGAGCTCTGGATTTCACCTGGCAGTGTTTTCTATTCAAGAGCAAATGAGGAGGGTTTCGCTTTAGATTGATTGCTTGTTTTAGTGATTCCGGGCGCATCAACTACCAGGATCATTATTCCCGTAAGTGTAATGCATGTCTTTGCTCGGGATGTGGATGTGATCGTTCCGCCGCTGTATGGCGAGATCCGGCGCCGACCTACCGTCGGCTAACGGGGTTTTCCCCAACCAGGTTACCAGCCGGGCACTAGATCTAAGATCTCGATCGGTCTCCTAGCACGTGTGCTTGTGTAGTGCGTGTGTGTAAGGAGAGAGGGATAGGAGAACAAAGAGGAAGGAAAGATCGCGCGCAGTCCGTGGCTCGTTTGGTAGGGTACTGCTCCGTCATTCGCCAGTTGTTGATCGGAGAACCCACGGAAAACTACCGATCAGAGCAGCCAGACGCTAGAATTCTCTTCCAGACAGCGACTGAATTTGTCCCAGCTGAGAAGGGTTTCGCGCAGACGCATATGAGTGACGTATTACTCCGTCACCAACCTGGTAGGCTTTGAGCTGGTGAATCGACCACACCCACATTATAAGTAAACGTTATATAAAGAACGTTGCGTTCCAGAGAATCGGCATACCTGTCCAATGGTGTACTTGTGCTTCTACTGAAGATGGTGGTGAGTGCAAAGGGAGAGTGCAAATGAAAGCCAGAGGCGCATTGGTGACCACGGGGCCGAGAAAACTCTGGTAATCATGTTATCAGTGTAATAATTACGTAGTTTTGCCTGGCTCGGGCCACCCACGGTCAAGTGATCAGGCTGCTCATATTCCACCTTATCAATACATGTGGATATTGATGTGGTGTTGTGGCATTCGAAATATTTGATTCTCATTGCCAACATTTTTCTTTATTGCATTAGCAGCGTTCCGTGGTGAAGATCGACAGCTAATGTAAAAAAGACTAGTTCTGATACAACAGCACATATTTTCCCCCATTATTTCTAACGTTTGCATGTTTTAAAAATTAAGAAAGTGCAATGAAAATGAGACATTCGTTATATTTAAGTGTCTGTATATTTTATTTATTTAACGCCAAAAAAACAATTAAAAACTTTGTGGCGTCCTATGGGGAGAAGTGTATTCTGTGTACAATTTCTTACATTCTAGGATATCTCCCTATCTCATACAAGAGTTCAAATGTGGATACAGGTGGGAACAAGCGTTTATAGTAAGAATCGATAATAAATATAAGCTCTTGTGTAATAACTATTTTAAAACACAATTCAGCTACAAATTTTAGCTATAACCACCATAATTCATGAACTTCATGACCTAGTGCTCCAAAACATGGAAAACATTAATTTGAATAATTATATTTCTCACCAAACTATAGAAGAAGATAACGTGCACGGATAGGGAAGTTACATTTATCTCCAGATCCAAAACAAAGAGCCAACTCTGCATTCGCTCAAAAGACCAGGGAAATAGGACAACAAACAGTCCCTTTCTCAATTCATGTAAGAACCATTAAATTTCAATCCATTAAAGAAAAGTGTATTTTGTAGACAAAATTATAAAATGCATTAGCCTCAAGAAAAAAACAACTGCGCGTTTTTTAAAAAAAAAATTGTTCATGATCATATTTAAAGATATAATTTTTACAGCAAATTTTATTTAATAAAAATCTGTATCATCAATATGGTACTTTTGTAATATTATGTTTTGCAAATTTCGAAAATAGAGAGTTTAAAGAAAATGCAACAAGCACCAGTTTTTCATCATCTTTTGCTTCCTACAAGGTAAAAACTTAATGAAAAATATGAGGCCGTTGCCTGTGAAAATATTTGTTTAAAAATTGTGTATATTTCACACAAAATTACGCAAAACCACTCATTTTAGTAAAATAATATATGACCTTACTTCAAGATCTGCCTTTGAACCACAAATTTCATTAGAGAAAAATATTAACTGTCTATGCTGTTCAGAGTTTTCACTAAACAGCACCTATGCGCAAACTGGCAGACATACCAACAGTCTTTTGCTGTCAGTCGATTTCTCGGTATGAAAGACTCAGAGAACATGGATTTTTACACGTGTTAGAAAAAGTAACTTCATACAAGAACAAGATTTATTCCCATTTTCATTACCAAGGTTCAATTATAGAAGTTTTTATGTCGAAAAATCGCCCATTTCCGTCGCACGTATACGATACTTTCTCTTTACTACGTAGGTAATAAGGCGAGATAGTACAAAAAGTCCGTGATAACGTCCTTTAATAAGAAAAACAATAAAGTTTGAACTTGTGTAGAAGAGGTTTTTCTCCTCACAGATTTTTAAATTGTATTTTCGATCCTCGGTGCACAGAGTAGTTTTACGGCAGGTTTTTCAAGAAATTTCTGTTTCTTCTACCCCTTTTAATATATAATTTCACCTTTTGACAGGCTTACACAAGGGAATGATAAACTTCTGAATTGCTTGGTAGGGATTAGTAGGGCAGAGGAAGGCAACGTTTACTTTCTACCTTTGGCTTCAAATCCTACTAATGGTCATATTCCAGTCACTCCATACTGAATATGTGGTGGGTAAAGCGGATTTGCGGCAGCGACCTGGGAGCTTTCACTTTCCACCCAACGCATTCTACCATTGCACCACTAACACTCAGCCCACTAGGAAACTCAGGGCATCAACTCATATTACTGTAGTGTCTCTGGCCGTGACAACATAGGTTTTGAGCCTCGATACTGGCAGGATATTCGACACTCTCTACCGAACTAGGTCGAATGCAGCCGCTGTCTAGAGGGGAATTCAAGCAACTGGCTGCTCTGATCTGCAGCTTTCTGTGGTTTCTCCGATCAACTCCAGGTAAACGCCGGAGTAGTACCCTGACAAACTGGCAACAGTCTGCGCGATCTTTTCTTCCTCTTACTTACCTTATTCTCTCCCCTTACTTCCATATGCACAATTGCATGCACTACACTATCATTCGTGTCGGGAGACCAAGGTATTTAGAGGTTGTCCCGACTGGGCCGTGCCTCGCAGGGAGATATCTAGTTGGGGAAAACCTCTCACGTTGACGTGTGCGTCGACGCTGGATCTCACTATCCAGCGGAGGAGGAACACCATCAAAGCCACCTCCTGTGTTAAACACATGCTGTACACTTGCGGGATTAATGACCATAGCAATTGACGCGCCCGGAAAGACGAAATAATAAAATCAACTTAGTCTGCGTTTTTTAAACACTAGCTACAAAGCTGGTTTGAATTCAACCAGTGTCTAGGAGAGAATTCTAACGGACTGCTGATCTGATCGGCATTTTCCATGCTTCCTCCAAACAATGCCAGCGAATGCCGGGGCCATACACCAACAAAAGGACCACAAGGCGCGATCTTTCCTTTATCGCCCTTGTTCCATTCTCTTCTCTCGCGCGCGTCCTCGTACATGCATGCACCCCACTATCACACGTGGCACGAGACCAGTCATTAGATTTGATCTTGTCCCTACTAAGATGGTGTCCTACTGGAGGAGATACCTGGAGGCGGTAACCCGCGCCAGCCAACGTGTAGGTACGACTAAATCTTAAGTCCCAGAAAAAAACACCGCCACCTTCCGGGATATAATGTGCATACACTTACGTGAAAGATTTAAGTAACTGATGCGTCCGGACATAATAAATTCAATTAAATTATTCCGACCTCCTCGTTACCACCACTCATGAGATTTTCACCATCCGTGTGTAAACCAATTATTGGTTACGTGAAAAAACCTAGGACGCAGTTTACGTAAGTCCTAATATTCAACTTTCATCTATGTTGAATTGTGAAAGTCATCAAATAAATGAGTAAGCTGCTTACATTTTCCAAGAATGTAGCAATTTCTTTCAACTATATTCTTCTTTATAGTTTAGGTTTATTGAATTAATTTTATTTAAAAAACGTATTCTTCCTACATATTTATTACTGTTATTATTATTATTATTATTATTATTATTATTATTATTATTATTATTTATAAATACTTTTAGGCCCAACTTAGGATATTATTATGCAAATTATGCAACTGGGTGCAGTAATTTAGAGCAATTGCTAGTTAAGTTTTCTTTATTTTCTTATTTGCCGAAAATTCATTGAAAGGTTTTTTGAGATGTAGATTATTTTCATTATTCGTAGACTATTTTGGGAAAATTAAATTAATACATAGAAATAAATAGTACAAATCTGGTGCAAATTGAGCAAGTGTTGCCAATACATTTTAGATCACAAATATGGTGTCTTCCCTCTTAAAGAGGTCACTCACTAAATTGCCTTCTACAATACACCATCATTAGAGGAAAGGTAATTACAATTTCGGTGTAAGTACGTAAGAGAACATTCACGATTGAAATTATAATTATGGTATCTCTACATTTTACTGGTTTGTTTCGGGGAATAGTCTTATCTTATTTTATTTGAGATTAATTTCACCGTATTAGCACTTCTATTCTATCATCAGTCATCGTTATCATACGGCAATTACATAAACGAGGTCTGTAGTATAATTTCGTACGGTAAGACAATCTTATCAATTGAGTTACATATAAATGAATGACTGATAATACCGACTCGTAAGCATTTTTATACTGATTGCTCAAAACTTTCTCTTCTGCTAATTTCCTTCATTATCAGCACTACCATTTTTATTGCTCTTGGCATCTCTACTCCATTTCTGATTTACTTCTGCATCGCTAGCTTCCTCATTCTGGTCCCGCTTTAAACTACGTCGCAACATTTGCTCCATTTATTGCACACGAAACGTACCACTGACTGTACTTCTCTACTCCTTTAAATTGTCATATATACATGTCTTTCTTTATCGTATACAGAATATATAGTTCTACCTATTTTTTTATTTTCAACGAATAAAAATGCTGGCCCTGAATATACAAATTACTTATAATTGTTCAATGATATCTAATGCGGGCCCTCTTATATTGTGTAGCATATTATATTTTTTATGAATTAAAAATAAAAATAGACAAAACATGAACAATTTACGTTATTTAATAAAAAACAGATTAAAAGTACTGAAAAATATACACGAATGGTAATAAACGTAATTATATTTTTTAATCTTGAGAGGCCTATAACAACACTGTTTAGAAAATTCCAGCAATGGTATTGGCATTAAAATTATTAAATAAAATGTTGAAAAGAAACATTTTTAATAAAGTAAATTTATTTAACAAATGCTTTTGCACGTATTTATTTTGAAGTAAATTCAAATCTCTCCCCGAAGGTATTTTATTTACATACTTTTCTCGTTTTTATTTTCTCGTTGAAAACAAAGTATTTTTTCATTCGATTCAAAAGGGCGTCCCAGACCATTGTTATTCCAAATAGTAGCTTACGTTGCTTTTATCTAAGATCGACCCTGTCCTACTTGGTTTCAAACACCATATACTCTTCCCCTTATCCTATATGAGACTCACGCACACTGTCACACCCAGGCGATGTGTCAACACCGGCTCTACATTGCACGGCTTTCAAATCACACTCGACAACACCACTAAACGTTGCATGTGCTGTGACTGTCACGTCAATTGGCATTAGGTCAGGCGTGATACACATTTTCTC
Source organism: Gryllus longicercus (assembly GCA_038098605.1). Classification (NCBI taxonomy): domain Eukaryota; kingdom Metazoa; phylum Arthropoda; class Insecta; order Orthoptera; family Gryllidae; genus Gryllus; species Gryllus longicercus. Next base: position 1,805,242 of record JAZDUA010000264.1, on the reverse strand, counting down.
TAGCCAGTCGCTGTTGAATGCGGCACGCGACCATCGGCACCATAGGAGGAACAAGAACATTTACATTTTCACAAGCCACGTCATTTCAAAAAGTTCATAGATTTCATGGTCTATATTCACTTATTCCATTAACTCTTTTATTATATGTTTCTGTTTGCACTATCGAGTTCCCTATTTCTCATATATTCCAGATTTCCAACATATATCATAGCATTCATATTAACCGTCGCTACTATCAAATTCATGTGTTTTATCACGATTCATTTCTAGCAATATCGATGTGTATATTTGTTCTTGATGATCGTCCCTGGCCGGCATGTCCATCGCCATTGCTTTTAAAGGCTTTGCCCCAATATCTCTCTTCATGTCAGTTTCTTTGTTAATGTTGACTCTTCCCCTTCTTTTAGCTGGAAGCCTCACCATAGCGAACGCCCACTCCGCCGTCATCACTGCAGCCACTGCAGATTCGGCGATCCACACTGCCAACTGCCCTGCAGTCATCCTCGATATTAATGTCTCCCTTTCTGTCCCGATTGCCCCCGTTGCCATCGACGCGACCGCGTTCACGTCGAACCAGAGTCGTCACAGTCGCCGTCACCACGGAGATGCAACGCCCTATTCCCCCAACGGCCTCGCCCGCCAGCCCCGCAGCAAGTACAGTCCACACCGCTACCGCTCTCGCTCTCGCTGTCGCCAGCGCTGCTCCACTTTTCAGGATACGTCTGCAAGGTTTTTTCTCTTTCTCGCTCTCCGAGGTCCCCCGGCAGACCCACCGTCGATTCCACCATTATAAAAGCTTCGTCATTCGCCTCCTTTCATTTTTAGCACACCTTCCACACATGGCACCCGCCGTTACACTCTCCGCTTCGATTCCGTTGTAAGACTCATTCTTTTCTCTTGAAACTCTGCTGTCGCTTTTGGACATTTTTTCTTTACTAAATATACTTCTAATTGCTACATACATTTCTTATTTAGTTATATTTTTTCGCTAACATCGGTGATTTTCCTTCATCCTCACTTATTTTTTAGACTTAAATTTTTGTCCTGTGTATGCTTATGTTCCATTAAACTGAATGTTACTTTTACATCTTTGGTTCTTTCGTTGCATTTTGAATGGGCCAGCAGCGTCCCAGCCGTGCGGCTATAGGTTTCAATGGCACGTCTGGTAAGCACAAAGACATTTCTACGCCTTCTTCTATGGCATCCTTCTCCCATCGTCACACATCAGCAAGCACACATGCAATAAAAACGCCTAATATAATCTTGCCCGACCGGGAATCGAACCCAGGGTCGCGTCATGGAAAGCGAGCGCGCTGACACAAAGAGCTAAACCGCGAGGACCATGCCCCGCAACTAATTCACCAAAATTGCAATTAGATTTCCGTCTCCATCCCTTTGTCATTTGTTCTTCCAGATTTCTCTCTACGACTGAATTTAGTTCAATGTAATTATCAGAAACGTTTCTCCTCCTTGCTACCTTTCATTTCACCTTTCTCTTTAATTAAGTTTAATTGACAGAATTACTACTTCATTCCTATTTTCTATTTTTTTCATTATACTCTCCCATATCCCGTTCTCCTCTTTCACACTAATTCGCCCTATCAACACTACAAATGTATTCTATTCTCTCTCTCCCCCTCGCTCTCTCCCCCTGCTCTCTCCCCCTCGCTCTCTCCCCCTCACCTTCTCTCCCTCGCTTGCTCTCTCTCTCCCTCGCTCACTCTCTCTCCCTCGCTCGCCCTCTCCCTCGCTCGCTCTCTCCCTCGCTCGCTCTCTCTCCCTCTCTCGCTCTCTCTCTTCCTCGCTCGCTCTCTCTCTCCCTCGCTCGCTCTCTCTCCCCCTCGCTCGCTCTCTCTCTCCCTCGCTCGCTCTCTCTCTCCCTCGCTCGCTCTCGCTCTCCCTCGCTCGCTCTCTCCCTCCCTCTCTCGCTCTCGCTCTCCCTCGCTCGCTCTCTCTCTCCCTCGCTCGCTCTCTCTCCCTCGCTCGCTCTCTCCCTCGCTCGCTCTCTCTCTCCCTCGCTCGCTCTCTCTCTCCCTCGCTCGCTCTCTCTCCCTCGCTCGCTCTCTCTCCCTCGCTCGCTCTCTCCCTTGCCCGCCCTTCCTCTTACTCTTTGCCTTCATTTTCTTTAGTTCCCTTCCTTATCACAGATTCCTCAAGCCTATGTCCTCTTCCTCTACTTACTTTCCAATCTCCTGTCGTCTTCCTTAAGGTCGTCGGTGGCGCATTTCTTCAGCGTCGGTCTTCGGCCGTTCTCTCCCTCGCCTTTCTTCCTCTTCCGCCGGCGCCGCCATTGGCCCGGCGTGTCCGCCCGCCCGCCCATCGCCCAAATGAGCGATCCGTATAACCTGCCAAAGATTTAATGGGGCGATCGGGCGCGCCGCTCGTCGCGGAGCGCGTCCTTGCTAACTGACGACCGCGGAATATTTATGAAAAATGCGGCCTGCTCGAATTGACCTCGAGCGCCCGCTCATACATAATGCATGGCGCCCGCCTCGCCCCAGCGCCTCACCCTCCCCGAACGCCGCGCTCCCGCCTCGCCCCGCCCATCCCCGCCCCTCCTCGCTCCTCGCGCTCGACCGTCGTTCCCCTGAGCCCGCCGCGGGCCGCGCGCGCCGCCCACGCCCCCGCCACCCTCGCCGCCCCTGCCGCGCCCGCCGCCGTCGCCCCGCGCGCGTCCGCGACGACAGACAATTGAAATAATTGTGGAATCGGACATGCTCCCCGATAATTGGTGGAGGCGATAGTCGCTGCATTTTTACGCGCCCTCGGAGCGGAGCGGGGGCGGGGGACGTGGCGTAGCGACGCGGGGTGGGGCGGGGCGGGATGGAGCGGCCGTGCGATTGCGCCGCGCTGCCCCGCGCCGCCCCAACGCACTCTACAAGCGGCGCGTTGCTGCCCACGGGGAGGGGCTACCTACGCAATCGCCATGTGACTCCCCCTCCCCACACAACCCTTTCCCCGGGCACACGCCAGGCGGAGTACAACGCGTTACAACAAAGGTTAATTATACAAGATTAGCGTTCGATAGAGAAACCAAAAACCGACTGCTCTTAAAGGATACTTCTATACGACGATGAGTTGAGTGCCGCGCTCCCGCCTCGCCCCGCCCATCCCATGAATATTGATTCCAAACGCGCACGCTACACACGTAGTACCGTAATTGTAGTACATGCTATATCCAGGGAAGTGGAGGTATTCCTTCAGAATCCCTGGAATGCGGGATTCTGCGCCGATCACACGTCGATTTCGAGATTTTCCTTTTAGGTATCTCCGACAGAGGGGCACCGACCGAGCCGAGAGAAGTTGTAGGCTTGTGAGAAAATTTTTAGAACAGTACCATGTGATTATTCTGAAGAAAAAGTCACGATAATCTAAGAAAAAAGGCTGTCATGTCAGAGTATATGGCAATTTTGATTACACAACTATTTTCTCGCAAAATTTTCAAACAACTACCATTATCTTCATGTTGTTGGTTACGATTTTAGAAAATCTTAATGACCTGTAGAGTTAGGTTCCCGAAAAAAGATATATCAAGTTATAAACGTAACATTTGCGCTCAATTTTCAAGCAACTCGCATTTTTGCGCAATTTTCTTTGGCAGGTAAACAAAATCCGTTTGACTGCGTTGATTACGAACTACCGGACAGTAAAGTAACAGGTGTTACTTACCAAGCAGGAGCAAATGTGTTATGTATATCTTCGTCGTATGAAATCTTACACAATTTCATTGACAAAAACGTATCATTTTGACTCCTCTATAAGCCCTGGATGTTTATACACTTATTCTGTGACACCGTGTAACAGAAATTGCACGAGAATAATATAATTGACAGTATAAAATAAAGCATTCAAGGATGAGCAAGCACCTTTTATTCTATATATTTTTTACTTCCCTATGTATATTTTAGTTTTAAATTTATAAGGGTAAAAGAGTATCACTCTCTCGCAAACCATGCGTGTCACTGCAGTTAATTCTCACACCTTTCCAATGGCCGACAGCCTGAGGTCGCTCACTACATCTTCAGTGCCTCTGACCGGGTGGTTCTAGGGTTCGATTCGCGGCGAGGGCAATAGTTTTGACATTATCTTCGTAGCTAAGCCAAGTTCAGCCGCTGTCTGAACGATAATTATAGCGGAGAACCTGTCCGATCGATAGTTTTCCGTGGTTTCTTCAATGAATATTTGGAGAATGACGAAGCAGTGCCCTAATAAACGGGCCGCATACCGCGCCCGTTCCTTTGTCTTGATTCTTCTACCCTCGCCCCTTGGTTACGCACTCTTACATTCGCAAGCACTATATTACCACATACGTCAAGCGACCAGTGAGGAGGGTAGTGATTGCCCCACTAGTGGGAGTTACTTTAATGGGGAAAATCTCGAAAGCCGACGTTTATGTTTGCGCCGGATCTCACCATCCAACAGGAAAGATCACCACCACCACCACCTCCCGTGATAAAACATGCACTACACCTACGGAATTAATGACCATAGCCGTTGACGTGCCCATACACATGAAATAATAAAGCCAACGGTCGATGCAGCGCTCTGCGACGGTTGTGTACGTTCGTGACAGCTACCGGTGGCACGATTTATGCCCAAGGATTCCAGGGATTTACCAGCCAGCGGTCAGGGATTCACAATCCTGAGTGAGTTTCTCCTACTCTGATATGCTATCTGAATTCACGTTGGAACGCTGAACGTTTATACTGTAATTTAGTACCTAAAAATTGGCGTTTAGGCCCCTTTACGCAGCGCGCTCCTATCCGCCGCTCTCAGACGAGAAATTCAATTGCTATTGAATTGTTTACGCCATAGCAGTGAGGCAGTGTGTCACTGTGAGGCGTAAAACATTGGTTTAAGCGTTTTAATTATTCTTTGCGTAATATGTTTTAACATTTCTTTCCACATTTTTTGCACAGTATAGTATTCTTTCTACCAACATTATTAACGTTGAAGAGAGGATCGCTTTGTTGATAGTGAATGAATTGCTCCCAATTACACTGAATTAAACTGCAAGATCAATTTCACTGAATTATATGTTGAAGCGTTCACAATACTAAAAGAAGCCTAAGCTGTGGAAGTGTAGCAGTGGAACCAGTGGAATACATTTCACCCTTCGTAAATCAAACTTTAAAGTGCAATACGATTTACCTGGTGGGCGCATCTTAACTCGTTTATGCCGATTGCGTCGTTAACGACCCGTGAAGAAAACGTTTTCATGCTGTGTTACATGTGTCAAATACTTATCATTAATGATACCAAACATCCCGTAGATACGTATTCTTGGCATTTCCAGTATCACAACACTCGCCCAATTATCTTTATAGCATTTATAAGAATCTTTCCGCGCAGGTGTGTTGCGTCATTGTCATATCTAGCGCTATCTACGAAAGAAGCTTTTAGTTTGCGAGAGGCAAAAGACTTAAGTTCAATGATTTTGCATTGCTGAAATTCTGAAATGTAGGTCTTTTAAATTATGTATGAACTATTTACGTGTCTCTGATAATTGTGCAGTTGTACTTGTACAAAACATTGTTGGTCGTTAACGACCCAGTGGGTAAATAATACTCTTTGTCAAATATCGCTTTACATTTGGTAGTTCTTGTGGGTTATACATATTCTGTCGTTGTCATTATCATATTTTGCACATTTAAGCCACAAAAATTATTAAATACTCACTAAATTCTTTCACTGTTAGTGACTGCAGAACTCGAGTTTAGAAATAGTAATTGCAGTCCCAGTTGATAAAAACGACTCCGATGGTGACGCCGAAGATGTAATATACAACGATCCTGATCGTCTCAGCAAAAATTTGTTTCAAGCTCAGGTAGAACTGGATGAAGGAAGAATCCTCTGCGGAAAGCTTGATAGAATAAAACAATATGGAAGACACATAGTGCTCAGTTGCACTGACAGGAAACAGATAATTTTCAAATTTCTTCTATGTTTCAGTCATTCGAGAATCAACATAGACTCAGTCAGACCATTTTTTTGACTTAGTTTCTCGTAACGCAATGACTTAATCACTATCAACCAGAGCCTCTTGGAAAAAATAATCTACTGGTTGATATTTTTTAACTATTTTACAATGAGCTTTTGGTGACAGATATTGTAAAGATGTCAGTATTATTTGCAGGAGTATTATTGGTGGGGATGGACTTAATGGATCAAAACGTAGCCTGTTACAGAATTGGCATTAGATGGAAAAATCGTACATTTCAGATTTGTTCTGAATGTTTGATGTGACAATGAACAATGAGTGACCACAACGAAAGCCAGTCTTTAGATAACTTACAGTTTTGTAAAAAAATTGCAAAGTCTCTGCTATAAAAATACGGTGTTTGGCATGTGTCTTCAGGGCCGGCACTTCAAATAAACATTAACAGTACTAACAGACTTTCAGCATGCAAAACAGAAAGACTGTTGTTTGTTGGACGATCACGACGAAGCGCGATGGGTAGAAACAAAACACTAAAGGATGTTCACAGTAAATTTCAAAGTTCATCATCGCGATAAATGTTTTTATTACATTCCTAAATAATATTTTAATATTATAAGTGTATATTAACAGACTATAAAAATAAATGTAAAATATTTTTCTTTGTAATATCTTATATGGTCACTGGGTAGTTAACGACCCGTCCCAAAGAACCACTTTCTAAGTATTTTCTATCACACAATATGTTTTTGTCACGCGCGTTCACAATACTAAAAGAAGCCTAAGGTGCATTACCGTAGTTTTCAAATAAATTCTTCTGAATAAAACGTTCTGCGCACGAATGGGTTTACGTATCAGACACATTTATGTGTATTCCTCACCTGTATGCGCATTGTAAAAGTTCATTTTGAGAATGTGTCAAACTGGTGCATTACCGTAGTGACCGTTGCACCGTATCTTTCACGACGACTCAATATCTGGAAAACGGCGATAATCAATTCAGTATGCTCAATTCAAGATCATTAAACTTTGGCAACTTGTTTTGTTAGCAACTTCCCGGCTCCGTTATATTGTTGGTACTCTATAGAGCTTGTGTCTTATTGTGTTTTCATACGCTGTTGATCAGTGTGTGTGTGTAAATTCTGTACTGTTGTTAAATAAATGTTTTGCTTTTTATACATATTACTTTCATTGAAGCATTTCGTCTCTTCCCAAGTTAAATTAATTGTTGCCTTAATTAATTGTAAGTACAGAGTGTAAGTAAGGAGATAGGAAAGAAAAAACTCTAGGAAATAAAAATCGTTTGTTAGGGTATTGCGCCCGCATTCGCTTCATATTGAATGGAGAGACCGGAAGAGTTGCCGGCCTGTATAGTTCTCCTCCTGTCAGCGGCTAAATTTGATATAGCTAGTGTCGAGAATCCCACTATCGTCGGGACTCAAACCTAGGGCCTATAATTGTAGTGCCATAAGTTGATGTCCTGAGAAACCTCTGCCGGCGGAAGTAAGACAGTACATCCCGCTGTGCACGCACTGGCTTCCACATGGTCCGCGAGCGTTTACTCGACGCCAGTCGCTGTCTTCCGCGCTGTCGGCCAGCTAACTGACTCGAGTAAACGGTGTTTAGAGTGCGGCGGTCGCAGCGTAGAAGGTGACGGCGTAAGCTCCCCTTCTAAATCCCTTGTTTCTCTGTAAAGCCTGATATGGGCAGAGACAAATTATTCTCGTCGTAGCACCATTTCTATTGACAATACGTATCCCTCGTGAGAGCGTAGGCTTCCACGGCCGGAGTCAGTGTTTACTTGGCTATCCCAGAGACGCCGCGTCCAGGGCACAGCTGCCAACGTTTCAGTCGCCATTCTGCGACCTTCCTCAGGGCGAAGTATTGCAATACTACCATGCCGCATTGCAAATACCGGGTCGTTAATAGACGCGTGCAAGTGAAGTCAGATATTCTTGACTGGGTTTTTACCGTCTGGGTTTAGCTCAGAGAGAGCGTTAAGCAATTGCAGTGACAACGGTGGGGCTAAAGTAATGGAGAATGTTCAGAATGTATCCAAAATAGCCTCTAAAACTTCACTATCAACCGACATTATTTGTTATATTTTGTTTTCGTATTGTATTTGTATGGTATTTTCGCCAAATACCTAATGTTAATCGAAAATGCAGATAGAATGAAACACTGAATTTTATCTGAGAGGATTACAAATCTGTACACTGTGCGGCATAGAGAAAAGCATTAGAAAGATAACGAAACTCAGACTGTGTGGGGTCTTCTATCGGCATATCGCTTCATTCCAGTCTGGACATGAAGTTTACCTAGTGTGGGTATTATTCTACATTGCATGTACACTATGTGAACTTAAATATCCCGACACGTCCAAAATGGTGTTATGGAGTGGTCGTGTTTTTCATGGAGGGGGCTTGCATCCCTTGTTGTTTTGTGTGACACTATCTCGGCACAGGTTTTTGCTGATGTTTTAAGCACCTTCTTGATTCCCACTGTTGAAGAGCAATTCGGGGAAAGCGATTGAATCTTTCAACACTATCGAGCACAAGTTCATTCCAGCATTTCCAATGGAGGACGCCACAAACTGGTAAGTCATTTTCAGCCAGGTGTCCGGATACTTTTGATCACATAGTGTACACATAACAATAGTACGATATATGTAATACTTTGTCCTTGTCTGAAGATCAACCACTGTTCCTCAAAGTTAGATCTTGAAATAATATCATGTACAATTTTTTTGAAATTGTGTGTTTTTGTGTAATTTTGGGTGAAATATAAGAAATTTTTAAACAGTTGGTTTCTCAAAAATGCTCCACTTTTGGTCCTGAAACTTTCGGCACATATGTGTGAAAATACAAAAGTAATGCTAGTTCCATTTTCGGAAAATTCACAATATTTTCGAAAATTGCATAAAATTAACATTGAAAAACTACAATATTGCAAATCGAGAATTTGGCTTACAAAAAATCGGTTCACAAAAACAGCCAAAGTCGTTTAATAATAATATATCCCTACAAATTCCAACACTATATAGCTTGATAAAAATGTAGTCGGCTAACGGTCATAATCGAAGAAGCCTCCCCTGAGGTGAATATAGCAAACCCGGGATGGGGACTTTACTGATGACCTTATGCCACTCTCAATCAATTGCATTGCGGAAACAATGGCTGTGTCCTGCTTGGACTACAACTGGCGGTGGCGACCCATGATTGCTTGTTTCAGTTTCAAGGTTGGTGTGTTGGTGTTACTTGATATTCCGCCGGGCAAAGAGCGTTAATAGGGGACTGGAAGCACGTGACTTGCGCCACCCCACTACCAACAGCATCGCGCATGTTATTAGGCGATTAAAAGGGCCTTCGAAGAATGGCACGGTGTTACAACAGTGCAAGAGGCATTGAATGGTGTAAAGACTGCATTACGATACTTACACAGAAGACAATCCAGAATTAAGAATGGAGAGAGCACGAAATCTGGAGAAAAATGTAGAGAAAGTACTAATGAAAAAGTACGAAGCAAACAATTGAAAATAAATACTTTTTTAAGTACAAATAAATGTATTGAAATTTTCAGTTCGTACAGTTGAGTGTTGAGCTGTATTTCTTTATTAATAAAATCAATCGTTATGGACAAATTCTATTTAATTTTGGCATCATCGGATATAGTGAACCTCTGTTATAGTGAACCAAAAATGTTAGTCCCCAAACGTTCACGATAACCGCAGTCAACTGTATTTTATTTATTTTTTCTTTGGAGAAAACAATTCTAATTATGCGGTGTATGAGAGGGGAGATTTTACCATTATGCTAAGTAACTATAAATTACGAAATCGAGATCCAGGGCACTCGTGTTGAAGAGCATTATGGACTCAGGTAATGCCTCACCCACAAACGATTTTGATTTGCATTTCTAACCATTAAATTTTATTTATTTTAAAAATTGCAAGTTTGTTAATTCGAATCAAATGGCATTTATGCATTGTGTGTGGAACATTTTGAGATATATGCACGTTTGACCTTTTAGTTTCGGATATAATTCGGGTGAACACACTTTTAAAGCGATTATTTCGGATCTACAGAGTTTTTAATGTTATCTCTTGGTTTCAAAATGTATTAATAACTAAAAGTATAAATTTTTTATTAAGAATATAGTTTAACATATGCATATTATGTTTTTTAAATTGCCTATTTGTCTTATATTGGTTTTAAATACATAATATTCATTTTTGAAAGGAGAGAATAGTTTAATTAAAAAATAATAAATTTCAAATGTGAGTAGCTTTAATTATTCAATAACACTCGTATTTCAATATCCAATAACAATTTGTACACATATATTAATTTCAAAAACATCCTCTAAATCTATTACGTTAATTTTATTACTGGCAAAAAAGGAAAGAGGATAACATCTTTTTTGTTTAAGTCATCGAACATGAATAAATCGCCACTGTGTGTAAGCAATTATCATTAGAAATGAAATTATGAAGAATACACGAGTTTAATTGTTATCGATTCTTTTGTGCGTCTTTATTATAAGTGCCTATAATGAGAAGACGTTTTTCTCGGCAAGGCTGATGCGGGCATACTAGCCTGCAGATTGATTGATTGATTGATTGATTAGTGATTTCCGGCGCGTCAACGGCTAAGGTTATTATTCCTGTAAGTGTCGTGCATGTTTTTTTCTTTGGGAGGTTAGAGTGATATTCCCACGGTAGATGATAAGATCCCGCACCGTCCTACCGTTGTCTATGGGGGTTTCCTCAACCAGGCATATCCCGCCAGTAGGGCACCGCCACAGCCGGTACAACCGGTCTTCAGGCATGTGTGGTGTAGTGCATGTTCGCGTAAGGGTGTGATGATAGGACAAGGAAGAGGAAGGAAATATCGCGCGTGTATCCGTGGGCTGTTTGTTAGGGTACTGCTCCGGCATTCACCCGGTGTTGATAAGAGAAACCACGGAAAACTACCCATCAGAGCAGCGGCTACTACATTTCCCCTTCAGACAGCGGTTGAATTCGACGTAGCTATATTGTAAGTGTCGAAAATCCTGCCACCGTCGTCACTTGAATCTAAGACGTCCCGATGAGAGGCACTGCAGTGACATCAGTTGATTCTCTGAACCACCTGGTCGCCTGCGGAGCTATACTGCTACCGTTTCCAACGACTGACAGTGTCTAGAAGCAGGAGCAACGGCGTTGACAAGAACAAGGGCAGCGGTAAGTCAACATAGTATACTGACTAGTATACAACATAAAATTAAGCATTCACACAATACCAATGTGAATGCAGCCCTGCATTGACTGCGTCGATCGTAACTTCTACAGCTGGCATTATCTACCAATTCAGTCGTAATTTGTCCTCTCACATCGACAACTGGCACACTGCAATATTGCACATTTAACTTTCTCACATTCATCGGTTGCACAGATGCTTCCTCTATTCAGATGGTTGCAAAGTGTCATATAGTACGTGATTGTTTAGAACGAATTTCATTTATGACTTCATTTTAAAGTTGTAGTGTCAACGTAACACATTTTAAACACTTGTTATTCAATTGAATTATTGGTTTTACATTACACTCCAGTGTACTCTGTCCTGGTTGGAGTAGTGTCGGGTAAGATAGATCGTCCGATATATATTTTCTTGCATAACTAACTAGGGTTACTTTTAGGAGAAACGGCGGAGAACAGTAATTAATTGAGAGTACAAATTAATTGTCTGTGTGTTTGGGAAACGAAGAAAGCGTGAGAATTGTTTGTCTGTATGCACACGTGCATGCACGCATGCGTCCTTGCCCACACATGTACAGGGGTCTAAGGAGCACACAACTTAACTTGGAAAATGAGCTCTTTTTGATTAATTTTAAGCATATTTTGTTTAATAAATTCCTTCTGGATTAAAATGTTTTAGCTGCAATATGGCTCTTCCATAATGCATTACGTAAATAGCAAATATTTAATGGCGAGTAGTCTCTTACTAGGAGACTTGCAGTTGCATGACGTCAGCATTGCCGCACTGACTATGAATATTAAATCGATACGTACAGTATGATTACGCGGAATACCTTAATCAAACATTTTCATTATCATCCAAAATCGAAACTCATTCCTTTAAGAATTTTTACTAGTTCTTGCACCTTACGAAACCATAGCCACATCTCATACGGCTTTCACAGTTTTTTGTGGGGATTTTAATATCTGCGCGTTTTGGAACTAAGACAATTTGGCACTACACTACTGAAACGAATAATTATAGACGTTTTTATTGATTAAAAGAATATGTTAAAATACTTTTTCTCTTACACGACAAATACTTGAGCACATATTTTGATACTGTCATTCAAAATGTAGATACAAATACATTTCTATTTCCCCGTATTTAAAATTCATTGCGAGCTTCAGCGTTGCCTACGTTATGCGGAATAGTGAAGGGATATACTGCATGAAGATGAACGCATTTGCGACATCTCCCATTCCTTGGAATGTCACATGCGCTGGTATTCAGAGCTGGGACGTGAAGAGATGTCGGAGAAGCTTGACATGCATGCGAACCAACCGCTTCGAAAGTAGGAGCTCACGCATAAAGAGCGTGAAGAAATGCATTGTCAGAGCATTCGCTCTCATGAAAACATAGTTTTGTGGCACAGACATGAAACTTTGAACATTTACATAAGTACTTGTTCGCATTTTTAACTTATTAATTTTTCAACCTCTAGTGTTTTACTTTATTTAAAATAAAAAAGAGAAATAGTTGTGAATAAGTAATTGTTCTGAATTCCGAAATACCACCCACATTAACGTTAGCTACATGTTAAAAAATTTGTTCCATGTATTGTGTCGCCACGTTGTCATTGTTGAAGGTTGTTGGATGGAAAGTGCATTATGGGAGGTGCACTCATCTGTATATTAATTCGTAACGTGATGCTCGGTATAGCTAACCCGCAGGGAAATCACATTCTTCCGCCCTGGTAACATCTTGTATACATGGGTGCGTACAAGTGTGTACGTGCTTGTGTATGGATATGTTCTATGTAAATGTGGTATATAAATTATGTGTGTGATGTATGTGGAGTCTACGTGCACGGAGTAGTCTATGTGTATTGGTTGTGTGAGGGGTAAATGTGTGTGTGGTATTCTGAGTATGGTGAAGACGGTCATTGTTGAAATGGCGTGAGGTCAATGTAAGAGAAGTTCATAATGGTGTATGGAGTTATGTGTATAGGAGTGGAGTGAGGGAGAGAGAGGGGGTGGAGGGAGGAAGGGGGAAAGAGGGAGAAAGGAAGAGGGAAAGAGAAAGAAAGAAAGAGAGAGAGAGAAAGAAAGAGAGAAGCTGATATATTGGAAAGTAAACCGCAAAGGTTATAAAAGAAAAGAGGAATGGAAAGAATAAAAATATTCGTTATGAGGGAAAGAAACAGAAAGGAAACGGACAAACAGAGCAATGAGATTGAATAATTTACCCAGAAGTGGTGATTACAGCTTTCCATCAATAACTGAACGCGCAGTTTCGTACTTGTGCAACGAGGAAGCGAGATCACTCTGACTCTATGATCGGGCCCCATTAATGTTGCAATTAATACATGGGTACTATTCTAGTTGGCTAATGGCTGAAAAGATAACAGAGGTACTTTAGTGCGCGGTGCTCCCGGTTCGATTCTCAGAAAGGTTGTTGATTTTAAGTATTGACACAGTAGCGTGAGTGCAACTCAACTGAATACTGTCGGGATTCTTGGAAGCAAAGTTACTTGGTGATGAGATTCGATCCCTTAAACATGCGTAGTTCGCATATTATGTTTCGATATAATGATTCTTTTCTGCATCTTTTATTCTGGTATTTGCATATTTTACGCCCAGCGTCACTTGTGTATACGCAAACCATGAATTCTTATAGAAACCAGTTGCTATGCATCTGCTAAGTAGGCAACCACCGATACATAATACTCTCCTGTAATGCAAATTGCCTAACTCACATTTTCCGGGCACTTTTTTCAACTTTCCCCCCGCCAGTAACCCTGGCGAGGCGGGAGTTTATTTTCTTGTTGGGCTACAACATACGCTGCAGCTCTACGGCTTATGCGGCAAAGAAGGGGGCAGAACTTACTTACTAACTTATTTCTAACTTAACCTATGGATGAAGCCGGCACTTTCGCCGGCAACCTAAGATTAACACAAGACTGTATTCTTCTTCAGACTTTTTAGTTATAGTTTTCTTGTTTTGTTTTTTTTCCATTCACACGCACATTCACACTAGATTATATTTTCACTTGACACACGCACTTTCACACGACACTATATACATCCTAAACACTATTTACACTATGTGCGCCACGGCGCCGACATTGCTTCAAGCGTCCGTGGCGGCTAGGCACAATGTGCCCTGGCAATTGTAACGGGCGGAGCCTCACTCGTCCCGTTGGGAGCCTCTCGCAGAGTTCTGCGAGAAGCTGCGGCGGTAGCGCCCGGAACGTGGAGGCCACTTGCTTGGGCCCTCTCGGTGCAAAATACGTCCGGACCACACAGTTCACTGCCCGGCCGGTTTCGCGCAAGAGCCGCGGAGCTTTCGGGCCCAGCGCGCGCGTGAGCGCCGTGTGTGCCCTCCGGCAGATCTCCTCCGGCAGCTGACGACTCACGCCCAAGGCCCCGTACGTTACACTGTTCCTATGGTGGCGGTTAGGAGGAGGAGGAGGAGGAGGGAGATGCGGCCGCGTGGCGGTCCGCACCGCTCGGTTCTCGGCCGCCCAAATCGGGCTTAGGGTCGAGACCGGCGCTGACGCAAAGGTTTCGCAAGCATAGGTCCATAAACTTCGTATGCAAGCAGTGAAAAGGAGACGCTTCTGCGAGAGAGATAGGTCCGGGGAGCTAAGGAGAGGACGTAAGAGGGAGGTCCTCGCAAGAATTTTGTGGCGAAGGTCCTTGGCGTGCTCGTGCCAATAGAGGCCACGATCTAGAGTCACGCCAAAGTACCTCGCGCATGGTGACCAAGGAAGATGCGCGCCCGCAAGCAACACCGTTTCCTCGGGGTCTGCCCTCTGACGGGTGAAGTTAACGGCCACGCATTTTTCAAGTTTTAGGATCAGGCGTTTCTGGTGCAGCCAGGTGGGAAAGGCGGCGAGGCATTCATTCAGGTATCTCACTGCTTGCCTGCTGTTCGCCGATTTCGCGTAATACGCAAAGTCGTCCGCGAACATCAGGAGCCCGCAACGCTGAATTCCCGTTCTCCTTTCTGCTAGCAGAGGCGCATCATTGACGTACAAGCCGAAGAGGGTGGGGGAGAGCACGCTCCCCTGTGGAACTCCCGCCTCGGCGCGTCTTAGGGACGATTGTACGCCGTTAACTCGCACTCTGAACGTTCTCTCTGTGAGAAAACTACCGATCAGCCTGGTGTAGCAGTCGCTTATCCCTGACTCGATGAGACATAAAGAGTGCCCCCTCATGCCACACTGTGTCGAAGGCCGACCGCATGTCCAGGAAGGCGGTAGGCAGATTCTGCCGCCTCTCGAGAGAGAGGCCGATCTCGGTGCAGAGGCGCGTCAGCTGCTGCGCGGAGCTATGACCCGTTCTGAACCCGAATTGTTCGTCTCGGAGGAGACCTAGACGCCGTATTTCCTGCTGCAAGCGCACCAGTATGAGGGGTTCTAGAGTCTTTCCTAGGAGCGAGAGTAGACTAATGGGTCTATAACTACTCGGCAGGAAGAGGCTCTTACCGCACTTGGGTATTAAGCAGATGTTCGCTGTTTTCCACGGGCGCGGGATATATCCTTGTGCTAGGCAGGCATTGAAAAGTGACAGGAGAAATTCAACCCCTTTGTCACCAACGGATCTCAAGTGGGCGACGGTGATGCCGTCAGGGCCGCAAGATTTTTTTGGGTTGAGGTGGCGGAGCACTCCGCGGAGTTCTCCGTCAGTCACGCGACGGGCTGATGTATTCGGTGTGACTGCCAGGAGGCACCGTAGGCGCTCCGCAGTCACGTGGGCATCGCTGACTCCGGCGTCGTTGGGTCGGAACTGACGCTCGAGCAAGTCAGCAAAGACTTCGCTTTTTGCAGCGTCGTCCCACACATACACCGGTGCCGGAGGAGGTTGACCAGGGAGCCTTGGGGTGTCCGCGTTGGTTTGAATGGGGTGATTTACTCCTGGTTGCCGCCCCAGCGCTTTGGATAAGCCCCATAGGCGTTTATAGTGGAGATTGCACTCTTCTATTGTACTTTTCCACCGAGCGTTTCTCTCGTTCTCAGAGACGCACGGAATTCTCGGCTCAGCGCTCTCGCCCGCTCCCCGTCTGCGGGATCACCCAATCGGCGACGAAGCTTTACTGCTCTGCGGAGCGCTTGCAGTGTCCATCTTTGCTCCTCTGTGAGCTCGGGACGAGAATCCAGCACGCGCGTCACTTTCGTGACCTTTTTGTAAACGGACATAACCGTGTCAGTGAACAAGTTCACCGCAGATTCTATATCCATGTTTGTCACCAGCGGTCTCTGCTCGAGCAAATCGCTCACTTGAGCTTGATAACCGACCCAGTCCGTGTCGCGCGTTGTTCGCATTCTTTGCTGGCGTACTGCGACAAGAGATGCCACCACACATATTACCGGATTGTGATCGGAGTCCAGTTCGGGTAGTGACGACGGTACATCACCGTCAACCCCCTTCGCGATCGCAAAATCGATAATACACGGTCGCTTGCGCGTTCCGCGCTGAGCTGTCGGGAAATATGTGGGACTTTTCGGTGCGCATACACATACGCCCCGTCT
Source organism: Gryllus longicercus (assembly GCA_038098605.1). Taxonomy (NCBI): domain Eukaryota; kingdom Metazoa; phylum Arthropoda; class Insecta; order Orthoptera; family Gryllidae; genus Gryllus; species Gryllus longicercus. The sequence continues at coordinate 1,788,552 of JAZDUA010000264.1, read as the reverse complement.
CGTCGCTGCTAGAGTGGCTAGATTGGTGTCATTCCTGTTGGAACCTAAGCATCCCCATGACCGGTGTCTTGCATTGAAATCACCAAGTAGCAGAACCTTGGAGTCTAGCGCTAGAATTGCTTCAATCTCAGAGGCGTTGAGAGTTTGATATGGGCAGTAGACAGACACGACAAGGAGTCGTTTGTTTCCCACTCAGATGTGCGCTCCAACAGCTTCGAGTGATGTCAGCATTAGGGTCGAGAGGTTTGCCTGGAGCTGAGGGATGTCGCGGCGAATGCTCAATGCGACTCCACCTCCCAATCTGCCTTCGCGGTCTCTCCGGTATGTTGCGAATCCTTGAATTCGGAAGTCGCTCCGGGCGTTGAACCACGTCTCTTGTATCGCCATGATATCGAGATCATGCTTTCGAATGAACTCGCCTATTTGCTGGGCTTTATGCTGTGCGCTCCGCGCATTCCAGGTGCATGCACGCAGCGGCTGCATGCAGGTAGATTCTGGGCGTCTCCTAGTGGTTTGCGCCATCTTCGGGGAGAAGAGCTGCCAGTTTTGCAAGCATTGCCAGAAACTGGCTTCTGGAGAACGCTGCAGGGGCGGCCGCGGGTGGAGTGCTGGTCCGCGACTCCACCGCACCGGTTGCGTCCCGCGACACGGGGGCCTGAGCGGTGTTTGCCTCTGCTAGGTTTTGTACTACCGCTGACCAGGCTGTCCCGTTACTTTCCTGCCGGGCTGCACCGCCCTGATTTCGGACATGGGTGCATGGGTACATTCTCCCCGTCATCGTCTGAGGGGCGACTGGGGAGACTAAAGTAGCTGCAGCCGGAGTACGACGCTACATGGCGTCCGCCACAATTGCAGCATTCAGGTGGGAGGTTGAAGTTACCCCGTTTTGGGCAGTGTGTCGTGTCCATGTACTCCGGCTTGTTCTGCTCCTTAGGGTGGTCATTTCCCTTGCAAAGCTTGCAGCGGTAGTCATAGGCGCAATTCGCCGAATGGTGACCCCATCTGCAGCAGCGAGCGCAAAAGAGGTGTCGTGCCCTCTTTTCGCGCTCAACAGTCACGTCGAAGCTATCCAACTGACGGACCGAATATATTTTTCGGGAGGCAGGAGTGTCGCGTAGGGTGACCATGAATGTCCCCGTGAGCAGTTTACTGCGCTGCCACTCATTTACGGTTGGCTCACCTTCACCTGCGGGTCCGGCGACCGCAGATTCTTTTAGACGCCAGTGTTGCCTGACGCCCAGGGGGTCGTAGCCGAGCTCTCTCAGCTCTTGCGCCACTTCTCCCTCGGTGAACTCTCTCGGGAGTCCCATGATTGCCACTCGGAGGGTCTTTTCATGTCCTTCACGCGGTGGCGGATGTGAGAAGAGAAATATGTTATGCAATTTAGCATATTTCTCCGCCTCTAAGGTCTATTGCCCACGCCGCCACAGAAGCGCGCGAACGTCAATCATCAGGGCTCTTCGCCGACCCTCCGGCGACGACGGACAAAGAGACCGCAGCAGGTATCTGCTTCGGTCCCTTTGTCCGTCGTCGGCGAAGAGCCCTGATGATTGACGTTGGCGCGCTTCTGTGGCGGCGTGGGCAAGCGGCCTAAGTAGGCTACCTTGTCGGTTGTTTGGATTGCATAGACAATACGCTTCCCCCGCGTTTTGGCTCGGCCAATTGTGGCCTTTTTGACTGTTGCGACGCCCAGCGCACGACCGTGGGCGAGCACAGCACCGGGGGAGATCCTGAGCCTTATATAATATGGCTTTTTCGGCGGCCGTGAGGCGGCCGCCGCTTGGGGCTCCCGTGTTTCGAGCGGGGCGTGCCCGGACGCCTCCGTCGGAGATTTAGCGTTGCGGAGCCGGCCGCGCTGGTTGACAGGGACGCCTCGCCGTCGTGGGTTTGGGAGGGATGGGACTGGGCGTTGGAGTCGTTACCTGCCAGGGATTCCCGTCAGGCGCCAGGGGTGGTTCCGCTCTGGCCCGCGTACGGAGGTGCCGACGCTTCTTCTTGGGTGTGGGGGAGGTCGCCGCCCTCGCCGCGGAGATCCTGGGACCCTCCCGGGACGTGTCCGTCTGGGGTGGGGCCAGGGCCTACAACTTCGGCTCGAGCAGCGACCTTCGGCTTTCGCCGACGGTTGCGGTTCCTGCCTCTGGAGGTGGTGGTCGCGGGGCCGGCGCCCGCTTCGGTGGACGGCGGTCGGCCGGTTTCGCCTTCCCCGCTGCTCCTTTGCGAGGAGGGGGAGGTCGCGGGTGGCCCGCTGGAGTATGTAGGGCCCACCGGGCCGCTGTCATCTGGGTCCGCGGGTGTCGGCAGCTCGGGATGTGCAGCGGGGGAGGGGAGCGTTGCACTCTCCTCCGCTGGGTTGCCGCTGGTTACGCCGCAGATCCCGGAGGCCAGCGGCGTTGCGGACGGGTCGTCCGTGGATTGTTGTGAGGCTGGGGAGTGCGCTTCGAATGCGCGCACCTTTTCCAGCACTGAGGGCGAAGGCCGCGGCTCCGTCGTGGGGCTGGAAGTAGCCTGGGCGGAAGGCCCGCCGCATTCCTTCCAGAAGCTCCACAGCTCCGCTTGGCGTGCCCGTGCGAAGGCGAGTACCGCCTCCCAGGGGACCATTTTAGGTTCCTCCCATTCGTTGCCGTTCATGTTGTACGCTGCGGGGGTGGAGGAGAAGGAGCTCCATGTGTCTCCACACACCCTCTGCAGGCGCAGAGTAGGGACTCGCCATGGAGTCGAGCCCATATCAATGGCGGAAGGAGCAGTCGCTGCAACTTCCACCGTGTTGATTTCGGCCGATGGCCGAGGCAGCAGCGGCGGCGGTGGCGGCGGAGCTGCAGCGGCAATGGTGGCGGCGGGCACTACCGCGTCGTCCGCAGGGCCGGCGCCGGTGAAGGGCAGCGGCAGAGGGTAGGCGGCGGCTGCGGCGGCTCCGATGTTTCCGCCATGACTTTGTTGCCTGAGGTACCTGCGCGCCCCCTTGCTCAGGCGGCCCGGCGGGGCATGAGGCGGCGGGCGAAAGGCGCAGGCCCGGGTCTATGCGCGCTGGCGTTCGGGTCGGCCAGAGGAGCGGAGCGGCAGGGGCACATCCGCACCCTTCGACCGCTCGTCGCGAAGTTCTTTTTCCGGGCACGATTTACTACGAGTATTCCGTTCGGACATTTGGGTTGGCAGTGTATATGCTGTTGTTTAAAGGACTATTGACTAAAGGATGAAATGTTAAAAAATAACCGGCCATAATTTAGGAGTGTCTTAAAACGTTACAATGGTACTGGCTAACTGACCGTCATTTCAACGATAATATTAATTTTAAAATTTAATTTTACAAAAATGTAATCGAAATTCATATTTGTGAAATTACCTCCAAATAAGGTTTCATGGAACATAATTTACAAGTAACCTTCTTTGAAGTTGTTTGGTTTGTTATATTTACAATTGATGTTTTAGTAGCTTCGACTGATGGTGAATCAAAGTGAAAGTTACATAGGTAGGATCCATTGAATTTTTAAATAATTGCTCCTTTCTCATTTTTGGCATAAGCGATGCCTCCATCAAGTATTTCAATTTTTAGTTGCCTCTAGTAGTTTCTAGAAAATGATTTAGCTGCTTTTAATAAGTATTGGCGTAAAACTACATTTTGTCTCTCCTATGAGGATGTATAATACGGTCGCTCTTATTTATAGAAATACAGTGTATTCTGTGCTAGAATAGATAAATTAACTATGTAATTATCAATTTTAACAAGTATGGTAACAATATTGCCAACGTCAACTGAATTGAGAAAGTTTTGAATTATTTTAAGAAAAAAAACATTCCAATAATTATGGGACAATTACAATCTTTTTAGTTCAAATATTCTTGAAAACTAAAATGAAAATAACAAATATGTATATCTAAATCACACATACACGTACATTATTTTTTAATGTCTCAGTTGAATCGATTACATCATGAGAATAATTACTAGGTAACAAAATAAGATGGTAGGAGAAGTATGATATAATTGAACATTAGTAAATTTAGAAAATATATTATATCATTATTAGTGTAGCACACACACAAGATAAAACATTAATATATCAGGGTCTAACAAGCACCCCAAAATGCTATTAAGGCCGAAAACTCGATATCCGGTAGATCATGATTGATATAGGTCATGACACAAAGGGGTGTTGGAGGCGGAGAATGAGGAGCAGCCTGCAGGCCCCAAAGGAAGCGGACGTTATAACTAACGGCGGACGTACCCTTAAAACACAACACAAGTTTTGGTGTTTGTACCTATCGAGAGAAACAAATAACTCGGCGCGAAACTCAAAAGAGTATTTATCGAATAGTAAACTATCATTCAACATATCACATGAACAAGTTCCTGGAAAACAGTTGCCCTACAATTCATATTTCCCAGAACAGCCATTAGAAAGAACCTATAAAGGTACTACGCCTTCTTTTTAATTTATTTTATTTATTTGATTGTTTTGTACATAGATCAGTTTAAATATAACTCTACATATGTATTGATGGCTTATGTTTAACTTATTCTATCCTTATCCTAACTTAATACTACTACAAAGGTTGAGGGGACCATATTGGCACCTCATAAGAACTATTCCAGGTCAGAACAATTTACAAAAAATATGGAATGGGTATTTATTTTTTATACGAGTGGGGAGGATGGGGTTTTTACAAAGTTTGAATGAAGATAAAGTTTGGATATGGTGTAATTTGGAGAAGAAATTATGGGATAGGTAGGTGATGTGGTGCATGATGAGATCGAGGTTGAATTCATTATGTAATTGTTGGTTAGTTATGAACCAGGGTGCATTAGTTATTGTACGGAGGAATTGGTTCTGAACAATTTGAATTTTGTTGATATTTGTTTTTGCAGCATTGATCCATACAGGACAGGCGTAGAGGAGGGTAGGTCTGATAATTGTTTTGAATAAGGTTATTGCTGTATTGTATGGGAGGAATTTATTTCTGTTTATTATTGATTTTAATTGATGCAATTTGTTTTTGGTTTGGGTTATTTTTATGTCTATATGCTGTTTCCAGTTCATTTTGGTGTCTAAGTGCAGTCCAAGATATTTTATGGGTTTATTTGGAGGATACCAAGGGATGGGCTCATTGTTTAATGTGAGTGGGGTTGGTGGAGTGTATGGTCTTAAAGTGAATATTTTAGCTGCAGTTTTGTTTGGGTTTAATTTTATTTTTAATTTGGATGACCAACTGTCTATTTGGTTAAGGTACAATTGTGTGTGATTTTTGATATTGGTTAGAGAGTGGCTGGAGGAGAAGATAAGAGTGTCATCAGCAAACTGTGCTATTTTTACTGTTTCATCACTGGGGATGTCTGCTACATATAGATTAAACAGTGTGGTTGATAGGGGGGAACCTTGAGGTAATCCTGCATTAATTAACCTGGGGTTGGATAGATTGTTGATTGTTACTGCAAAGGTTCTATTGCTTAAATAGTTTTGAATTACTGAGGTGATGTAATGTGGAGTGCCTATTTTCCTTAATTTAAAAATTAGTGCCTGATGCCAGACTCTGTCAAATGCCTGAGTTATGTCGAGTGATATGAGTATTGTGTGATGTTTTCTCTGAAATGCAGTGTTGAGATGTTCTGTGATTCTGAAGAGTTGATGTTGTGTGGATGTATGATCTGTGAATCCAAACTGTTCTTTTGGGATAGCTTTTGTAATTTGTAGGCGCTTTTTAAGACGTTGGAGTATTATTTTTTCGAAGATTTTTGACAGGGATGGTAGAAGACTTATCGGGCGATAGCTGTCGGTGTTTGCTGAATTTTTATTTGGCTTTGGAACAGGTAGGATGATGGCATGCTTCCATGTGGATGGAAAATGAGTTGTTCTGAAGCATGAATTGTATATATTAGTTAAGTACGCTATTGCGGGGGGAGGTAAATGTTTTAGTATTGAATTATTGATTTTATCATGACCTGGTGCTCTACGCCTTCTAAGAAACAATCGATGAAGACAGACACCCCTCCATTTGGATCTTCCTCTGAGCCTGAGCTCAGTAAGTATTCCAAGGGCAAGCTGTCATCCGCAGTGCAACCGCTGCGTTTTGCGCGGGGCGGTGTGGGCAGTAAGTGCCGCTCCGCCGCGGCCGCGGGGCTCCCTTTTACGACCCTCCCGTCCCGGCTCCGAACCAGCCCCCGCCCCACCCCCGACCACTCTGCAGGGCGCCATGTGGCCCTGCCAATGCGGCGGCGGGCTGAAAGAGACAGTGTCATCCGCACTGCTTGGCAGGGAAACAGTGAGGTTGAGCTTAGTCATACACAGTGCTGCATGTTAAACCAATAAATGCGGATTTGGTAGTGTAACCATTAGCGTATCGGTTATCCTCCAGCTCCCTGGTTCAAACCTGGTCGAAGCCGTGGAATTTTAAAGGGGACAAAATTCTTAGCACGCTATCTCAAGTTGAAGTTTAATCAGAAAATTCGGTATTCGTGTGTGCAGTTGTGACCCTAAGTCTGGCGTTAGTCTGACCCTAAGGTAGCGCACTATTGGAGTGCACGGGCGGTTCCATGGGACCCCCCCCCGTGAAAAAATATTTTTAAACAGTTATAAATGCGCTTCAAAATTATTTCGAAAACTATTTAATACTATTAAAAGTAAACATATTTTAATCGTATTTTATTCTAAACATATTCTTCAAGTTCAAATTACTATTTCTAGTGGTAAAAATTGTACTAATAAACATATTTATCAAATTATCATATGGGTGTTATTTTTAAATTGTGTATAAATGAAAATACACTAATTGAAAGTAAGTATAAGTTAGATGGTTATAAATAAATTTAATTTGCAAAATTATTTCCTTTGGATTTTTAATAACTTTGACCTATTTTGAGATATTAACATTTACAAATAACGGGAGGTTTTCTGTACCTTGTATTTTTAATACCACCAGACCTTCGTATGGGGGGAATGTCTAAAGTAAAAACAAAAACATAAAAGCTAGGAGATTTTTACATCATCAATTCAATTCAATGAACGGACATACAAAATTATGTTGAATTATGAATTGTTTTTGACTTATAAATGTCCTTCTTTGTTAGGATGTGCATACAATCAATTTCGTCTAACTTTCGGGAATGAATTGCAAACCGTGTTACCTCTAGCAATTACTATACAGAGCTTGCTAATTAGCGGGATGTAGGGTGTTCTACAGCAAGCAGGATTGTTAAATACCTCTTTCAGCCATTTCTCGGTTCGTAGACTGCTCTAGATGTCGTTGCAAACTGTTGTAATGAAGGACAAAGTTTAATCGCTACTGTTCCAAACCGGTAGACTTTATGAACATTCATTCTTCACGGATTCTAGGTGATGCAAACTGAGATTAGGTCCTGCAAACCCTTGTTGATTTCAGAGAATTTATTATTCAAAACTTCCCCAATCGGTAAATTCACTGATTAGCTTCGAGCAGATTTCCGTGTGATCCTGAAAAACGGCTCCAGTTTAACTGTATGAAGTAAAGGTACTCTTAAAGCATACTTAGGAAAACATGACTAAGAATGCAAATAGGATAATAATATAAATTATTAAATGTAAGGGTTTTTATATAATTGTAGAGGTGTAATGAAATAATAAACTTAGAAATCAATATATAAGGAAAAACAGTAAATTTTAAACATTTGTTCATAATATTCAATTCATTGTATTTTATACAATGGGTCTAGTTTGGGCACTTCTTTCAGAATGCTATAACTGAAATTCTTTAATTTAAAGTAAACTCTGTGCCTGCTGCATACCTTGTAACTTATCTTTACTTTTACATTACAACAATTTTCTAAACATACGAGTATACATTTGTCCATTCTACCAACCCATGTGGGCTAATGTGGACAACGCATCCGACTAATGTGAACACATAAAACATTTATTTTTTGTTTAATTTGTATTTTTAATATACTCTAACACAACATTATTTTATTAGAAATAGGAAGACTTATCTATGCCCTGTAAAGCATTCTTCACTATTTCCTCACTGGTATTGTCTCTTTGGGTTTTCTGACATACGTTTTGACCATCTGAAATGAGAAAAAAAAATGTTGGAATTAAGAAAGAAGAAAAGGAATTAAGAAAGGTAGCATTCACGTATTTAGTGATTATTTTCAACAAAAGTACATATTATATTATAATTTATCCAATAATGTTGAGAACAAATATATTTAAGCTCAAATCTGCATTGAAACAATATGACATTGTTTGTGTAAAAGGAATGAAGCATATATCAAGCTCAATTATCAGTCACAATTACACTATTGTGTAGATTTGGTCATTTAATAAAAAAATCTTTTTACATATGCGATTATATTTCGACACACTCTAAAGAAACTGTAAAGTTTTGTTGTTTAATATTATGGGGCTAGTATGAACAGTCTTAAAGTCAATGTCACATTAACCCATACCCTCCATTTCCAAGATTTTTCGTCAGTATCACTTTACGCTAACACGAAAAATACTGTTACTGCGTGAAAAAGATAACTAAAACATCACGTTTTCAAATGAAGTACATTTAAAATCAATATTTTAAGACCAAAACTCTGTATTCACTTTTTTAATCGAACTGTTACTTTTTTAATGGAACAGTAACTTTTTCTACTTCAACCACAAAACACTTTCCGCCATTACACAACGACCACTGAAGATCTAGTCAAACTTGACTGGCTTAAAGAGGACTGTGTGGGCAACATTAAGAAATAATTTTGACAGATTACGTGCTTTACCTATGCTAATAACATGAATTAGGTGCTAGGGTTGTTTGCAAATAAACATCCCCAAAAATAGGCACTTTTTTCGTACAAGGGATCCCCAAAATGTGTATCTCAGTCAAAATATGAATCTTGATTTTATAACAGATGTGTTATAGCCTTGCATACGATAATATAAAAACGCCCAACTCACAAACCTTCTGAATTGGCTCGCCAAACTCATTTTTTCGTAGTATTATAACTTCTTTAGTCCCCTATTATTTCACGAAAGCAGCATATTCGCTTTAATCTAATCTTCTGACATATAAGTAAATATCTTATTCTATCTATATCTTAATTTTACACACTTTTTACCCAAATCCATCATCAATTTGTGTATTAATAATTTAATTATAAGGCCTGATAACTCAAAATATATCAGAATGAAATTATACAAAAAACTGAAAATAATACTGTTGTAATGCAAATAATACTATAGATTAAAGGAAATTTATTTCCTAGGTACACATCTCATTCTGACGTGCCAGATCCGGTAATTTCGCTATTCTGTGTTTACTCACAATCATGGATTTCACCCTCGTATGTTCCTTCCTTTGTCTCGCGGTATTGACCGCTTACTTGATTTTTACTTGTATTTTCTTATTCGATCTCCCTTTATACTTCAATCTCTCTATTATCTTCTGCCTCATTGATCACACTCCCCGTGTCAACCGAACAATTCCAATTTGGCACACATAGATTATCTCTGGTTCCCTCGACTCTATTTCTTTCCATTTGAATTTTTCATCATGCTTTACATGCTTGTTCCGTTGACCTGGTTCTATTCTTTTACCCTACCCCGACTTTAACTCCCCTCGGATCATCCGTGTGCTTTTGACGCCTATCCAATTTCAAGTTCCAGTTCGTGATCTCTGGACTTCAGACTTCTCGCAATTCCTCCTCTGTGCGATCGCTGCTGCCTCTTTCACATCCTTCTGCATACGCGCGTCGCCCGTTACCCCATCCCTCAGCACCCTTGCCCTCGCCGCCCTCGCCGCCGCTCTTTGTCCTCGTCCTCGAACTGAAGCCGCGCCGCTGCCGCATTTCATCTCCGAGGTTCCCTCCCCGCGCCTTTTGTCGCCGATATTAACGACTTAACTTTGCGGGCGCGGGGTGCGCGAGCGGGGAGCGGCGGGTCTGCGACGGGGGAAGAGCGGGGTGGGGCGGGGAGGGGCAGATGGCGACGCGTCACGCGGAGCGACGTTAAACAGCAGGTGGAGGAGGGCGACGACGGACGGCAGTGGTGGTGGCGTCGGATAGGTCGTAGGCAGCGGTGGCAGGGTAAGCGACGGAGCTGAATGCAGAGAGCGCGGCAACGACGATGTGTGCGACGCCGCTTGGAAACGGCGGAATTGACGATGCCAACGCAGAGGAAGCAGCACTAAGGTGAGTCGTTAGAGGTGGTAGCGCCATAAGCAATGTTGACTATTATGGCCTCACAGTTGGTGAATTGTTTGCGGCATTGACAGAGTGTTGATGGAACTGCGCTGACCAGTTATAGTAACTGTCACTCAAGTTACGACTACTAGTAAGAATAGTAGTGATGGGAAGAAATCAGAAGACGACGATGGTAGCAATGCTGATTTTTGATTTTGAGAATGAAGTCGTGTAGCAGCTTTCGAAGTTATCAGAGGCAGTGACTTAAAGCTTTTGATAATGCAAGACGTGATAGTCATTGACGTTGTGGCGACTCTGCCATACAACCAAGTTTGCCCAAAGCTATCAGCATGTCTTAACAACGACAATGGTATCTACAATGATGGCAGCAATGACGGCCTTCATAGCAACCAAACGAAACAATATTCATTATATTCGTATTCAGCGACATCATCGTATACCGCGGCGTCTGCTAATGAATGTTCTGGTCAGCGGCGTATCCTTATTTCCACAATGATATAGTAGTTTCATATTCCTCTTAAGGTTTTGGAAGTGCTAGTCACTGGAGAGTTCACACAGATGACGCTGATCTCTATCCTCTTACTTTTAAAGTAAGTACAAGAAGGGCAAGTGGAAGAGGCATCGGTACCAATAACAAGTCTACAAGAACGGTGTACCAATGGTAAATTGATACAACAGTGGCATCGGTACTACTTATCTCAGCTATTTGGTTACTAAACGTTTAGTTAGTTTCTATGGCTCCAGATATTTTATTTGCGATAAAGAAATAATTGATACAAAAATAGAAAAATGATACAAATTTGTTTGTGAGAGTGAGTGATAGGAACGTATGAGTATATACATTTGATATAAATACAGAGGAATGTTTTTGTAAATGACGATGAAGGGAAAACTAGGAGATACTGGAAATGATAAAATGCAAATATTAACAAAAGTCACGGGGAACGAATGTTGCCTAGACGATAATAGCAGTCATTGAATTCTGGTGCACAACAGATTCAATAGTCTATATAAAGTCTTTTGTCGATACCTCAATGGGGACGTTAAAGTTCGCGTGGGACTTGATATGTCCAGGAAAAATGGGTATCGGACAATGATAACTTTGATCTACGTTGACATTATAATAACCATAGTGACGATGTGATAAAATGTAAAATTTCGATACTAAACGAGAAGCAAGTTTGAGATATTGAAGATGCAAGTATTGGTGGCAATAGAGATTGCTGTACAAGTAGTAATGATGATTGATGATGAGGGTGATTGTCAATTATTTCAATTCGATTAGCTCACCAATACATCAGTCATCGGAGGCAAACGTGCTGTCGATCAGAGGGAAGCCGATCGCATGAGCTGGTGTACTCGAGGTTGGTTAAGTGACACTAGACAATCTGTGTGATAAGAAGTATATACCAGCGGGAACGGTCTGATGTGACCAATCCAAGGCACGGAAGCAGGCAGGACAAAGGAGAAGTGAAACCGGGCAAAAGCGGGAATCGAACCGAATCGGGGTCGCGACAGTGCGGTGGCGAAACGCCAACAGAGACCAAGCGAACGGCAGTGGGTTGGTGGAGAAATTGTGTGATGTGAAATGGAGTCGGGAATGATAGAAACGGGAATGGGGCGGATCCAGAACCTGGGAAGTGACAGGGCAGAACGGACCAGTGAGAATGGGAAAGAAAGACCAGGATGGCGGTGAATTCAGGGCAGAACCCGGATGGTGCGGTGTATAGCCGAAGTGGGAGACAAACAAAACGGACGAGGTGTGAGTTGGCAACAGGTCTGAAATGGAGAGGACGAGGTACGATTGGCAGTGTATTAGAACGAGTTAGGAGCAAAACGGGAAGAGCAGTGAAGAGGGGGTGAGAGGAGTGGAGAGAAGCGGAGGAGAGATGGTGACGAAGGAAAGAGGAGAGAGCGGAGCGAGGAGAGCAAGGCGAGTGGAAGGGATAAGGATAGAGAGTGGAGGGAGATAGGAGGGAAAGATAAAGGAGGAAGAAGGAGAGAGGAAGAAAGAAGAAGGAGAAATCGAGGAGGTGGAGAGAGGAGTGGAGAGAACTATACGAGTGTAAAGGGTAAAAGTAAAAGGAAGTGGAGGCGGAGAGGGTACTATAGAGCGCGTGTCGCGGCTGTAGGGCGGAGGAGTAGAGCGGTTGCGTGGTGACGCAGGCGGGACGGTGAAGGGAGGGGGTGGGGCGGGGGCGGGGGCGGTGTGGGACTTGGCGGGTCTTGTGACGCGTAAGGGGCCACGTCAGCGACCCAGCGTTTCCTCCAACTCGTGAGAGTATTGCCCCACTAATTTGGAATTGTGTGGCGGCGATGCTTTGTCACGAGATCCTGAACCGTAGCTTCGCACACAAGAAATTTCTAATTCTCCCTCGCGAGTAAAGAAACACAATAGCGTTACTGTCTAACAATTTTCAATTAAAATTCCACGTAAAACTATACTAATAAGAAGACTTTGGTGATAAGTAACTACAATCAATTTCGTGTTAAATTTTTTGATATTAATATCTTCCGTCAAAATGCTTCAATTACGAACGTCAGAATTAACGAGTTTTCATTTCAATACAGTTCATTATAATTACACAGTAATTATAACTAATCATCCATCGGCATTCTACTCACCTTTGAAGAATGTTTAGAATGAACGTTATGGAATATTCTTTTGCGCAAGGAATGTATTTCCTCTTGCTAGGGAAGAACAATATAATACACTGTTCCTAAGAAAATACAATAGAGTAAGAATTCGTGAAAGGTAACAGGCAAAATGCAAATTTTTCTTTTTATGTTGAATTGTTACTTAATCGATAGATTCTGATGCCCTTATTAAGTGTGTAAAATATTTTTTTTAAAAATTCATAATTACTTAAGTTATAAACAATTCAGTATTTATGCATCTTTTAGTTGCAAAATAAATATCTCACAACAGAGTTGATATAATTTAATGCTTCCAACGGCAACTTGAAGGAAAAAGTATATATTTTAAGATACACAATATTAATTTTTAAAACTTATTAACAATCCCTTTTTTTATTGCAAAATAAAATGTAAAATGAAAAAAATCCGTGTTCTGCGCTTTTTAAAAATATTTTAAAAAAACATTCTAAGAGGGAATTTAATATAGATTCAGAATCCGTTAAAAAAAGTTAGCAAACATTAATACATAAAAAGTAATTAATATTTTTATCGAGCGGCGCACGGTCGCGCCACGAGACGCGTACCGTAGCTTGGAGGTTTTGATGCACCATACTGTGTTTCTGCGATTTTACTCTCAATATTAACGCAAATATTTTTTTTAATTTAAAATTTAGTAATTTTAGTACCAATTTTCGCTTAAAACAATTTTTTATTTACATAACCACATTAATTATTATTAATAATTAAATTTATTTACAGAACGTTATGAGCTTCGTAATCAGACGCTGACGAATATCGCTTACATTTAAGTGACTTAGAATCGTTCGGTAAAAAGCAATGAAACTGTCGGGTGTTTTTGATTACTTTACATTTTGAAAATCTTGGTTTTAAAAGTTTTGCTTCATTTTCATATTCCTCTTTGGTGCAATACGCGAAAGACATTGACCTGTGAAAACAATTTTTTGCCCAAACGAACAACATCTTTGCGTTTGTTAATGGTTCATCTAATCTCGTTCTTTGCATACTTGTTTTCCAAGCATTCCTTTTGATTGTCCCGCCAACACCGTCACATGCACTTTTGCCATGAGAAGTGGCAAAAAAGTGCCACTCTGCTTTAATACGAAATTCATTTTCATGTTGAATCAAATTCAGGAAGTTAGTTTTATTTTTGTACTGACTCGCAGCTCCGTCCGAAAAATAAATAATTCGTTCAATCCACGCATACTTGTCTTTCAAATACTGAATCAGTTTTGTATTGTATAGGTGAACGCTAACAGTATCGTGCTTTTCGATTTCAGAAATAATAACAAAATTATCCGAAACTATCTTGCCGTCTTTTCGCGTATACATGACGTATGGATGAATTGTAGCCTGGGTATTTGACCAGTGATGCGCCTGTATTGCATCTTGTATTTGAAATGTATAATTTTCTGAAAAATCCAGCGTTACCAAAAATTCACCTTCCTTTAAGCTGTCCTTTTTTGCACTAAAGTAAGCACTTTGTTCTTTTGTTATAAAATCATGCGTCAGTAGTTCAGGCAAATCTTTTCTTATCTTCTCTAAAAATGCTTCTATGGAATCTGTTTGTTCAACGAATTCAGTTCTAGAAAAATATATTAAAACATCTAATAAGCAAAAGTAATTGGTATGAGGAAGGACCGATAGTCAATCTTCCCACAGCCGTTCCCGATAAAAAAAATCTAATAAGCAAAAAAGTTATTTGTGAAATTATTTATACAAAAATTAATAGAGTTACAGTAAGGTATTATAAAAAATCAAATTTCCAATTTAAATTTAAAATTGTATAGCAAAAGAAATTTCTGAAATTTGACAAATCGTTGCCAGGCACTCAGAAAATTAATTTTAAAAAATTGATTTGTAAAATTAATTGAAAGTTTAAAATAGATTTTTTCATGTTATGCATAATTTAGGCAATATATTAAGTTATCATTAAATTAAAAAATTGAAATGTAATTATATGTACCTATCAGTGCTTATCCATTCCCTGTACTTTACTTCCTTCACGGAATATTCTGTAAATAATGCATGCAACTTCTCGCAAAAAGCAGTAACACCAGGACAATTTTTGCAATTTCTGAGATGACAAGATGGAAGAGCTTCTTTGCAAATAATTTCTCTTAATGCCTTATGGTATGATAAGGTGAAGGTGTGATTTTTCTTCTGAAATTCGGATTTTAGAGCAAAAAACTTTAATCTCATGTTCTGGTGTGTTTTACAAACACATACGTTGTGGCAACTAGCTTTGTTAACAGAGATGCACTGTTTTGGTCGCAGTTTTGAAAATTTAGAACAACTAATGATAAACTGAGGAAATTTTTCCTGAAAACGTTTATGTGCTTCCTTCAAATTGCACAAAAGTAAACGCTTTTGCACATTTTCTCTACCTACATCGGTTTTTATAGAAACACAATCTTTTTTTCCTGGCATCATTCTACTAGTATCATCACTCAAATAAAATTCTGTTACTTTCTGAATAATTTCCTCACTTATTTTTCGACCAACTTTCTTTGGTGGACGCGACTTATAGCCATTTTCTTTCCTTAATTTCTTCGCCCTTGATGCCATTTTATGCGAAACGCCAAACAACTCACGCATTTTCCTTATACTAATGCAAACAGGAAGCGTTGTAAGTATTTCGATTTTTTCACTTCGGAAAATAGCTTTCGACAACGCATTGTTCACATCTCGAATCAAAGTCTCGTCTATCAAAGAATTGTCTGCATCGGGCAATTTCTGTCGCTTTGTTGCACGTCCAAGCATATCATTTTCAGCTGTTTCTTCCTTGTATGTAGGGTCATTTTTTTCGTTGTCCACGTAGTTTTCATCCCGTGAAGATTCTTCTTCGGTAGTATCAATAATGATTTCCTTTTCGACGGAAGAGACAGTAACTTTTTGACTATAAATTGACGTTCTGCATGAATCACAGATATATTTTCCAGTTAAATTAGAAAAGATACGATTCCACTGCGTCGTTATCAGCTTCAAATTTTTGTAGACACGATTGTGTTTGGATTTTTTAAGTGGGTTGCAACATTTCTTCGGGGTAGGCATTTTATATAATCTGTTTAAAATAATAAAAAACATAAAACTATGAGAACTGACAATATGAAATAATAAATAATGTAAATGATTAGAAAAATCAGTTATTGTTATTAATAATATTGATAAAGTCAGTAATATTGAACATTTTAACGCTTTTAATCGAGATTATTTAATAACAATACACAATTATTGTTTATAAATTTGCAAAATAAAAAACGAAGTCATATGCAATGTTAATTACGCTTACCTTTTTGCGTAGAAATTAGAAACAATAAGAATGGTTTCTTAAGCGAAAACAATTGTTGTAAAACAAAAGCGTGCTGCGACTCGTTCGTACCGACAAGCTAAGGCGCGACCGTGCGCCGCTCGATAAAAATATTAATTACTTTTTATGTATTAATGTTTGCTAACTTTTTTTAACGGATTCTGAATCTATATTAAATTCCCTCTTAGAATGTTTTTTTAAAATATTTTTAAAAAGCGCAGAACACGGATTTTTTTCATTTTACATTTTATTTTGCAATAAAAAAAAGGGATTGTTAATAAGTTTTAAAAATTAATATTGTGTATCTTAAAATATATACTTTTTCCTTCAAGTTGCCGTTGGAAGCATTAAATTATATCAACTCTGTTGTGAGATATTTATTTTGCAACTAAAAGATGCATAAATACTGAATTGTTTATAACTTAAGTAATTATGAATTTTTTAAAAAAATATTTTACACACTTAATAAGGGCATCAGAATCTATCGATTAAGTAACAATTCAGCATAAAAAGAAAAATTTGCATTTTGCCTGTTACCTTTCACGAATTCTTACTCAATATTCAAATCAATTTCATGACTATCAATTACCACATTGGAAATAATACCCTCTCATAATTAAGATGGGTCTTTATTTTCATTTTTGTTTTTATTTTAAAGATGAAATATAATCCTCAAGAACTCTCAACCTACTCGATTCCGTTTTCATTCACTGACATTCATCCTCTTCTTCGAAGATATCACACGGCTCACAAGAGATGTATAATACGTCGCATGAGCACACCGTTGGGTTGGAACAGAACCACAAATTCAACACTACGAAGTCAATTAGAACGTTCTCACCTGAACGACAGCGGGCACTGCAGCCCTGCCGCAGCGGTTAGTTTAGTGCAGGAAGCAAATTACTGTATTCAATTCAGTTCACTGAACGCATCCTGTTGTATGATTAAGCAAATTATACCGCGTTGTCAGCTTTAGTGAAATTCTACTTCGCCTGATGAGCTCGTCACAGCACAAAGAACGTGTAATAGAGATTGCAGAATGGGATGGATGATGGAAGAGACGTGTGAGGTAACGAGTATTGATCAGAAAAGGGCCGCATGTTGTATTTTCACTTTATCTCATTTACAGCACACTCATGATATTGGTAAATGAGTAACGAGGTCGCAATAATTGGCATTTACTTAGCGAATATAAATGTTTTCTCTTTTCAAATAAAAAGTACTTTCTATTTAAATGCAGTATATAGTAGTTATTTCACTAATACTTAACTACTTTAATAATATGGTTTTCAAGAATAATTCAAAGATGCATCTTTTTATTATTGTTTCAAAAATGGAATGATGTCAGGTATCATACACACCCAAATGTTGCATTTGAGAAATATGGTTTTAAACATGGTTACAAATAAAACGCTTCTTCCATTCCTTTTTATTTTTCAGCCACTCTTGGGTAAATCATTTTTTAAATCAATTTGCATAAAGAGACGTTCAGTGAAATGTGAATAAAAGGAAGAGAACAAAACCTTAGCCTGCGAACTGGCCGTGAGAATTCCAGTGCAGATGCTGTTAACAAATTAGTTCCGTGATATGTAGACTACGGCAAAGTTGATGTTGGGGGCTAAACAGAACTATTTTTTTTACATAATTTGACTCCAATTTTCGAAAATACATTCAGTTCAACGAAAATGAAACCTGTACCATTTTCAGCGCCTTTTGCTCTACCTGTGGAAAAAAGTTTAAAACAATTGGAGCCGTTTTTAAAACATTTTTAAAAATTACCTTTACTTCAAACACAAATTACAAAAAACAGGTTTTTCCAAAAAATTAATGACCTCATTTACAGTTGTATTTTTAACACATTTCAATAAAGAAAAAATCTCCAGCACCATCATTGTATTTTTGCGATGTTAATTTTTGCCGGTTTTGAAAACGCAGAGAGTTCACCGCAAATGGGACTTCTCCATTATTATAAGACATGTTTGCTCTATTTGAGAATGCAAGTAATGAAAGCCATTGGATCTGTTTTTTAGAAAATACTTGTTTGAAAATTACCTCTATTTCAGGCAAAATTGCACAATTCTATTCGTATTTTTATGACCTCATTTCAAGATTCAAACGAACAAGAGAAAGGACAAGCGGACGAGCTGATAGGCGGGCGGACAGGCGGGCGGACAGGCGGGCGGACAGGCGGGCGGACAGGCGGGCGGACAGGCGGGCGGACAGGCGGGCGGACAGGCGGGCGGACAGGCGGGCGGACAGGCGGGCGGACAGGCGGGCGGACAGGCGGGCGGACAGGCGGGCGGACAGGCGGACGGACAGGCGGGCGGACAGGCGGACGGACAGGCGGGCGGACAGGCGGACGGACAGGCGGACGGACAGGCGGACGGACAGGCGGGCGGACAGGCGGGCGGACAGGCGGGCGGACAGGCGGGCGGACAGGCGGGCGGACAGGCGGGCGGACAGGCGGGCGGACAGGCGGGCGGACAGGCGGGCGGACAGGCGGGCGGACAGGCGGGCGGACAGGCGGGCGGACAGGCGGGCGGACAGGCGGGCGGACAGGCGGGCGGACAGGCGGGAGAACAGGCGGGAGAACAGGCGGACGAACAGGCGGACGAACAGGCGGACGAACAGGCGGACGAACAGGCGGACGAACAGGTGGGTGGACAGGCAAGCAGACAAGCGGACGGACAAAGGTTTTTCCATCAACCAATTTTTCCGTATCAAGGACACACAAAGTGTAGATTCTGTCTACCAAAGTGTTAAATGAAGTAAATTACTTCATCTAGAAACAAGATTTATTCACTTTTTTATATCAGGGCTCTACGAGTTTTTCCGACGATAAATTGTCTCTGCGTTGTATCAGTACAAAACTTTATTTTTACTACGTATGTACGTAGTAGGCAAGAAATCAAATATTACAAAAATAACTTCCTATGTGAATATGTATGCTATTTGTATGCCGTATTTGTTTCTAAGCTTCTGAAGCCAAAACGAAAAATGAATTATTATTATTATTATTATTATTATTATTATTATTATTATTATTATTATTATTATTATTATTATTATTATTATTATTATTATTATTATTATTATTATATTATTATTATTATATTATTATTATTATTATTATTATATTATTATTACTAATATCATAAGGAATATGCTGTTTTTATGTTCCACCGATGGCATGGGGTAGGGGCGACCACGATACAGTCCCGGCGCCAGAGTCGACCTTCCTCCAGCTCGCACCTTACGCGACTTCTGGTACACGGCGACCGCAGGGCAAAAGCCGCTTGACGGTTCGCTCACTGTCCTTCCCCGGCTCCGACGTCCAGAGCCGACGTCAGCACGCCCCTCTCAGGCCAACACTCGCGTTGTCAAGGGCGGCCGGTCGTCTGCCTCCTATTCAAATCTTGTTGATCACGGACTTAATTATTAAGAGTGAGTCTCTATTAAATAGGGAGGGAGGTTTTTCGGAAAAACAAAAATTAACGGTAAGTCACCTACAATGCCGGAGGCTACAATTTAATTTTGCTGATATGTTATTTGTTGCACGATATAAAAATTATCTTTCTTTATATGAATCATTTGGTATTAAATATGAAGAACAGTTATTTACACGTGATCAGATTGATAGACTTTTTGAAGATAATTGCGTCTTCTTTACCCGCGAACGCTTGGTTTTGATTTTATTCTTCCCGAGTAAGTGTGAACGAATATTTCAAGTTTCCGGACAAGTCAACTATTTTAGCCTGTTAGTGTAGAGCATGTTTTAGCCGAGATGTGGCGGTGTTCGTGGATCGCAAGATGGAACGGGAGATCCGATAGAGAGATATTATAAAATTATTTTGCTATCCATATAACCAAGGGTGATGGGCGTATTACTAGCACTTATAGCCGTATTAACTTCATGTTATACTTTAATGTTTTTGTGTTTTATGTTCTAGGAAATAAATTCTGCAAAGAAAAGGTGTTTGGATCCAAACTAATATGGAAAAGAAAGCCAGCAATCAACTCTCGTGCTAATGATGCTAAAAAGTTTTATTTTCATACATTTGACTACGTTCAAAACAATCCATCAACTTCCAGACAAAATAATAAAGTGGATCAGCCGGCAAAGAAAGAGATTAATGAAAATCCTGACAAGAAGAAACACCTTTCTATTAAGAAAAGACCAGCAAAAGATGTAAACACTAGAAGAAACCAATCGTGCAGAGAAAAACGGGGGAAGCTGGCTTTGTCATGTTTGCTGTGAAGAGGCAGTTTTAATATTTTTATTCAGATTCTAATTTTCAAATTTTTCTGATTTTAATGATTAACCCAGCAATCCTTATATTACTGAAATCATGTGAATCATTTTGGTAAATTCGACTGTAAGAAGGTACTTCATATTATATATTAGTATAGCTAGCCCTTGTTCCATGGTCATGCTACGAGAACCCCGTTAATTAGGCAATGGCCATAAAACCTGCCTGGAGGCATATTATCTTCCAATTACGTTTTTTGTAAATCACATGTTATTTGTTATATTCAGCGGTGGCAGAACTTGTAATTCATAATTAATGTGAGAATAATTAAATAAACCACTGACGTTTTTGACTTTTAAATAATGTATTAAAAACAACCAAGAACTAGAACTAGTTTCGGGCCGGGAGAGGTGGCTCAGTGTATCAACTGATATCATTGCAGTACCTCTAACCGGGTGAGTCTCGACGGTGGCAAGATTTTCGACACTAGCTTGTCATTTTGTTCAAATTCATTCGCTGTCTGGATGGGAATTCTAGAGGCCGGCTGCTCTGATCGGCAGATTTCCGTGTTTTTTTTCAATCAACACCAGTTGAATG
Organism: Gryllus longicercus; assembly: GCA_038098605.1. Taxonomy (NCBI): domain Eukaryota; kingdom Metazoa; phylum Arthropoda; class Insecta; order Orthoptera; family Gryllidae; genus Gryllus; species Gryllus longicercus. The sequence continues at coordinate 1,767,587 of JAZDUA010000264.1, read as the reverse complement.
CCGGAGCAGAACTTCAACAAACGAGCCACGGACCGTGCGCGATCTTTCCTTCCTCTTCCTTTTCCGATCCTCACCATTTACTTATACACACTTGCACTCACATGCACTATTAAGACCCCTGCGGTGTGTGTGCACCCACGCACACTGCTTTAGTGCAACGTTTTGCATCGACCAGGCTTCTGCGAGGTATTGTGTCCCTTCTTATGATGATGATTGTGTCCCTTCTTATGTCTTCGGCTGTACCTTCTGGCAGAATGCGTATAGCGGTTTCTGCTGCAGCAATGACGTCATCAGTGGGGATGCGTGACAGAAATGATGGTCTGCGACTCAGCACCACCTGGAAACGGGCTTTCACGGCCCGCAAATCTGGTGCCGGTCCCAGGGGACACCCCCACCGTCGACCAATGACGGGCCCCCATCGCGGCCGCTGATTGGCAGTGGGTCCTTTGCCTCTCAGGCGGCTCCCTTAAGAGAATTGCCCCCTTTTTGTATTAAACCGCTTCAGAAATTCTCCATTGCTACCTATCCCTTGGACTCCACTTGCTCCTCTCCCTCGTCGGCTCCATTCTTCCTCGACCAATGCCGTACTACCTGCACGCTTTCTATTGGTTGGCTACTCGACCAATCCCACCCTCCCTGTCCTCCATATAAGGCGATCTCGTTAGTCATTTGGCAGAGGATCTTAAGAGAATTGCGCAGAACTGTCAAAGTTCATCGCCGCTATGGCGATCCCGTTGACGGAGAGCGGGCGCGCAATCTAAGCAGAGAATTCCGTTCATCTCTACGGGATGAGAGAGCTGCTCAATGGTCTGATACTATTTCGAAATGCAATCTCCACGAGAGGCACATTTGGGATCTTTCTCGTGCGCTAGGCCGCAAACCGGGAGTAAACTGTCCGATTCAGAGCAACGCCGGGACGAGGGCGCTCGGCGCTCCACCACCTCGGCCCGTTTACGCGTGGGACGACGCGACAAAAAGCGAAATCTTTGCGAATTCGCTTGCGTTGCAGTTCCGCGCGTTCGAAACGGGCGCCGCCTCGCTGCCATTGGCTGCCACCGCTGTTGGTGGTGCGCCAGTGCGGTCAGCAGCAATACCATTGGCCTGTTGCCCTCTCCCACCTCTGCCCGCCGAGTAACGGGAGAGGAGCTTCGAGCTGAGCTAAAACACCTCAATGCGAGGAAGGCAGGTGGCCCGGACGGTCTCACCGCAGCACAGCTGCGCGCTCTGGGCGGGCGCGGAGTCGAGTTTTTACTCGAGCTCCTGAATGCGTGCCTGGCGTGTGGCTATTTTCCCAAGGCGGGGAGGATTGCGATCATTGCACTAATACCAAAACCTGGCAAAAATAAACTATTCCCAAGCAGCTATAGACCTATTAGTCTACTCTCCATCCTAGGGAAAACTTTTGAGAGACTGATCATGTCACGTTTGCAACAGGAAATACGTCGTCTGAATCTTCTCAGAGATGAACAATTTGGCTTTCGAGCTGGTCACAGCTCCGCGCAGCAGCTTACGCGGCTTTGCACGGAGATTGGCCTCGCCCTCGAGAGACGGCAGAACCTGCCAGTGGTCTTTCTGGATATGCGGTCGGCTTTCGACGCTGTGTGGCATGCGGGTTTGCTCGAGTGCCTTGCGGTGGCGGGAGTGAGCGATTACTACGTCAAACTGATCGCGAGTTTTCTCTCTGACAGGCAGTTCAAAGTGCGCGTCAATAACGTATACTCGTCCCTCAGACGAGCCGAGGCAGGCATGCCTCAGGGGAGTGTTCTTTCTCCCACCCTCTTCGGCTTATACGTGAATGACGCGCCGCTTCCTGCTGAAACAAGATCTGGTATTCAACGCTGCGGGCTCCTGATGTTCGCGGATGATTTCGCGTACTACGCGAAATCGGCGAACGGAAGGAAGTCAGTTAAATACTTAAGTGATTGTCTCGCCGCCTTTCCTGAATGGCTAAGTCGGAAACGCCTCGCTCTCAACCTCGAGAAATGCGTCGCCGTGAACTTCACTCGTAAGAGGGCTAACCCCAATGAAACGGTGAGCTTGGCTGGCACGCATCTACCTTGGCGGAGCGAAGCGAGATATTTGGGCGTGCTACTTGACAGCGGCCTTCACTGGCATGCGCACGCTCGGTATCTCGCTGCCAAAATTAAAACACGCACCCTTCTTTTGAAACCTCTTCTCCGTTCTCCCGACTTAGCAATTCCTCTAAAGCGCCGCTTATTCACAGCTTGCGTGCGTCCCTTGTGGGCGTACGCTTGTGAGGTATTCGCGGCAGCTTCTCCCTCCATTCTGCACCCCATCCGGGTAGCAGAGAACAGAGCGGCGCGCCTCGCGGCGCGCCCGCACTTGCCTTTTACCAGACCTGACCGACAACCCAAAAACGCTGACGTCTTCAGAATCTTAGGCGTTCGCAACCAGTTCCCGGCGGAGCTACAAAAGAGGGCGGAGACGGCGCTCGCAAGGGCGCTGAGGCCGTCCGCTCCGCGAATCCTGCGCGAGACCGGCAAGGCGACGAACAGCGGCGTGCACAGGGCCTTTCACAGAAGAAAGGGCCCACAGCACGTCGCCTTCACCTTCCGCGCACTGCCCCCGCACAAGCTCTCTGAGCTCTGCGACGCGGGGCAGCAGCAAGTGCGTGGTAGGCGGTCGCCGTTTACGGATGCCGGAAGCCGCGCGGGCGGCGCGGATGCGCGCTCCGCTGGGCCAGCGTCGCTGGAGACCGAAGACGTCGCGGCGCCACGGACGCTTGAGTGAAGTCGGCGCCGAGGCGTGCTTTAAAAGTGTATATAGTGTTGTGAAGTGTTATGTGTTTGTATGAATGAATGGATGGATGCGTTTGTAAATATAATTATTATAAGTGTGAATGCGAGTGAGAGAAAAAAAAGAAAAGAAGAAAATAGAACAATTTCAAGAACTCCTAATTAAATAATTAGAAAAAAAGTCTAAAAACTAACAAACCCCAAAGTGGTAATGTATATAGTTGTAGTTATAAGATTGTTTTAGTTTGTATGTAAGCAATAAAGCCTTCCCTAACTGCACAAGCCAAATCGGCTGCAGTTATTCATACTGTACCCCAAAAGACAAATAAATTCCCGCCTCTCCAGGGTAACTGGAGGGTGGAAAACTGAAAAAAAAAAACATTTGGCAGAGTACGCTCTGAGGAATGTCACAATACGCTGGCTGAAACCTTAGCCACCATGTCAGTGACGCGGCTCGTCCCGGATAGCCTAGATAATACAAACTCCGGCCTCGGAAGCCATTTTGCATAAAGGAACTAACCCACAAAAGTAGTAATATCTCAGTATTCGAAAATGATCGGGGAATCATTTTTGCATAAAATACTTGCCCTTTAAAATGCTGTTAGTGGCAGTAATCAGTTTATACATATTTTATTTGTGACATTCTTATTAGCAATTAACTTTAACTCCATTTTTCTCAGTTGGGTTTCTGTGTGGCTTTGTTCCTTTCTGCAAAATGTGTTTCATTGACTATAATTTACTATAGTTTAGTATAGGGGTTCGTTACTTCTAAATTTTGCAGCTATTACTGGTATGGTATTGTTTTCTTTTTGAAATCGAATTACTTTTATTATGGATGGGTGTCTTTGAGTGCGATCTTGAAATATTTCAGGTTCTGATATTGATTTATGTTTTTGATCACCACAGAGACTTTTTTGTTGGTAGGGTCTTTATAAGAGTGGAAACTTCTTTGTGCTTGTATTAGATATTTTAGTAAATTTCTGAAGTCAGTTATTGATTTTGCAATGATATTCACTTTATTGTCTTTGTTATCAAGGACAAAATTGGAGGTCACTTTAGCTTTGAATTCTTTTACAAATTCATTAATATTTGTGATGTTGGCCACAAATATTGGAGGAATTTTGTTGGTGTTGTTCCTGCACATTTGTTTTTTCAAGTAATTGAGCCTATGGTCTTCTCGCTTAGGTGTTGAGTCTCTTAATTCACTTAATATGTTGCCTATTGATACATTGTAGATTGTTGTGGTTGGTCAAATGGTCATGTCTGTCATGTCCGGTATCCGCACTCCTTTTTGGGTCTTGAAGGTTTAAATTGCCACTCACTGACCTTTCGCGCTGTATTCCGTTGCCTGGTGATTGAGCTCGCCTGATACTGTTGCCGTATTGAATGCTGCTGCGTATATGCCGATCTCACTGTTACCCAGGTTGAGAGCTGGCAGCGTCGACTCGTCCATGGCTTCGCTGTTTGATGTGAGGTGGTGTACGGTAGGTATTGTTCCATTGAATGTATGATTGCTAGAGCAATTATTGACTGTTATCAGGCTTGTCTGATACCCTGCCCTTTTGATAAGGGTGTGTCGTAAGACAGACTCAGAATGAACACCACAAAGAAGAACTTTCACTAAGAACTCAAATGATGCAGAGCTCCGCTACACCGAACTGCTCGGGTTGCTGGCTCCTTCGCGAATCTAGTCGAGTAAGGTGATTTTCATTTGAAACAATTGCTAGCGATAGGAAGCGATTGCAATGACGATTCTGATTGCAGAAATTTATCAGTTTAAATTTTCTCAACTACGAAACACGCACATGGTTCTGATAATATTGTAATATTACAGAATGTGTATATAATTAATTTCAAACTGTCGTGATACAAAAATTAAATAAGCAACTGCCTAAAAAAGTAATGTCTCCTTAGGTGTATTTGTATCGTTTTCATATATATTATATGGCGGAAAAAATACTGTTTTCTACCATTACTTAAACCATCGATACAAAACACCTATGCCACTGCTGGAGAGGTAATTTTTCTCTGCTGTAATATACATAAGGACACTTGTTTAGTCGTTCTATTACTATTTTACAGTACCTCCACTATCATGGTTTGTAAGAATAGTTCTCAGTTTAGCTCCAGCTATACAGCTGTTATCATTTTAAAAAATGTTGATATACAAAGTGCGTAATGGTCACACCAGTTCTAGTTTTATTTGTTTTCACAAGATATGTAGATAATACACAGGGTCCTGCTTATCCCATACGCCGTAACACATTCTACAAATGAAATTCATAGCGTCTCCCGCTCCCTCCGCGCTCATCCGCCCGCTCCCATTCCTGTGCTGCCGTTTTCCCAATATCTCAAACCCCTTGCGGTGCGGCCGTGTACGTCCTCCCCGGCCGCGCCCCCTCCCCGCTGGGCCCCGCTCCGCATCGCTCCGCTCCGCCCCGCTCCGCTCCGTCGAGAGAGTCCCGGCCGCGTCGGCCGCCCCGCCCCCTCCGCCGGCCGACCGAGTTCCTACCTCCACCGGTATTACCGTCGCCGTCATTAGGCGAAACCGCGGGCGGGCGAGTGTGAGAGACCCACCGGAAGACAAGGTGGCGGCGGGGCGGCAGAGGGGGCGGGGGCCGTGCGGGGGAGGGTGCACGGCGACGCCGTATTGTGTGCACCGGGACCCCTGCGCACGACGGCTCTTCGCGGTGAAATACCGCCCCCGCCCGCCCCTCCTCCTCCACCACCACCACCACCGGCGCCGCCGCCGCCGCCTCGTTGTGAAGTGATCTGGGAGCGCGCCATTGTAAGAACCGCAAGCTCGCTCCCACTTTTCCCTCCCCGGGCGTCCCCCATGCTCCCGTCCCCGCCCCCGCTCCACCCTCTGCTGGCCTGCGGCCCGCCCCGCGTCCAGAGGGAGAGTTATACAAGCAGAGTGGCACAATAAGGATCCGCGAGCGCCTCAAGCCGCGACGGAGGCGGAGGTGGAGGCGGCGGCAGCGGCGGCCGGTCGTATTGTTTAATATTTCACCGGCAGCAAAGGGTCACTCGACTGGCCCTCCTACGAGGCGAGGTGGAAAGGAAGGCTTTGAGAGGATAAAAGATTTAGGACGTAATGCAATATGGAGGAGACGGACTTGAAGAAAGTGAGAGCGAATGAGGGACGAAGGTCAAGTGAGCGTACGGAAGGAGTGAAATTTGAAGAAAGCAGTTCGAAGGGGATCGAGGAGGTAAATAATAAAATGTTGAGAAAGTAAGAGAGTAGGACGGCCAGAGAGATGAGGAGGCCGTGGGGAATGGACCGACGCAGTTTTGAGAAAGGAAGTGGAGGCCGGAGAGTGCTCTGGCGTGGCGAGTAAATTTTCGAAAAATTGGTAGGACGGAGGAAGAGCCCGGAAGTTGGGGCCGGTCGCAGGGTCTCCAGGGAGGCGCGTGGACGCTGGGGGGCAGCTCCCTTGCGACGCCTGCTCTCAGCTCCCTCCCCTCTCCCTATCTCTCAGCACCCCCCCCCTCGGCAAAGCTCTTGGACGACGCCAAGGACTCCCGCCAAGGCATCGTGTGTCCTGCTGGAGCAGACTAGCGTCTACTCTGCAATGTTTTGTCGCGCCAATGATATGTAAAGAGATCTCATGTCAGACGCTGAATATATCTACTTGCTCCTAAGAAAACATTGCATGGAAAGGGAAGCGAAATGCAAGTATTATTAAGTGAAGTGAAATGAAGTAGAGTGCAGTGTTTTAAAAATGTTGTGAAATTGTTATTTAAGCATATCTTTTTAGGATAGCCATAAAACGAAAAGTTATTTATGTCATTTTTATTATTGTGGCCTTTATTGCTATCATTGATATTATTATTAGTTATATTGTATTAATATTTCTAATTGTAATGTTTGTAAACTGTAGTGTTCTTCGACCAGGTTGCATAAACCTACCTGCAGAAATAATAAATCTATCTATCTACATAATACAGCGAAACCTGCTCATACATACATCCAGTTTAAAGAGGTTACTTTCACTAATAACTCTTTGCGTGGAACCGATTACTCCGTAGTGCTCGCGAAAAAATTCCCTGATATAAATGGCCACATCTGTCCCCAGGCAGCGGTGACGCGCATTTGATAGATCGACCTATATAAAATAGTCTGTTGTAGCGATTTTGAATTGTAAAAGAAAAAGAAGCGGAAAAGTTTTGAAGATTAGTTAATTTACGATCTTCCTGTCTTGTTCATTGTCAGATTAAATTTAACAGTGAAATACAAAGTCGCTTATTTTTCAGAATAAATTTTAGTTACAGATATCACATTTTAATAAAATTCTCTTAACGACATAACAACGCATTCTCGTTCGCGCTTGACTCTTGTTGACACTGCTTAACTTTCCAACGGAGTATGCATTCAGTCATGCATTCGAGAAACTGATCTGACGGCTGTTCTCCCGACGGCTCCTGATCTGACGGCTCTCCTTCGCCCGACGGCGTTGGGCTAAAGTTTCTGCGGGATGTGAATCACGTCTTCAAGTCGTTAGCGTGAATTTCGTTGGTAAGGGAAGAAAATGCGTTTCACGAATAAGAGAACGAGTGACACGTCAAGAGTGTGTTTGGGACTAGTCGAGAGAAGGTAAGTTCTTCCTTGGGGTAAGTTCTATTTTGTATTTTAAAGCGATTAAAACTATTTTCATCAAAATATTCTTCATTTCAGATGAATTAGCACAATTCGGCCCAATGTACTCTTCCTGTAATCTCACAACTAATATTAAATGACCAGTATTAGTGATTTCCTCAGAATGCCAATATCCAAGAGGGAATATAATTCATTTTATAGACTTTGCGTGAGTCAGTCCCTGAAACCCAACTTTATAGTATATTTTAAGGACAGCAACAACAGTTGAATTTAAACTTGTATAACACAGAGAATCGTATTTATTCCAAGCAAAGTAAGTCCAGTATTAGGAATGCAGGAATGAAAAATACTAGCAACTGGTGTTCAACTACCGTTTCTCTCCCTCAGTTTCGAAGGTGTAGCTTTGCCTAGAAGGTGGATTTTTCGCAGTGAACGTCGGGCGACTACCGGTTTATCTTCCATATTGATAGGCACTGGAGATGCAATGAAGATATCTTCGGTGACCACACACTGCTAAAGAATCTTACCCAGATGTCACTTCCAAATGTCAATCTCCGTTTATACTAGCAAATTATGCTGACCCAGCACCGATCATGTGTCCCAAGTGATGCAATGAGTACTGTGATATTATGCATTTGAATTCTTCAGTCGGAAACGTTGGTCTTGAAATCTAGCGAGCAGCGTAAGTAGACGGTTTTTGTGTTCCTCCTGGTTACGATAAACTAAGATAATGTCACCCAGTTAGCTTCTCATTCCATCTAAGCCTTGTGTGCCACGTTCGATGGTATGTTGAAAGAATCTTAAGGCAAAAGTGACTCCAAACGGTAGTTGATTGTATCGAAATAAGTCTTTATGCATATTCATGACAAATTGATTCACAGCCTCTTCTAGTTGATTTGTAGATACACGCCCGACAGGTCCAGTTTTGGGATACTGCCCTTTCCGATAATTTGCAAATATATGATCAGCCGATTGATAGGAAGTATTAATTCGTTTGAAGTGATGGATTAAGAGATGAAAATCGTCCCAAATCCTGACCCTAACAACAGACTTCAGTACTGGTACAATCACTGCAGCCAAATCTGACCGCAATATGGGGTCGACGACGTCTATTTTGAAAGGCAATTCATATCGGCTTCAACCTTTTCTTGAATACGAAAGGTACAGGTCGAGGCTTAAAGAACATAGGAGCTCCTTTGGTGCGCAATTCGTCATAGGCACAGATACTGGTTACATGACCCAGTTCTGTTGAAAATAAAGTAGAAACGTTGAAAGAAATGTCATGGACAGATGGTTGTAAGGATTATATAAACATGTTAATCCCTAGGAAACTAACAGCCAATCACGCCCAAACAATGAAGTTTATTGTTGTATATTTAGGAACAATTAAGAAGACAACAGTTCTTATCAACAATGCAGGTTTATTATTCCGAATCCAAAAGCCCAAACTAAGTACAAGCCAGTTCACCGTTTTCCAGAAGAGGTCCCTTTCACAAACACTAATCATCAACCACCTGGTCTCCCTCTTTCCCGCGCCGTTCCGGCTCAATGGGCGGCCCGACCGCCGCTGCCGACCTGTCCCCTAGCGGCGCCTCCCAGCACCTTCCATTGCTGGATCCGACGCTCAGTCGGCCGGTGCCAGAGTGCCACCGGCCTCTCCGGCGCGCCGCGGCCCTATCTGTTTATGCCATAACAGTTATCCCATTCACGAACCACCAGGAACCGGCGCCGGCCCCAGAAATTCTATTGCCTCGGCAGACCTTTGACCAGTGTTCTTTCCACACTTTCGACAAGTATGTATTACGTCTCTGCCGTCAATTCGGCACAATATGACGCTTATCAGCACAGCGAGGATAAACCATTGTTCCGCCGCTCACTGATTTGTTGGAACCGCGACCTGATCGCACGTTTTGCAATGCCATTGACACAGCAGCTACCGGCTAAAGCATAGAAAAGCTCCGGTCCAACTTTTCCGACTACACGCCTACTTTGCCGGCTTTATCAAATTTAATTCCAAATTCGGTTATTGGTGTTATTCCAGTGTTACTATTCATTTTTCACATGCAATTTTGTGTTTTATTGTTTTGTATACGACTATAAGAGTAAACAATGCAAAATTGACATTTCTGGAAGAACATTGTTCGTTCAAGCTGTCTACTTTTAATTTTAATATGTATTTAACACGCACTTCGATGCAAGCAATTTCAGTGCAATTCATTTTGTATCATTTCGAAAGCTCGAATTCTAGGAAGTTCTCACATCACTTCCCTTCGCGGAATCTCTTACGCCCGTGCGGCCTGCACAACGGGTACGCAAGTTGCGATATTATTGCGTCAATTTTTAAACCCAAAATAGCACCATAATTTTGATAATTCAAAATATCAATCAATGCTGTAATTCATTTTAATTCTAAATTAACCATTGCTTTAATATTTCAATTACGATAATTTGAAACTTCTGAATTCATTGGTCACAACTCCAAAGAGTCGGGAGCGCCCCGCTTGCCACGGCGAGCAGCTCCGCGCCCAGGCAGTTCGTCGCGAATATTCTCGGAGGGTACCTCATGTCGCTCCAGCGACGTCGTACCTCGTGTCGCTCCAGCTCCAGCGGCTCACTACTTTTTACACCGCAATGTGCCTCGCACGCGTTTTTAACTCCTTTAAATTATGTGCACAGGATATTACTGCACCTTCTGTTAATTGTGATATGTTTAGTCACAGCACAAGGCGGTACGTACCTTGTGTACGGCTAATTATACTCATTCTACTGATTTCACATTGCTGTATTTATACGCGAGTGTAAGCCTGTGTTACGGCCTGCAAAGTTCATCGTGTTTCTTAAATATTGCAACCGCAATCATCTGAACTGTGTCTGAACAGTGTAACTAACAACATTTAAACTGTGTTAATCTCTAAACTGTGTTATCGCCTCTCCAGTGTAACGTATTATTTAACATTGCAACCGCAATCATCTGAACTGGATCACTCAACATGTAAACTGTGACAATAGAATTGATATAATAAAAACTTTACTAGCGCATACTGCACAGAGATACTGCATTCTAAGTTTTCAGGAAAGTAGTGACTGTGTGATCAAGTTTTCAACGAAAATACTACGCTTCCTACCTAGTCGAGTAGTCGTTTTGTGGCTTCCATTGAGCAGACAACTGATGATGATGGCTAAGCCATCGAAAGCTGCTCTTATATTAAATACTATTGTTGGCAATGACAACGTTTATAATTATTACATAGAGCTAGCCATTTACATTTATTTCAACGTAATAAGGACACATCTAAAAGCCAAAGCCTGAAAGTGGAACTGCCATTGTAATAATCAAGCTGGTGAATCTATTTCACATATTTTAACACAAATATCACAAACTTCTATACATTATACCGATCTTACATAATTCGTATTTCACCTAAATTAAAACCCTGACATCCTAGATGTGATACAACAAATTCAAAAATTTCAATTTTACTTATCCGTTCTTCATTGACTTGACTCTCATTCCATTTATTCAAAGCTTCAGTATGCAATGGTAGTAATTACCTCAATGCATAAGAACAGTTTAGTGTATTTAAATGTATAAAAGTTCCAAAATTCTGAAAAGGAACACATCAATGTCTCTCTCTTGTTTTTGTTTAAAGAAAAATTTCTTCAATAAATTGTATTATGCCTTATATGTTTGTATAAATTTTAATTAAAAATTGACTGTCCCAAAAGAAAAAGTGAACACAATTAAATGTAATATATGAATTACAGACATTCACACAAAAGACGATGAAATATTTTAAGCCTCCAACAAATCAGTCCATCCCGTACTCCCTCTCTTCAAATCAAAACATTGAAACTAAATTGGCTCACTTTTCAATACATCATAACGAATTCAGTCCCAAAAATTAAAATTATAATATTTCCTTTAGAAATGCAGCATATTGTTTCATATTTTAACTATCAATCATCCAAAACCTCTAGTATAATTCTTAACCTAATAATGCAAATTACAAATATTGCTAATTACCCAAAGAAATTCCAGAATAAAATAATATAAAAATAACTCTAGAAGACTGTGGAAACCTCAATCAACCTCAGTGGTAAAAATTGTGTTATATCTGACTAATAACTATTAAAATGTGATTCGACAACAATATATATATATATATATATATATATATATATATATATATATACAAAGAAAATTATTTACTTTCTCAATTTGCTAAAAAGTATTTTTCAATGCTAATCTGGTCTTAAACATACCAACCAAGAAAGTGTATACTCCCATAGATAAAGTTCTTTCCCTAGGTACCAAACCCTTTCCACCCATAGCACAAAACAATAGCCCAAAGTTTTAGACCATTTTTTATGGTGCACATCAAGAAATTCACTTCATCTCGCTTTCAGGCAACACAAGTCACTCAAATGAAGCAAATCAAAATATTACTACATACCAAAAGAACAAGGCAGTCAGATCACAGAAGCGATTGCCAGTGAGATAATATGGAATAGAATTGTATCCTGTCGACTTGGAAGGCCAAGTTGGCTAAGATCGTGCATCGAGTCAGCGCTTCGGTCTGAAGAGTCGTGGGTTCGAGTCCCGCCTTGAGAATGGTTGTTTGTGCCTTGTCTCTAGGGTACGTGTTGTCCCGGAAGGCCTCGCGTTCTGCTGATACCAGATCAGAGGAGCCGGCAAGCGTATTGGTGTCTAGTGTATGGTGGAATGTGCGTCCCATCGGGACGTAAAAGGTAACCAGCTCTTGGCTGAAGAAAAGCCCTAGGGGAAACATTGTGTACTTGTTAAGTTGCCATAATTGGGCTTTCAGATTTGTATTTGCATTTAAACATTTAAACCGATACTGGAGGTTTATGTCAATAGCCTGGTTTAGAAAAATATCTTATCAATATCATTTCGTAATGAGTTTCAAGGCATTTTATCGAGAACCACTGGCGTGGCAGGGATCGAACTAGCATTCTTCGTGTTCTCATATCTTTAAATGATAATGTACTGGCAGTACACTAAATAGTTAGGTAAAAGTGGTATATAAGTGCCGATCTCGAAGTCCTCACAACCCTACAACTTGAAATTAAATCGACAATTTCTTTAAACTAAAAATGCAATTTGAGATAAAATAAGATAAACGTCTACTAAAAATATTATCCCGAAACAAGATCCCTAATCTATCGTTCAAAATTGTGAGAATAGAAAATTAAGGCAAAATCCAACTGACCACACTGATTGCTTCATAAGTTTATGGTTATGACGTGTGGAAACAAACAGCAATGTAACAGAAATAGTCGGCAGAGGGCCGTTAAAAGTTTCAACATAACAAGTAATCAAGAAGCCAAGAATATGTTTACTACATCCATCTGGCTTGACAGTATTTACATCCAGTGAAATGGCTTCTGTAAACCCTTCACTAGTGGGTTCCTGTAAAACGCAAGTTCTCCTGACAGACGAAACGATGTTATTATTTCGTTCTTGAAGTGATATACGTATTCCACAATCCTTCTATCCAAAGTTCATTTTCGATCAGATATTTCAGCACTGTGACGGAAGAAAGTGTTTGGTATTACGAATACGAATTGAAGGCGCTCGGCACATTAGACACGACGTGTTTGAGGACTTGCACAAACTGCATTCTACCACACACTCTAGTAAAACTCATGCAAATAATGACATTTCAATAAACAGAAAGCCAATTAAAATTTAAAATGGTAACACCTTTTAACAGTTATATACCAATGGGAGGTCAACAATTGACGCCAGCGTATTTTTTTCCTCTATCTTTGTTTAGATACAGAGTTAGTTTTATCGTTTAGGAGCTTTATTGTTAACACCTTATTTAACTTTAAATGAATGTTATGTCTTTCATTGCATAATATAACTCTTTGTGAAAACTCCGTTGTTCTCTTACATCCAGACCTGCCTTCAAACAAATTTCTATCTGATTTTGGTATCTGTCGACGTAAAGAACACTTGTGCACTTCGAGCAACATGGTTATTGTTTTCACTAGTTCATTTAAAAATGGACGAAACCATTCATGTCCCCGCAGCCGGGAATGCAAGTAGAGAAAATGTTCAAAATATACGAGTATATGTTCTAACTATACCTAAAAAACTGAAAATATAACACAAAGTCGCATAATATGATGGTAATATATTGTCGGATACATATAGCATTTGTTATTAAGGATGTAAAGAACGACTTGGGTGGCTCAGGGCATCAATAGACGCCACTGAAGTGCCAATAACCCAGATGTTCCAGGGTTCGAATCATGGCGGTGGCACGATGTTTTGATATTGGCTAGCTACATAGCTAGGTCGAGTTCACGTTCGAGTTCCTCTATCACGAGCAGAATTCTCCTGGCCGGCTGCTCTTCGGTAGTTTTCCGTGGTTTTACCGATCAATACCACGTGAATGCCGGAGCACTACCCTAACAAACGGGCCACGGAACCGCGTGCAATATTCGCTTCCTCTTCTGTTCTATCCTTACCCCTTACTTCCACACAGTTACACATACATGCACTGTACTACCACATATGTCGGGAGGATATTCGGGATCTTAGAGCTTGTCTTGGCTGAGACGGTGGCCCGCTGGTGGGAGATACCTGTTTGAGGGAGAATTCCTCAAGTCGACGTGTAGGTGGGCACCGGATCTTGACACCTAGCGGGAGAAAAGCGTTGAAGTCGCCAATCAGTAATGTGTTGTTCGAAATGTGGAAAAGGTTTCTGAAACTGATATGCTTTATTTTCGAAGTTGGGGGCTAATATACGGTTATAATGTTCCAGGTGTTGTTATTTATTATGGTGCGGACGGCTTTGGTTTCAGTACCAGGTGGGTTTATTAGAGCAATTTGATGGTGTATTAAATTTGTTGAAGCCATTGGCGTTCCAATTTACTAAAATTAATCCCTTATAACACTGAGTATTTATTATTAGCTGGATCTTTATAGGTGTCATAGCTACTTTGTGAATGTATCAAGTATTTTACAATGTTCCTAAAGTCTGTTGCTGAACCTGAGCTTATTTTAATTTTATTGTTTTTCACATCTTTAACGAAATTTTTCGTAACTTTAATTTTGAGTTTATTTATGAAGTTTCTGACTTAGGGATGTTAGCTACATAAATGAGTGGAATTCTGTTAGCTGGAATTATCTGATCGTTGCACTTTTCCTTGAGATATGAAAATTTGTTGTTTGCAGGACCTTCACCGACTTTGCCAAGTTCGCGAACTTGTTTCCTACGGGAACGTTATACTCGTAATCAGAGGAAGATTTAGAATTTTCACTCGCGTATTCAGTAGAATGACTGATTTTCTTGTTTTCGGTTTCACTTTCACTCTTACTGGCACTGACTGACCTTTTGTTTCGTTGATGTGGAGCTGGAGCTGGTGGTGGAGTCTCGTAGAGCGAGTTGTGCTGTGTGAAGTCTGGGTTTGAGATGCCCTCGCCTTTACGAAAAGCTGACGTGGCTGCGTTGCTGGTGTTCATATCCCCGCCGGTTTCAAACCGGTTTCAAAAATCAACTTTGGATGGCCTTGCCCCGTTGTCTGCAGCATGCAGAGTGTATAGGAATTGGCTAATTGCCTACCTTGTGGTTCGGTCTATGGCTTATGCCATAAAATCTTTGCACTGTTTGTTTGGAACGAAACATTAGGTGTAATAACAATATTAACACTTGGTGTAATCTATAGCACGTTGTCGCTTGTTGAGCGGTAGAGAGCAGGTCCGCACCGCTCGGCGTCTCGTGCTGGTATGAAGTGTAACAGAGGTGGAAAACGAAGTTCGATAAAATGCAAAGCAACAGGAAAATCCACAAAGTTGAGAAATGAAAAATATAGATCTCACCAAATCATTGAAACAAGAAGAAATAATCACGATGTTTTGCAATTACACTGGTCTACAAAAAATATTTTCTGTAACACGAACAAAACCCTCTGTTTCTGGAAGATAATTTGCCTCTTAATCCAGATCTAGTTTCAGAATTTCTGTATCTGCCTCAGTTTTCACGTGATGATAGTTTTTGTAATTGCGTGTGTCTCTCTATATATTATAAATATCTGACAAAATGACACACTTTATTAATAAAAGATCCACCTGTAAACAATACGAAATACGACGACATAAATGTTCAGAAAAGTGAAGAGAAGCCTTGGAATGTTTCACAGGAGGCTTGAAATGTTGGATCAGCATTGATATAACCTCCTCTGTCTTCTGAATGTTGGTCACTAGCATTCATCTTTATTCACTGTCACGTTTTCAGGAGGTAGTGGGTAGTGGTACCGGCAATTCTTCACCGTGACACACAGTCTTTATAGCAGATGGTAAATTAGGATACTGCAGTTTTCGTCGTTGTTGCGGCGATTTCAGCTTTTTGTGACACACAGAAATAACTGTCTGTTGTATGATCCGTTGATTGCCTCCAAATCACGGGAACAGCAAAGGGCATGTGTCGTGACACTTTTAATGAGCGTGTTAGGAGTGTAACACATGACACACAGCATATATGGGCGGCCCATTTCTTGTCCTGGTCGCTTACTTTACACCTGAAATAAATTTCATACCACTTCCTTGCTAGAGGATTAAGGTGCAGGTTTTTCGATTTCACAGTTAATTCTCCACAGATATAACATCATGTATTTGAATTTGACACAGTTACAAGGCATTTATTCTTCTGAATTAATACAATGCACAAACCTTCAAGAACCTATAACAACAAGCAGTCACATCTAAGCCGCTTTCCACACAGTCAGTTCTCTCAATTCTGGAACGCAACAGGCAAGAAACACAACGCGATTTTATCTGTTTGAGCATGACTTGTCTGCAATGTTGCGAAACCTTTTTCATTTCCTTATGTGAATATTATGAATTCGGTGTCATGTGTGGAACTGTCTTGCACAAATTTCGATTGTTCCTGAACAATTACATCTGCAGAATTATTGAAAGAAACTATACCAAAGTAACCAATATGGAGTGTTTTCAAGCATTTTCGTAAATAGAGAGTAGCTTGTAACAAGAAAACAGCCCGATAGGTAAAAACTAATTACAAATTCGAATGCAGTATCCACGTCTCAGCTACGAACACCATTATTTGTTACAAAAATGCTGTTGAACTATGTTATCAATTACATTCGAAAAATCACGTGAAAATATCACTCCTTACGAATGAGAAATAGGTGTTAAATACGAACTAGCATCATTATGCAAAACAGAAAAGCAGTTTCAAATCCTTCTCAGGATCATAACCGCACCAAAAATAAGTGGAAAGTTCCAGTGGCTCAATTAGCAGAAACTCGCCGAAAATAAAATAGAAAAACTAAATGTCCAGATGAAAATATAAAAAAAATTCAAAAACAGGAATGATGTTCCGCAACAAATTGGAATGAGAATTCATTTATAGCACTAAACAATTGTCTTCGTCATTATGATTTTTATGATTATATGAATTTTCTTAATAATATTATGATTTGTTTGAATAAATGTATTAATCTATTTTTGTCTTCAAATATGTAATAAATACAGATGTATCTCTATACGATCACACGGAAAGTATCACAATGCCCGGAAGGCTCTGAAATCATGAAGACAACCAACATTCCGCTTTGCTACTGACTGTTATAGTAAAACAGAAGGGATAATTGTTTGCCTTTCGACGTACCGAGTGAACATGCGTTAAGGCAGTTCACGAAAGAATAATCTCCGCCCACTACTACGATGTATGCTGTTTATATACAACTGCGCAGCGATAAATGTGAAGCGTAATTTTTCGAATTAATTCCCTAAGAAAATTCTACGTTTTGTTTTGACGACGAGGAGAACTGCGGCGATGAACGGTTGGTGAGCCCGAAAAAGTGAAGGGCAGACAGGCTCAGAGAAGTAAGTCCGAAGGCTGTGAAATAACAAGATCCAAAGTAAACAATACCAACTTTTTTACTCGACGCAAGTACATGTGTTGCAATTGAATCTCTGAACAGGAGGTCCTGGGGATCGATTCCCGGCAGTAGCGGATTTTCGACACTGGCAATGTAGCTTGGTCGATTTCTGCCCTGCCTAGAGGAGAATTCTAGCTCTATACTGATCTGATATGCAGTTTTCTAGGGAATCTTCGATCAATGTGTCGGCGAGGAACTTTTGGAAGCGGGCCACGGCCCGTGAGGACTTTTCTTTCTCATTCTTGTCCTCACCCCTCACACACGCACATTCTACAAACATGTCAAGAGTTTAGATCATACCCGGCGCCCTATAGGAGGAGATAACTGGGCGCAAAAACCCCGCTAGTTCACGAGTAGATCGGCACAGGATCTCACGTTCCAACACCCCAGCAGGGAACTCCGCCACTTCCCATAATATGGCATGCGCTACACTTACGAATAGTGACCATAGTGGTTGACGCATCCGAAATAATATATTCTGTCAATGAATCGTACATGTCCCGATGTGTCGCGGTGAAGACGGCCACAGCCCTGAGACATCAGATCCACACACGATCGTTGAGACATCAGGTCGAGTTTTCCTGGTAGTCAGACGGCGCGACAGGACCTCTACGTTCCCAGCGACCCCACGACGATATGTGTGATAAAAGAAAAAGGCAATGGTTCGGTCTCTCGTCAACCATATCGATATCCTGACACAATGTGGCGCCCGAGTGAATACCTCGTGTTTTCAGCGTTATTCCAAAGCAGTCTCCGGCAAGATGATCAACGTTTCCCCCTGTGCCTTGGTGCCTACGACACCTTCTGGGGTTGGGAATAATTAGACATTATATATCGTATGTTATATATCGTATCGTTATTATACATCGTATATTAAAAATTTAAATGACCGAAGTGATATTAAATGTACATATGAAGTATATTATTCAAACAGGTATACCAAATATATAAATAATAATAATTAGAAAATGATGAATGGCGTGCAATTGACCGAAAGAAAATACTATGTCCCAGAATGATATCAAAAAATATACAAATTAATCTTCAACTGTGTATGAACTATAAGACATATTGAAAGTTGTGAAATATCAAACACAAATGACAATTTATTACATAAAATAAAAATGGGAATTATTAACTCCAACATTCGTAATAATCACTATTCACATTGTAGTCATTCAAAACAACACATATTTTCCCTTTCCCCCTCAACAACCTCTCTTCCTGGATTTCCCGATTAATCCCGATTTCCCGATGGATTACATTCGAATGTTTCCATCTCAAACCACGAATCCCCTTATGACATTCACCACGAACCCGACTAGACAAGCACATTCTGCGCAGCTCACCACAAGTCTTCCTAGCTGTGTACAGGATTTCTGGAATATACGCGCTGTTGACAAGACATTCTCTTATTGAGTAACAATTTTTAATTTAACTCTTCTTGAAATATAATTTGTAAATTTTCTCGTGCCTCGTACTATTAAATTTCAGTATTTATTCTTAGTAACTCTTATTTTAGAATACTTTGAGCAAACAGGGTTTTTTTACAAACAGGGGTGAGCATTTTATTTGGACAATTAACCGAATAATTTTTTGAGCGGATACAGGCTAAGGTGTGCTTACAATTATTGCGGGTATAACCAAAGTCTAAACACCTTAGGCATTGAATGGGTCGTACGTCTTTTTTCAGCTTTCACTTTTAAGTTGCAAATTTCCGTTATTTGTAATACAATGTCTATGCTCTGTTGGCCGTTAAACTCGGCAGCTACCACTGGGATAGGAATGTTGTACTTGTGAAGTCTGGTAACACTGATTAGCGAAAGGCACTTTTCTTTGACATCTTCGAAGATTTCCTGTATTGATAAAGATTGATAAACATTTTTAAAAACTATGGAGAATTTTTTTTCCGGGGTATTTATAAGTGTGAAAATTTCTTTTAGTATTTAATAAATTTTTCATTGCTTTTCTGAAGTCGGTTATTGTTTTAAACATTAGCTTTATTCAGTTATTTATTATAGTGGAGGTGAATTGATTAGAAATACTGTTTTTGATTTCTCTATTAACTCTATTAAGTTTATGTTATTCACATAAATTGGTGGAATCTTGACATTTTCATCTTGGCTTGGGGTGATGTTTATACAATTAAACCTGGAATCAGGGTCTATTAGATTTTCTAAGGGCGCATATCTATTACACACTGGCACTGAATATACAATTTTTTAAGCACTGTTGATTGTTTTTTAGGGGGATTTTCATTTTCATATGAGTCATTAAATGTTCTCTTTCCGCTATATGTTGAACTGTTCGCTGTATCTTGGTTTTCCCTTACTGTTTTTGTTATGGGCCTTGGGCTGCATCGCTGGCAGTTTGCTGAGCACTGACCTTAGTAGCGCCGCTTGCCGTTAGTTCCTGAATTTCCGAAATTGGAAATTCCTGGACTCTCGCGTGCGCCGGATGTTGATTGAGAATAGCATATTGAAGATCAATGTTGCCTTGTTGTGTAGCACCGCTTTGATGTTCACCATGAGATGGCGGCGTCGTGATGAATGAGATGTCCATGGCGCAGTCTGGATTATACAGAGCGGCCATGGCCTCAACTATGCTTTGCCCTATGCCAGGGTTGCTGGGTACTAAATCACAATGGTTTATGAATTTAGTACAGTAATTGGTAGCACTAATAATTGACAGTCCAATTGACGAAAGTACGTTATACACTTAGAGTAACTTAAACAGCCTTAACGGCCGACACTTCACTGTTCGGAACAGAACTGAGCGCGATGTGGACTCCGCGACGGCTCGAAGCGGACTGTGATATGCTTTTAATATCCAAACGCTTTGACCTTTCCAAGCGCAGTAATATTTGCCCCTTACGAAATGTATTTACACGAACTAGTATCGAAGCCTTTTACCTGAGCAATTGCGAAAACAGTGTAACTCTTCATCTATCTTGTCGAATTTTAAAATATTTGGCGAAGTTATCATTGTGCGGTCATCTCAACTTGTGGTTTCAATTTGGTGGACATCCATTAATTTATCTGAACATTGTGAACCGATTCAAAATCCTTGACGCCAGAACGATACATTGGCGATGTTTAATGTGCTTCCTCTTTCGACAGGATATCACGGAAGTATTTAACATTATAATGTCATCCCATATTCGGAACGGGTTTTCTTCATGCTTACTATCTTCATGTTTTTGATTATCTCTTTTGGCATTTGTGATTGCTAAATCTGCGCTCCGTTAGAGTCATGTGGATCCATTTAAAAGGGTAGCTTCAGTCATCAGTGCATCTGCAACATCTGAAAAGATTATTGCGGCAGCCATGAAGTGAATTATCACAGGACAGTACTTGGCGCCTCTGTGATTAGACTGTTCCATAAAACAGTGTGCACTCACGCTAAAGGAGGCACTCAATGCTGGCCGAACGTACAGAATGATGCAAAAAGAACATTTGTTTGCATTTTATTGAAGCGGATAACACTATCAGATGAACTCAAAAAATCAAGATTTGTGTACTCTGACAATACTCATAGAAATTCACGAAGTAATGAAATTTCAACACAATAATATAAAATTTTAATACAATATAATCAATTACTTATGTCTCGGGGGCGAAAGAACACAGGCTCTCTTTTTCACTAACGAAATACATTATATAAAAATATTTAAGATTTATTAATACTCAACGGTTCATTTATTTATTATAAGAAAGAAAATATAAACCGAATTCTCGTCTTACTGCATATTTTCTTTGGTAACTTGAAATTGGATGAAACCTTGACGGAAATTTGAATCGTAACGTCATTTTAGTACTGGTTTTATTTTGCACGAAATTGCACGTTTTAACACTGCCTGAAAATTGCACAGTTTGGGATTTTACTGGACCAATATTTTAAGATTCATAGTTTCATTGCATAAAATATACTTTCATATTATCAACTCGATGTAATATATCTTTTTTTGAAAGTTTCAGTTAGTAAAAGAAGTTTTATGACAATCCAACAGTGCTTTTGGTTGGTATGTGACACCCGAGTGCCGTATATGTATCAATTCTGCATTTTTGTGCCTTATGAACTGAGCGTCAGTACCTTTCATAATGCCTACAGTCTAATTAAAATTTCTAAGTTATTAAAGCAAGAATCCACGCCACTTGGTTGCGGCCACTGAGAAAATTTTATTTTCGGAGCCTGTCTTCCCAAACAGATCATATATCCGTTTTGTTAGCCTTCGCTGAACACACCAACACGAGACGACACGCTGCACTGTGTTTCAAATTCATCAAATTTCTCGGAACAGACGGTACCCTAAGAGGTACAAGAACGAATGGACACAGTTTTCGACTGCATTTAGCAGTGTGTACATGTACACTCTTGGAAACATTAAATTTCGCGTTGAAAATGCCTTGGCCCGACAGGTTGATGGCGCTGGACATCCTTGCTTGTCGACTGCGCTATCTAATGTTTATTTTTGAAACTACGTTCTGTACATCGAACAATGAAGATTAAATTTATTTTATTAGAGAGCGTATAAAATACTTTCATGATCATTGACAGCTAAATATTAGTAGTACAGATGAAAAAGACTTCCGTGATTCCTACCCATGAAATTGACATTAACTTTTATAAACGTAATGTTGCTTTCAATTTTCGTTAATATAAAATGTGTTGTTATAAGAGTAGTATCGAAAGAGCGAAAGAATGGCTCAGCCTCAAAGTGTTGTTCTAGAACTTGTGAAGCAACGGATTCCATTCTACAGTGCCTTAAGATTCACTAAATTACAACATCATACATCTGTCTTCACAATTTTATGCATAAAGCGATTAAAATGCGCTTTCGCGAAGAAGAATATTTCAATTCTGAAGAAATTAGAAAATTGATCACTTGTATTTGAAATTAAATATATGCATTATGTAGTGTGGATATAACAATAGTATATATTAACCCTGCACCACTCGAGCATTTTTTTTAGCGACTCAGCTAGTGCAGCAGTGTTTGGACCACGCATTTTTGGAGACTTCTAAAAGATTTCAGCAGTATAAATAAGACCAATAACACCAAAACATTGATTTTCACTTGAAATGAAATTTCTTCTTCATAGTGGGTTCTTTTATTAAGATGATGTAATTTTTTTTGTTTGAAAAATTGAGTAGTTTTCGCGCAATATTGCGTGCAGTAATAATTGTAAGTAAAACTATAATTTTGTTCTATATGTCCTCGGATACGATAATCTAGAGTTTATCGGACTATTTCCAATATTATTCCTAATCTCTCGAAAGAATCCCAAAATACGCTAATTTCCTATAGTATAACCATGTTCCTGTCATCCCCATTACACTTTATATATATATATATATATATATATATATATATATATATATATATATATATTGTGACGTACCTGGTTTGCGGTACTTTTCACTACATTTATTTTTAGAAAGGATGGCTGTCTTGGTTCGTGAATGGGTCTCGTAAGGTTTGACAATAACATTGGAAAAACTCAATTATAATTTTCTTTAAACAAACAAGTAATTTATTACCGCAATCACACATTTAGTACATCAATTTCCACCTAATTACTCCCTGTTTTGGTACCAAAACTATACCCATGATCTTAGATTTCACAATACCTTGAATACCAAAAATAGTTCATTCCTTTCGGATAGTTCCCAACGGCTGCGACGATCGGCGGCCTTCGGCGCGACTCGGCGCCCCTTCGGACGGTTGACGGCGTGGACGCTCGCGGCACCGGCCCCCCTGCAACGGTTACACAATGCCTCTGCTTCAACTCCGACCGTTGCACTTGTCTTCCAAATCGAGTAGGCACTGCTTCTATATTACTGTCCGCCTATCCCTGGCAGTTTATCTCGATGCTTTCTTGCGGCACAATCCACAATTCTCCTTCGCTTTCCTTTTCTAATAACGCCGGCTCGTGGCCACTACCCACGCCGTTATCATCCACGCGGCTTACAGTTCTTGCCTTTTTCACCACTGTTCCTGACACCAATACCACGATCACCAGCTTGCGCTATTTAACATTTGCCACTGTCACACTTAACTCACTTCTTGATAACTTCTCTTACATTATTTAACTTAATTTTGTCCTTCTTTTACCACGCGCACCAACATCGCTCCGCTCTCCTTAGAGTTCTGTTCCACACTGCAACTGCCGTCGTCTCGCCCCGTCTCGCCGCCTTCTCACGCCTGACTCGTTCCCTTGTCGCGTCCGTTACTCGCCGCCGTTGCCGCGCAATTCGAAATAGGCGTAATTGGAAGAAAATGCCCTGCGTTTCGAATTAATTAGAGAAACGCTCCGCGTTTCTATCTATCTATCTATCTATCTATCTATCTATCTATCTATCTATCTATCTATCTATCTATCTATCTATCTATCTAGATATAGATATAGATATAGATATAGATATAGATATAGATATATAGATATATAGATATATAGATATATAGATATATAGATATATAGATATATAGATATATAGATATATAGATATATAGATATATAGATATATAGATATATAGATATATAGATATATAGATATATAGATATATAGATATATAGAGATATAGATATATAGAGATATAGATATATAGAGATATAGATATATAGATATATAGAGATATAGATATATAGATATATAGAGATATAGATATATAGAGATATAGATATATAGAGATATAGATATATAGAGATATATAGATATAGATATATAGAGATATAGATATATAGATATAGATATATAGATATAGATATATAGATATAGATATATAGATATAGATATATAGATATAGATATATAGATATAGATATATAGATATAGATATATAGATATAGATATATAGATATAGATATATAGATATAGATATATAGATATAGATATATAGATATAGATATATAGATATAGATATATAGATATAGATATATAGATATAGATATATAGATATAGATATAGATATAGATATAGATATAGATATAGATATAGATATAGATATAGATATAGATATAGATATAGATATAGATATAGATATAGATATAGATATAGATATAGATATAGATATAGATATAGATATAGATATAGATATAGATATAGATATAGATATAGATATAGATATAGATATAGATATAGATATAGATATATAATGTGTGTGTGTATCGTGTCTACTGAATCTTTTTCTTCACATACTCTTTTACTTCACTACCTTTTTTCATCAAATAAAGCATTTGTTGAAATTATCAAATTGTGTACATTCATCTGCTATTAATATTCCTACACGTGAATATCCTTGTTAAATAATTTATCTCCTCCCAAAACCCGAAAAGAACTGGTCACCAAACGTAGTAATTAAAGACGAATATGGAATTAAAATATCAAGGTAACAAATGTTACATATTTAGTAAACGAAAACAAGTGATTAAAATGTATAAACTGACCAAGCGAACTGTAGGAGTGAAGAGAGATCGGCGAATCAGAGAACTTAAACGGCGACAGTTGCGTCGCGCATTAGCGCTGGGCTTTATAGTCTGGCGAATTCATGTCGGTCCATAGTAATGAATAATTTTGCATATCAAAGTGTAATGCCAATTAATCAACAAAATTAGTTTTTTCTTCAGATACGTTTCCGTGGAAACATTACATTAATCACACAGGCAGCACTTATATGAGCACTTAATAATTTGATCACTCATTAACGATTTGAAACATTTCTCGTCTTTTTAGGTTATTTTATGAGAATATGGAAGTCAAAGAAAAAATACTGGATGTTTTTCATTAAATCGAATATTGTAATGTATACATGATGTAACATTTGTTGTGTAGCATGACTGGAATATGTGGTTACTTTTAGACTCAAAATGCTTCCATTCTTCATGTAGTTATCAATGTTAATGTAATTATCGAACGAATCCAATTCTGGCACAATACAACGAATTTTAAAAACAACATATATATTCCTGGCTAAAACCCGTGACATCCCGAAGCACTTTTACTACATTACTGAATTTTGTAAACCGAAAAGGCTCCGCCAGGGCTGGGTTTGCGTACAATTACATCAGCGGTACGATTACATCAGGGCTGGGAGCCCATACGATTACATCATCGGTGATCGTGACAAAATAATAATAAAAAGAGTACAGGTGCCGATCAGATGGCCGAGATCGCTAAGGCAGTAGTGCCGGAGTGGTTTCGGACCAGAAGATCGCGGGTTCGAGTCCCGCCTCGGGCATGGATGTATTTGTGTATGTTTGTATGTGTTGTCCTTTCACCCCCATTATCATCGTATCATCATTTCATCTTCCATTCCCCCAGGGCTAACAACCGTGGGAGAAAAATCGGATCCAGCTAAAATGCTGGTCCCCCCAAAAAGTTGTTGCAAGCACCTGCCACCGCGATAATAAATAAAAACTGAGCCACGGTAAATGCAGGATGCTTGCATGCGTGGTCCTAGTCGGCCGATTAACGAAAAAAAAAGAGTACAGGTGTTCTTGATGTACACAAAACAATTTGTTTTAATCGCGGAACTGATACGATCTTAAATAAACTTCCTATTTCGATTTGTATTTGTAAAAATGACAGCTCGCTGGTGCGACATATATAAAGAAACATATTTCTGTAGTAATCCTAAACATTTCAAAACTCATTGCTACATTATCTTCTTTCTTAAGCATATTTTTTATAATTTCACTGACACTTATAGTGTCGCACAATTCGAGTTGTTGACGAATTTACAGTAGTAAATATGATAAAATGGACAAGTAATGAAATAATAAAAAATGCATTTTTATCCACATAATTCCATATAAGAAAAAAACTGTTTTATTCTATTTGTATATTTTCGAACAGAAACTTGAAAAATTGCACACTCGCAAAAGTCCGTATTATCTAGAGACTTCTTTGTCCTACGTGACTATGACTTCGGTTCCGTGTTCAAAAGTGATGTTCTTGCCCTACGCAGCTAGCAAAATTTTCACGAGACGTTTTAAATATTCTGAACAAAACATGGTGAAATTTTGAAAAAATTCTAAGTGTTCATTACGCAAATTTACAATGTCTTACTGCATACTGCAACTGCTTTTATCGTCTGACTCTTCAGAATGATAACGAACCTAGTAGTCAAATGTTTAAAAAATATAAGCTTAATTAGGTTAAATGAAGTACAGTCAGAGTCTAAAAAATTAGACGTCAGTGTGGAAAGTGTGTATTAAAGCGAGGCCACAGAAATAAAAAAACAGTAGTTCTTCAAATGCGCAGACTTTCTCGTATTAAAGTTTTCTAATTTCCTTGGTGTGGACTGGCTTTACGGTCTTGCCCCATCCTCTTTCCAGCTGCCATCTACCACCGCTCAAAGTACATTTTTTGACATATTCTCAATTTTTCTGTTTTCTAATAGTGGAACCGAAATATTACTTTAAGAATATTAAAGAAGAAATCTCGTTTTAAAAGGTAATTTTAATTGGCAATAAAGACTTCTCATAAAACTCAATTTTCATTGAAAAATTTTGAGCCGATTTTATGAAAATGGCTTTTAAGCTTTACTGTAAATGCGAATTTGTAGCTTTTTTCTACAGAACATATTTGGGTTTTCGAAAAACTTCTTTTGAAGTCATTTAAGGTACATTAACTCACAAATGCAGTAGTGTTTACAAGTCGCTGGAAATGTGCATATTATCGGCGTGAGAGAATTTAAAAAAAAATACACTTCTGTAATTTTTGAAGAAAAGAAAGAATACCCCAAAATTAACTTTGACATTTTAACCAGAGAAAACTGAAACGTTTCAAGAACAAATTGTCGCCGTTTTTGAGAAAATGGCGTTTGAGTGTTTTTGGAAATTTGGAATTTTGAGCTCATTTTAACAGGAAAAATTTTGAATTCTCAAGAGACTTTATATCACATTCTTTAAAACACATGTACTCGTAAATACAATAATGTGAACAAATTGCCGCTTATGTAATTAATAACGACGTGAGAGACAAGTCAAAAAATTACGTTCTTTTATTGTTTTAAAAACAAATAAAGAGAGCAATAAAGTAGTTATATCATCATACGTACATTTAGTACTATCCCTCCCATCAGTTTAAAGAAAAATCTCAATGAAATAACTAATTATCGAGAACAAATTTAATTTTAAGGAAAAATGTTGATCTTCAATTTTTGTAGTTGTAGGTATACGCCGAAGAAATCAAACTTTTGTAATTTTCGAAAATTGAGAGTTAACCGTGAGAATGGGACCTATGTTACTGTTAAAAGTGTATTTCAATCTATTCTAACAAGAGATTTAAAGAAAAAATATGGAGCTGGTTTTGTGAAAATTTTGAAAAAGTCTGAGGGACTTCATGCAAAGTATCTCTAAATTTTAAAGAATGTTTTTCAAAATCTCAAAGATTCGAGTCGAGTCAGATCGAATGTGGTTTCTTCAATTTGAAAAAATCCTACCTATGGTTTTGGCGCTAGAGGTGTTCGCAGACAGACAGGCAGGCGGACGAACAAAGAGACAGACGGATGAAAGTTTTGAAAAAAACACTTTTTGAGTATCAGGGGACCCCAAAACCTGTATTTTAGTTGAAATGTCAAAATCGATCTTTTGCAGCAGTACATAACTTTCTCTATACTACGTATATTACTCCGTATACTATACGTACGTTTAAGAGAAAATAAAAACATTATAGCGAAGGAAGTTAAAAATCAGAATGGACCTTCTTACTATACTATTGTCCACTTTCTATTGAATCACATTTAAAAGAATGGCGATAAAACATTTACTTTAAAAGTTGACTTATTTGTTACGTTCCAAAGTCTACTTTAAAATACAGCAACATTTTAAATTACTTTCTGAAAATATTGTATTAATTAACTATAAACGTAATTCTCAAAAATTATTTCGTACCTCAAGGATCATTTCTTTCTGATGAAAGTATGACAGATGTTTCAGGGGGTTTCTAGGGGGACATGCACGAGAGGAAAAGGGAGAAGGAGAAAGAGGAGGTGGAGGAGGAGTTGCGTTCTCAGTCGTTAGGAAAACTTCTCGCCCACGCAGATCAAGCGGCGTGTCGGCGCCGGTCAAGCAAAGACGGCTGCGGGCGCCGCGCCGGTGCACCAAGTTGGCGGCCGCAGCGGCGCTGGAGGTCGACGGGACAAGGCCCGAGAGGAGTGGAGGCTGGGCGAGGACGGAGCGGGACAGAGCGGAGAGGGACAAGCGGAACGGGGCGCAGCAGGGCGGAGCGGGGTAGAGCGGGGCGGTTGCCGTCGCGGCTCCGTCGCGATGCATATTTCATTTCACGCCGCGGGCGGGAGCGAGAGAGGGCGAGAGGGCGCGGTAGCGGGACGGAGGGAGAGTGGGGAGGACGGAAGGCGGGGACACCGCCCCCGCGGCTCGCGGCCGCCGCCGTCGTCGCACTGGCAACAGATGCGGTCCCCACCCTTGCCCCCGCCCCCGCCGCCGTCGCGGCGTGACTACAGGTTGCCTAAAAGGACGGAAGTGTTCGCTGTGTCAGGACGAAAGGTCAGTCGTGCGGGCCGAGTAAGGCACGCGCATTGCTGGAAAGAGGTTTTGGTAGCGCGCCCGCTCTTCTCGCGATTGTTCTCGTCCTTTTGTTCCCTCTAATCATCATGCCATACGCTCTATCCTTATTGAGCGAATACGTATTTATTGCCTTGTTATCTATTTCCTTTTTTCTTGATTCCTATTGTTCTGTGATTTTTACTTCTTGCCTTACGAATTGAATCGAAAGAAGAGAAAGTTACGGGCGCCGGAAAACGGCAGTTCTTTTTGTTGTAAGAATATCGCCAACACTGCCATATCTACATTTCCTTTCTTCTTATATTCCATATGACCCCTTTTATTTTTCTTCTATTTTGTGAGTCTTATTTGTAACTCTTACATTTCCTTGAACATTTTACGCTAAGTCTGGTAATATTGTTAATATTTGATTTTTTCCTAATCAGCATTGTAGACAATGACAATTATTAAACTGTAATTATTGTGTCATTTCGTACTTCTCCTTAAGCCAGTTTCAATTTCATAAATTTGCATTTAAATCGTCTTCCTAATGAATTTTGTGCAATGAAGAATGATAGCAAAACAATATTCTGACGCCCTATATGTACATATTCATCAATCGAATCGGGAGAAATAACAAAATACAACAAAATATGAAAGAGAGAATTATCTAATGTTTTTACAGTGAAATAAATGAGAATGATGTGTGCAATAATCAATGAATCTTAAGTTATTTCTCTACCCAAACAGTTAACATGATTTTCGTATACAGAGTGAGGCACCTAAGTTGGCCACAGCAAATATCTCCGAAACGGTTTGAGGTATCGGAATCCAGTTTGCGCCAATTTGTAGCAGATGACGGGGGAAACAACACATATCGTTTTCGTGTATGTACCATTTTTAATTGCGAAGATATTGACGCAACTTTATTTTTTTTAATGGAAGTATATATTTTTTCAGCAGCATTATAAAGGTCTCAAAGAGAGGAATACAATGATATAAATATTGTTAATATTTGAAGAGAAAGTGTGACTGTAAATTTGACATGGGCGAAATGCTGAGAATTTCTAGCGCAGACGCCTGATTGCCTTGTCACGACAAGGAGTGCGGAAAGCTGAGTAAAAGCGTTTTGAACGTCTTCAAGGTTCGACCCAGAGTGTGCCAGGCACTGGATGTAATAGAAACACGTAGCTAAAGGTCACAGAATTCGTAAGGAAAGGGTCAGTTTTCGTTTGGACAGAGGTAACTGTGACAACTTCTTTAATACTCGTTAATTCTTTCTCCAAATAACAATCCTTGTCAATTGTGTGTCATTTATTTTCCAGAACATTCTTGTCTAACAAAAAACTACTGTGATAGAAGAGGCGATGTTCCAATGTCATTTCCATCAACAATGCTCTCCCAACTTCTCTTCGACTATTTCGCCGCCTGAACATCTCTCAACACTTTCAGTTCAACGTTGGCTTTCGTAATGAAATTTACAAACGAAGAACGAATTTACATTTATAGTATATCTACAGTACAATAAAGAAAATATTCAATTCTCGTGATAAATTTGTGACAAACTAAATTAATTTTTGATTTTTTATTAAATTTAATTAATAAAAATTGTCACTTGCAGTTTTTCGGACGGTTACACGTCGGTATCACTTCACGACCCTCAGCCGTGGGCAGTGTTGGCTCGCGAACGCGAGGTCGGATGTTGAAAGTTAGAAAGATAGAATCTGGCTACAAGCAATGTCAAACGCACTTTCCGTAAACAAGGAAAAAGTCTAAGGAACGTGTGCATCCGCGTCTATTACGTGCTACTTGACATCATGTATTTTTGCAAAAGTCTCTCTTCAAATATTAACAATATTTATATCATTGTATTCCTCTCTTTGAGACCTTTATAATGCTGCTGAAAAAATATATACTTCCATTTAAAAAAATAAAGTTGCGTCAATATCTTCGCAATTAAAAATGGTACATACACGAAAACGATGTGTTGTTTCCCCCGTCATCTGCTACAAATTGGCGCAAACTGGATTCCGATACCTCAAACCGTTTCGGAGATATTTGCTGTGGCCAACTTAGGTGCCTCACCCTGTATATGTGTATGTATATGTATATATATACGCCCTGAAATCTCTCTTTATATTACGTATATACCCTGTTTTTAGTGATTATAATACATACAACAAATTGGCAATGATCAGAAAGGATTGATAATTTCATATGTGCATTTCTATCAGCATTTTCTCTCACACCTCGAGCAAAATTACAACTATTCTACGAAAATACTTTCAATTTCTCCATTCTCCTGAATTAGCTAGCTGGTTAGGGAACCGCGTCTGACCTTTAATAGCGATCTTCCCGTTTAACTCTGCAACTCGACGAAGTTTCAACGGCTCAAACTACGCGTTCTGTCGTCAAGTTTAACTTAAGTAGAAAGAAGGTCTGTTTCAAATTATTACAAGGAAAGTTCTTTACTTGCTTTCTCGCTTTTCAAGGACTTGGAATCTTGTGGCGAGGAGTTCGCGTCACGACGGTGGCAGATTTTCGCCCCTATCTGTATAGCTAGGTGGAATTCAGCCAGTGTCTTGAGAAGGACTCTAGCGGTTGATTGCTCTGATCTGTAGTTTTCCGTGGTTGCTTCAATTAGTGCCAGACTAATGCGGGTGCAAAACATTAAAGAACATGCCACGTACCGCGCGCGGTCTTTCCTTCCTCATTCTTGTCCCTTCCTCTCCCTTTACACACACATTTATACTTGCATGCACTACATTACAACAACTGTCGTGATCTTAGTGCTCGCATAGGGCGGAGCCACGCTGGCGAAGATATGTAGAGGGGGAAATCCCGCTGGCCACGCTGGCGAAGATATGTAGAGGGGGAAATCCCGCACGTGTTAGTTAGCGCTTGATCTCACGTTCAAGTGGGGGAAGAATGCTGTCAACTCCCGCACATGCAATATACCTACCGGACTAATGACCTTCGTTGTTTACGCACCCAAAAACAAAAATTTTCTATCAGACAATCAATCGACTAAGAAATGCGTTAAATTTGTACAACCATTTTTACCTTCTCGCCTTACGAAATCTTCGTAAGAAGAGAAAATATATAATCGTGCGCCAGAAAACGACACATTTTCACCAGAAAACTCTTATTGGCGGGCTTTGGAAACGAAAAGTGGATAAATCCTGTTGCTAAATTAAGAAAAAATCCTCTAACACGTGGTGTAGCAAGAATTCACGTTCGTTGATTTTTGATACCGAAAAATCCATTGACGGCAAAATGTCCGTCATTCTGTCTGATCGTCTGTGGTGAACGCTAGCCCCTAAACCGTTCAGCCGATTTTCTTCAAAATTGAGATTCCATGATTGATTTAAACGGACTGGAGGCTTTGAGAGTTTCTAACGGATATTTTGAGTGTTGAAAGTTTTTTTTTACATTAATTGGGTATTTCACTTTTTATGCCTTTGTCCGAGTTCGAATCATAGGTGCTTATGTGGTGTACAAGTATGAGTGCCGGCACGTTGACTATGAAGATCTGAGTTCGAGTCCCGGAGCAGAAAATTAGTTGCTGCTTGAAAACACTTTTGCTGGATTTTGTAGTAGTATAATACAGCGGAGCATTTAGAAACAATTCGAGAAAGTATGTACTTTGGTAGCCCCACTAGTTTTTGATTGTGAAAATCGAGGTACCTTTAAAGGAAAATACCATTTCATGACTACCATTCTTAATATTCATACCATAGGAGTTGGGAGTCCATTTGAGATACGGTGCTATTTATGGACTTCAGAAATTGTGAGAATTAAGAACTTGTACTTAATTAAGAAACTGTTATTAGTTCCATTCATCACAAGCAGTTTAACGCTTTTGACGATAGATAAAAGTAAATTAATGATTTAAATAATTCCATCTTTAAATGCTGTAAAGAAACAAGTCTGGTATCATACCATGTTTCCCATGTGAACACCACAGTTCGCCTTGCTTATGATCTTTAAAGTATTTCATTTTCTTCATTAAATTATAATTCAATTAAAAAATAAATTTTTACAATACTAATACTCGTTTGAGCTTAATAAAAATATTTTATAGCTGCATGTATCTTTCACAGTTGAGAGATTTCGGCTCATTCTTACGATATTTCTCGCTTGCGCATATACAGAAGACCTCACAACGAAGAGCTGTGATGTTTCGGGATCTCTCCCATATCACGCGTGACGGAGGTGGTATATGCAGCGGTCTGTAGGTTGCGCATTGTTTAATATAAATACATACCACGTCTCCATCACTCCTTCCATAACTCTGAAGAACCACCATATATTAAGGCTCATGGAACCTGTTTATAGCTGTGAAGCTAATCGATTGGAAAATAGTCACCATCACACAGAACTAAACACAAGAATGTGAATTATTATGTATAATTAAACTGATTGAATGGTTACAAATAAAAGATGAGCTCAATTTGCAGCGTATGCAATTGGCTATGAATGCCATTATTTATAAACATGTAAATAACAGTTTAACACAATTGAATGAATACAAATTGAGAAAATTACATAAAACAAATATGTAGTGATGGAAGAGAATACACAATTTTATGTATTATACAATATTATGCAGACGGTTCCGTTGCAGGAAGGTCGCACAGAGAACCCCAGTGAGGAGTGTTGTTGCTGGCGAAGTTGAGAGGCAGGTTGGCAGACCTGCCGTGCCGATATTGCAAGCGTAATGTGTAGAATTACGTGTTCTCATTGAAAGCTTGATCACAGTTAGTACTTCCCTGAGGATATAAAGGGAGGATGCCTGTACAACGGGCATCAACAAAGTTGTTGTAACAATACAATTGCTAGCTCACACGTTGAGTGATATAATTCAGATAATTTCTGATGCAATATGAGATATCACGTTACATCGCGCAGGCAGGAACACAGTTAAGAGATCGATGACACTAACACAATTCGAATGTTGTCAGTAACGCACAATTCAGATACAGTTCAGTAGATTTCGGTTGCAATGTTCAAGAAATACGTTACGCAGCAGAAGCAGTAACACACCGTCTTACATTCGAGTATAAATACAGCAATGTGATCAGTTGAATGAATGTAATTGGCAATATGCAAAATGTACAATGTCTTGTGCTATAACATAACACAATTAACAGGAAGTGCATTAATAAGTTGTTACCCAGAAGTTACTAACGCGTGCGTGGCACATTGCGAAAGTACTGAGAAAAACGAGCTCTTTGCTGCACGTTGCTGCTTGCACGTTGCTGAAGCCGCACGTGGTGCACTAAGCCACGACAATGTACAACAACTTATGACGTACTTTGAAACAATTTATCTAAGGGTAAGACCTGCAAGAGGATGGAGGAAGTCAGTGCAGCCTCGTTTTTAGGGCTCTGCAATAACAGTTTTTCTGTCGAAACTTTGCCGTTTTCGGGCGCACGATTACAATACTTTCTCTTCTTAATACGTAATGGCGAGAAAGATAAAGTATTTCAGTATATCCTAGATTTACGTATAATTTTTAATTAAACTAGTGGTGCTAAAAACAACGCATATCTTCTCGAATTATTTCTAAATTTGATATTTTCCTAAAATCAGAGAGTTCAAACGAAAATGAAGTCTGTGCCATTCTTTTAAGCGTTCCTTGTTTTGTTTTGTTTTTCAAAAACTGTACATGACCTTTCTTAAACAGATTATTTTTGGCACAGATTTTTTAAGGTAAGAATATGTAGATTCCTGCAGTTAGTGCAAGAAAGCAAAAATCCGTTCTGATTTATTACACGAGGCTCAGTCATTGGAGGCGGAAGTGAGGATCCTAGTCCCTACACTGAGCCCTCCGCTGAGAGGTGCGCGTCTACAACTAGTTAGCGAACAGAGCGCCAAGTTGAGGAGTTCATAACGTACGTGCGCAGAAGCTCCTCCAGGGCAACTCAGCAGATCTGCCGCAAGGCCACTTCGCGCGGGGGAGCTGCCGGAGACGAGCAGTCTCAAACAAGGCGCGAGGCGCAAGGAGCCCAAATAGTGACATCGGAGGAGGAGAGTCGCTTTCGAATTCACAAGACCGACCGCTGAGAGCGAGTTGGAGGTGCACGTCTTGCGAGTTGGAGAAGGATGGAGCTCCGAGCCGGCCGGAAGTTCAAAGTTGATTAATTATTAGTTTCACGTTGACATGGTTGAGTATTTTGGTTTTTGTTTAAGAAGGCAGTGAAGTCATAATAGATTGATGCAAGTGACGGCCGGTGAAGATACAGAGGCATCTGGGACCAAAGAAACGTATACATTGTGTCTCTTCAGAATATTCCTTGAACGAAGATAAACTACAGCATATATCGAATTCTTGGCTGCTCGGGAAACAGATTCTTGGCTAGCAGCATCCTAGGTACAGTTCCCAAAGTTTCATTCATCATATTGCGACCTTCAACCGGAGATACTTCTGCTTTTCTTTTTATTCCTCATCTTACATCGTACTTATGTACTAAAGTCTTGTAATGCTGCAGCAGAAATCGACGATTTATCGATAGAAACTCGTATTATGGGGTTTCAATAAGTGGATATCCTGTTCTTGTAAGTAGTACATTACTTACTCTAAGACGTTGTTTAGTAATAATTTAATTTTGGGGTCTCCTTGATACCGATTTATTGTTGTCAGTCCACCCGAAATGTCAGTCCACCCGTCACTCCGTTCGTCAGTCCATCTTTCCGTCTGTGAGGCAGCCTGTAGTCGATGGTAGCGCCTAAACTGTTGAGATGATTTTCTCCAGAATTAATATTCCTAGTTCGATTTAAATAAATTCGAACTTCTTGGTTGTTTGAAAAAAAATGTTTTTATTTCAGAGGGTACTTTACAGGGTCTCAACAGCACTTAAAAACTTTCAGAAAAATAGCTCCAATTTTTTAAATTAAATTTTGCTCTGTGATAAAGTAAAAGATGATAAAGAGAATGGTGGCAGTCTCATTTTCATTGAATGTACATTAACTCACGGACTTGCGAGGTGAAAGTAGATATTTTGACTTTTTGGGGGTTCATTACATGAAGCGTCCACATTTACAAAATGTTCTCAAAGATGGCTACAACTTTCATATTCATTATCTTCTTCGGATATCGTATAGGAGGATTAAAAGTGCGGCAGGTCTCATTTTTGATTAATGCCTAAATTTTCGAAAATCGCAAGGTTGAAATCTTTAGCTTCTAGAAAGACAAATCTTGTAGGAACAATTACTATATTAAAGATAGAGATTTTGCGTTAATAAAATCTGTTCTTTGTTTCTGAGTTTGTCTGTTCTGTCTGAGTTTGGAATCAGAACATGTACAATTTTTCGGAAAAATTAGTAATTTTTTATTAATTTGCGTGAAATATAAGATAATTTTAAACAATTATTTTCTGAGAAACTCCTTCCAATTTTTAATTTTTCCTTGGAAAGGGAGACGCTTAAAAATTTGGCGCAGTTGTCATTTTTGAGTCACTTTTTCGAAATTTGAAAAAAGTAACATGACAAAAGTACAATATTGTCGATAGAAATTGTTTCTCAATAAAATGTTCTAAAAAGCCTCCAAAGTTTTCTCTAAATTTGTTCCTCGGATAGAAGAAATGATGTTTAAAAATTGCGTAGGTCCCATTTTCGGTGCTCTCTTTGTGTTTTCTAAATATGCAAACAAGAAATTTTAATCGGCGTCGGATCTTACCATCAAGTGGGAGAAGATCACCGCCACATCCCGCAATAAAACATACAATACACTTAAGGAATTAAAGACCATAACCGCGCCTGGAATCACTAATCAATCAATCAACCAATTTATAACGATTTCCCTACCAAACAGGAGAAAATGGGATATGAGTAACTTCGTTACATAAAATTTCCCATTACATGTTCATTTACAAAAAGCCATCATATTTAAATCAATGCCCTAGAATGTACAATTTATTCAGAAACAAACGTATTTGCAAAGTTGTGTAGCTTTCTTTCTTCTTTGTTCATTCACAGTTTCACCACAGTAACAATGCCATTTCTTTACCTTCCGTGAGCTATACAGGAAGTCCGGGGAGGAAACGTTGAAAATAAGATAATTTTATGCATATTTTGTCTAATAAACTACTTGGCTATTCCGAATGGCTGAGGCGCAATTAGCACCCAAAATTTGGCTAGCTCGAGGCTCAGAACGAAGTCGCTCACCTTTCACGAAGGCCCAGGTTCGACTCGCGTCGATTCCCGTTGATTCCCGGACAAGCTCATGTGAAATTTGTTCCAACAAAACGAGCCCTGCCTGCATCACAAGGGCTAGTCCAACTCCTTTGAGATGTCCTAAACCCTACCTATTTCCTACTTCCTTACCAATTCTGGCCGCTGGTTAGTGACGTAGGAAGCGCATACGCTGAGATGCTATCTGGCGGTTCACCTGACAACAGATTGACGAGATGAGACACCCATAAATAATTAATATTAATGAAGGATGACTTCGGAAAAGCGCTCAATGCTCGAGATCAGGGGCTAAGAGACGCGTTGCATCGATTAATAAATAATTAAGATACTTAAGACGCAACAATTAAAAAAATGCTTTCTAGGCAAAACTTTGTATTGAAAAAGCAAATGAACACTCCAGAAATATGTGAATTGTGTATTATTTAGAAAATAAATGAATATATATGTTCAGAAATAAAAATTAACCCAGAAAATAAAATTGTGTAGATTGTGTAAATTAGGTGCTTCACTCCAGCCAGCCCTCCAGCAAACCAATCACTCTCCCATTGAAAAGTGCGATTCCAAGTCGACCAACGCGTGAGCTTGCGGTTTTTTCCTCAGCTATCTCTCCTAGCGAGGAATCACTCTAGCCAATCTAAACTAAGCTCTCGGTAGCTTCCTGACATGTGGGGCGGTGTGGTAAATGTAAATGTGTGCATCTATGTGTCTAAAGGAAGATGAAGAAAGAAGGAGTTTGTTAAGGTACTGCTCCGGCATTCGCCTGATATTGATCGGATAAATCAGGGGAATCTATCGATCACCTTCACTCGGCCGCTACAATTCTAGTCCATAAATCGACCCAGCTGTTTAGCTGGAATCAAAAATCCGCAACTGTGGGGCCGTGTACCATAAGACGTCCAGCTCAGCGACGTTGCAGAGGATGGCGCTGAGCTATCGTACCCGAAACGTCTTTCAGAACAGAGCGTGAATAAATCAATTTTTTTGCCGAAACGATCAATTGCTATTTACTGTTAGATTTGTCTAACGGGGCGGGCATTGGGTTGGGAGGTCACGCGCCTGACGGCGTGCAGTGAAGCAGCGCGGCGATGCCCTCGCAGCAGAAGAGGACGGGTACGCGGCCCGCGGGAGTGCTCCGCGCATTTTCCGCTTTTTGTCCGGCGCCGCTCTCAAGGAGCGGGGCTCATCTCGCGCGGCCTCGCGACGACCTGCCCCTCTCCGCCCCTCCCTCCACCCCTGCCACCCCCCAACCGCTCGCACTCCTCCACCGGTCCCCGCTTTGCTCCCTGCCAGGCACTTACGGAGACGGCGAGCGGAGCTGTCGAGGCGAGTGACGCCGAGAAGCGGGACTCGCTCGTGTTAAACATGCAGACGGAGGGAGTTGCCGAGTAGTTTGGAAGAAAAGGGCGTTTGGATTGCAGATTTGAATGCGAGACATTCCGTTTAAGGCGCGATAAATTAGGGTAAACAAATCGAGAAACCACATTGGTACTAATTTATGGATAAACTAGTTGTATTACAACAGTAAATACTTTCTCGAATTAATTTTACATTTGCAATTTTCAAAAATTCAGAGACTGCAATGAAAATGGGATATACGCCACTTTTACGCGTCCCTTCTTCTATCCGTGAAAAGTGATTAGAAGAAAACATTTGGAGTGGTTTTTTGAGAAAAACATTTTTAAAAAAATAAAATTGCCCATATTTCACACAAAATTACACGAAAACACATTATTTTCAGATCTTTTTAAAGAACAAATTTTATTAAGGGAAAAATCTCTATATTTAATATTCTAGTTGTAGCAAGACACCCTCAAAAAATTGCACTTTACAATTTTCATAAAATCTGAAATTTCAACGAGAATGAGACCTGCACCATTCTCTTAATCGCCTTTACACCACCTGAGGACAAAGTTTAATAAAAAACTTGGAGATATTTGTGAGAAAATTCTGAAAAGGTTGAGGCTTCACGTTAAGTATTCTTAAAAATGCAAATATGCGATTGAAACTCCCAAAGTTCGTTGAGACAGATCTGGGAATGTCAATTTTGGAGAAAATCGACTGGCAAACAGTTTAGGCGCTAGCATTGATCATGGACGGACAGACGTATTACCGACAATTGATTTTTTGGTATCGAGGGCTCACAGAACATTGATTCTGTCTATACCGCGTCTTAGAGGAAGTAATTTACTAATATACAGTAACAGGATTTATCCACTTTTTTGTTACCATGGCCCGGCAATAAGAGTTTTTCTGTACATAATCCGCCGTTTTCCGGCTCACGATTCCATACCTTACTCTTCTAAAGGCGGTTCCACACATTCAGCATTCGGTTCCCGAGTAGTGTGGGCAGGTTGCCTGCGATTCAAGTGCCAAGTGCCGGACAATCGGTATTCGGTCTAACAGCCGCGTGTCGGTTTTTAGGACACATCGAAGATAGTGAAAATTCGCCGAACACAGCAGCTGTTCGGGATTGAGCGAGTAGTAGCTCGTTCGGCGAATGCCGAATGTGTAGAGCCTCTTTTACGAATTGCGAGAAAGGGGAAACCATGAACATGTCTGTCACAAATTATCAACATCGGAAACGGTTTGGCCACAGTGCTTTCTTGACAGACCGAGTCACTTAAAAATTTATAAATAAAATCATAAAATCAGACAATTTTAAGGTTTTATTGTTCTTTAACAAAGCTTTATTATTAATTATATAGATTTATTAATTATGTCAATTTATTAATTATATTAATTATCTTTTAATGGTGAGTCGTGACATATTGTTTTATATTTAGTGCTACTGTTTTATTAT
Organism: Gryllus longicercus; assembly: GCA_038098605.1. NCBI lineage: Eukaryota > Metazoa > Arthropoda > Insecta > Orthoptera > Gryllidae > Gryllus > Gryllus longicercus. The sequence goes on along the minus strand of JAZDUA010000264.1, from coordinate 1,727,790 downwards.
ATTTGTATCGTCTTTTTTAGTATTTTAGTACGTCAGTAACATGAAATTTAGTTCAATGTTCACTAAAATTCTGCTTTTATATTCATTATAAACTGAAGATCTGAAAAAAGACGATTTCTCGAAACGTCACAATGAAAATTTGTTAAAGAAGAATAAAAAAATTATTTGTATGATTCTACGATTTTATTTCAAATATTTGAAGTTACTCAAGGAAACTGACAAGGAAAGTCTGTGGCCAAACAATTTTCCCATTTTACTTTATACACTATAATAATTATTTAGTATTCTCTCTATATTCTACTAGGATAATAAGAAAATATTACGGTTTTGTCCAATTTATAAGAAACCATGGGCATAAATCCCCCTAAGAGTGCTACTGCTGCTTTGAGTATTCCCCCAGTCCACCATACGAAAATTAAGAAGAAAAATAGTTCCCAGGTTGCGTTACAGGTTGGACAGCAGGCGCACATGCAACCCGCACAGACTTTACGTTACAACGCCCTTTGCCGTCGTGTATAAATCGGAAAAGGTAGGTTTGGGGCCAGTGGTGTCAAGGTCTCCTACTGGTAGCAGTAACGCGCTTTGTGGCACCGAGGCATGCCACGAGCTTCTCAGCGCAACTAGCGTCTCAGAACGAAACTATCAGTAGTAACCCCGCCGTTTTCTAATAGTGATGGCGGTGTCCAAACTTGCAGCTGGGAGTTTCAGAGATTTAAAATTTTGATTCAGATTGGGAGGAAGCGTTCCTTTACGAAACTATTGGTACACATGCAAAACGTTTTGTGTAAATTCAATTACTTCACATAAAGAAGTATAACATACTAAAACACTATGGAATGAAACATAATATTGATTATAAAAACGTGATAGGTATAGAAGATCAAATTTAGTACAGCGTTTGAGGTAAATGTATGTAAAAATGAGGGGTATAGAGAACGAGAGGTAAAAATGCAATTTTGGCAAATTTTGAATTAGTAGTAGGCGCGTGAAGTAAAACTTCATTTTATTTCGTGAACAATTGGAATTTCAGTAGCTCAAAGAGTTGCCGCGTTTTAGTGGTAGAAAGAAAATGCCTTCCACAGAGTGTTTTCTATAGTCACTTAACTTTGAACTCAAATTTCTCAATTCCACATTTAGTGCACTTATATCCCTTGTGCTCCAAACCCTTGAAATAAAAAGCAAAAGCAACAAACGTTCTTAAAGCTATTTATCTAAAACCTGTGTAATCGTCTTTCATGTCTAAAGCGTAATAGTGTACAGGATGATTTTGACTCCCTATTGCTCTCTTGGGTGGAGGCGATCAACTGCATAGTGGGGTGCTTTCGTCGTGCTGCCCGTGCCCCGAAGTCAAGCTGATGACATCGACCGTAATGGATGGCGGTGGCAATGTTGTAACGGTTAGTGTGTCGTACTGTTATACCAAAGTTCGCGGGCACAAACCCGACAAACCCGATCGAAGCCACGGATTTTTAAGGGCGAAAAAATCCCGCGTACGCCTTTCTTCGGAGGAGAAAAAAAAGCTCGCCATCCCATGTTAGTAGATTTATTGCAAGTAAAAGATCCTCAAGCCGAAATGAAGCCTCTGGGCTAAATTCAAATCGCCTGTTTCGTCTCCCGAGTGATACCTTCCTTTTGCGCTAGTGGGTGAAAGGAGCGTAGCGAAATTTGCATGGTCAGATGGAAGAGTACGCCTGATGGCCACGTAAAATAAGGCATCAATTCAAATTCGATCTTGACTTCACTGTTTTAGGCCCTTAAAATCTGGTTTGCGGGTCCCGGAAGAAACATAAAGTATGGTTATTGTACCGTAATCTACGCAGCGTGGCCTTTTCGGAGACATTAAACCGATTTTTTAGGATACCCCCACCACGCAACAAGGTGTGTCACAAACTTTTCCAAGTTGGTTTCCAGCGTGATGTTATTTTTAATTATATAACTATGATAATTTACAAAGTGCAGGATGTTCGCATGGGCCCATCTGGTAGACAATATTACACTTTTCTTTATTTTTATTAATATTTGTCTCCACGATATTATTAACAGAAATCAATAGTCTGCGGCATCCAACACCTTATTCAGAGAATATAAGAAACCGAAACCTGTTTACAGTTTTATATTAGATAAGTGATAGTTGTTTATTGATAAAAGCGTACGAGGCACGAGGCAGTATCTTTGGGGTGTTTTAAAGCTACAGATCGACTTACGAGTAGTAAGAGTGTGAGAACGTCTACGAAAGAGATGTGCTACATTCAACAGTTTCCTGGGCAATTTGAACTAAAGTGGATCTTCGCCAAGACATACACATGAACTTGCTCTCCCAGTCGGTTGCTCGTCAGTTCGGAGAGGTGAAGGCTGTGACCCACAAACTCTATTGCACACTTCGAAACCAGTCGCAATATTACGTGTCACTTTATAGACAGGCCATCCGGCTGACATTTAAAGAAGAGCATCACGAATTGAAACGAGATGTACATGAAAGTCCAATGCTGCGAGCATTCAATTCTTTACATCTGAATGATGTGAAGTGTTTTGGAATTTTAATAATGCAAAATTTACAAGAAGTTCCGAGACATGAAATGTATTATATACATAGTGAAAAATAATATTTACAGTAATGCTATATTTTTATATTTTATCGGCCTAATCATCAAACGACAGTTTTTCTATATCTGCAAAGTGATTTAATGAAATCAAAATATAATGGTATTAATTTTGATCAATGCAGTTGCCATCAGGGCTCCAGTTACGATACCCGAGTCACAAATTGTATTCGCTAAACTTAGCATTGTGATGAAGGAGAAATTGACAATGAAGGTTATTTTTGACAGTACGGACATTGAAAGTGATGATTATGGAAATGTAGGAACCGAAGGAATGCAACTTGGTGAAGGCAGTGAGAAAACGTGTGAAAAATTGCCGCCCGATTGATATATCACATATTCTGTACGGTATGGTTTTTCAATGAATGTCCCAGGCACCAAACAACTCCTCCAAAAAAACTTATCACAAGGTAAAGAAAAAGGGAGGAGAAATGTAAATTGCATACTGAACCAATTTCAACAATTTTTATATTTTCATTGCAATGATACGTATGAAGTACTCGTAGTTTTATTTATTTTTATTTCAAGTCGAACAACAGTTAGAAACTGTGACGTGGGCGGGTGAAATGTAATCTGATTAATTATTCTTGTTAACTCTTCAATTTATGAGACTGAGTTGATTCTTCCTATTTCAACAATAATGGTTTTACAAAATGGTACATAAGAGCTGTGTAAACAGTTGGATAGAGTTATTATAACATGTATTGCATTGCATTCAATTCATTCTCCCCAGGAAAGCCATACGTTCGTAGTGCTCATTCAAAGTCAAGGTCGTCGGTTGCACAGGTTGTACATTTTTTCGATTCCCTCCCACAAGTACATACATTATTCAGGGTTGACATGTTTCTGAGTGAAATATGTTCTTTAAAATTCGATATTTAAGTAATGTCTTTGATTTTTTGAAAACACGAGGAATTTCATATATTTCTGAGTTAATTTTTTTTAAATACACAGACAAGATGTTCTCAAACACAGCTCCGGTTTTTTCTAAGTTGTTTTGGAAACGAATTTTAATATGGAATAGGTCCGATTTTCTCTGATTGTATGGAAATAATCTAGCAATGTGTTGTAAAATAAGGTACATGTATTGTATGTGAATTTTTTTGTAGTGAGCTGCTGATACTAATTTTTTTTCAAGTGATAGTTGAAAGATTTGTACGAGTTATTGTAAGTTCCAATATTATATTGTGTAACTATTATCTATAATACGAAAATATATCCGTTGTTGTATTACCACTAGGTCTCATTTTCGCAGGTTCATTATTTTTCGTGTTTCACAATTTATTTTCATAGATAATAAATTTGAGTCGAGAAAAAGTAAAGAACAAAATGTTCATTTTCTTTTTGTTTACACTTCTTCGATTACAAAGTATAAAACTGTTTGTTTTTTTTAATTTTCACGCTTCTGAAAATTAGAACCCCTGCAGTTCACGTACATTCGGATCCAGGTGGATGTCCCAAAAGATACGTATACACAGATACACATGTACACATACACAACCTGTACGAGCGCGCACGCAGGCACATAAAATGTGATAGTTTCTATCTCGCAGTTAAATTCATACCCAAGCATGCCCTTGAATTAATAATTAGCGGTTTTGATCAAATGGAAATGGCGGATTCCAGGTCATGCTTCAAATGTAATAGCTATTGATCTAAATCCATGCTTTCGAATGCGGTGTCAGCATTTAAAACCTCTCATTGCTGAAAAGTATATAATTAAAAAGAATACAAAATGTATAAGTTAGAAGAGAGCCTGTACGTCACATTTATAAAGTGATGTTTTTTGCCAACTATATTTGCACTTACCGATGTGACTACATACAGAATATAGTGAATCAAGCTTTTCAACCCTTTTTCATTTATAATTTTCTTTGGATTACGTCTCTTCTACCATTACTCGGAATCATCAATAAAATTGTTATAATCTCAAAAATACCCCCAAAATTAGTTCAAATATCAGTGTTGAGGCAAACCATTTTACAAGAATCCTGTCTGCATAAAGGTTCTCTGCCCAAACACACGTCGAGATAGATCGATTAGAATGGACTTCTTTTCAGTAAACTCAGTGTCAGTCAATATTACATAATAAATTAACCACTGGACAGAAAATTCTTTCGGCAATGGAAGGCTTTATGTAGGAAAATTACTAATTAAATAGCGGCTGTTCAACCCTTTCATTTCCAAGTGTATCAGCGTAATAGCATTTTACAATTACATTAATTTATTCATTTTCAGTTTTCTTCTTTAAGGTTCAAAAGTATTATTAAATACGCCTGGTATGCTACACAACTTAGTGATGAACGTCCAGAATGGTTCTCAACTCCAGGACAACATTGTTTAAAAATTACAAGTTTTGTCAGTGAGGTGGACTGTGATACATTTCCTCTTATTTCATGTGGCTAGTGTAAGACACACTTGTGTTTCGCGCACTCAATTGACATTGGTAATTTATTTAATATCTACGCTGAATAAATGTATGTTGTATTACAGTGACTTCCGTTCTGCATTTTGTTAACAGAAACTTATTTCCAATAATGTTTGAAGTGTAAGTTTACATAATTAGTTCTCGCTCAGCAGCGGTCACGAGCAGACGTGCTCCGCAGCTCCGCTAGTTAGCCGAAGGCTAGCGCTTATCGCAACTCCGACTGCCCCGGCCGCTACTGGTGCCGGTCCGGGGTCAGAAAGAAGTGCGTTTATTTGTGAACAGTGGTGAATTAGGAACGTTTTCAACTTACCGTTCAAATTTACTAGTGATACGGTGGTGACCGCTCTTATTTGTGTACAAAGGTGACTTCATTCTCGTGTGAACAGTGGTGTATCAAGAACTATTGAAAATCAATACCGCCCATATATAGTGAAGTGAATAATGTTAACTGACCACGTCCCCTTCGGGGGACTAATCACACAATCAACAGAAATACTAAATAACCAAGAAAACAGTGAATCTTTCGTCAACAATAGTACGGATCGACTTTAGAATACAGTGACGTAACACAGAACCTTCAGCAACAGCATCAATTTTTATTGCATGAACATCAACAGCTAAAACAACACTTACAACAATTAGTGCAACAGAACCAACAGTTACAATTTCAAATACAGCAATATGTGCGTGAAAAAGAAATCCCAGCTACCGTGCTAGAAGCTACAGCAACTAACGGCCAAGCATCTACAACGCAGGAAACGGCCTCAACCCTGTGCAGCTCATGACAAACAATCCCGCTGCGTCGACAAAAAAGACGCAATGATGACAACTCTATACGACCCTCTAAGAAGACTAACAGTGAACATGACCCCGTATCATCAAAAAACAGGTATGAACATCTCTCTTGTGATGAAAATTTGGAAGAAACCTCGAAATCTGAGAAAATCAATGATACGACAACCAAGGGCAGCATACAAGAACAAGACAAATATCGAACACCGCCTATTTTCATACCAGGCGTCAGAGTAATATCTGATATGATCAGATCTATTAAAGAAGTCATTAAAGATGAAGACTTCTCATATAAACTTGTCAAAACCTACCAAGATGAAGTCAAAATTACAATGAACAATGTGAAAATCGTACCTCAAACACCGGATGTTTATCGAAAGCTTGTTAAACATCTGAATCTAAAAAATATTGCTCATTATACATTTCAGTTAAAACAAGAAAGAGCCTTTCGGGTAGTATTAAAAAATATGCACCCAACAGCAGACGAAACGGAACTTAAAGAAGCTATAGAAGCACAAGGCCACAAAGTAAGACAAATTCATAATATCAAGCATCGTTTAACAAAAGCACCTCTACCAATGTTTTTTGTGGACTTAGAACCTCTAAGTAACAACAAAAAATATATGACGTCGAATACTTACTACATGCAAAAATAAGTTTTGAACCACCGCGTAAAAAACGAGAAATAGTACAATGCAAGCGATGTAAGTCCTACGAGCACAGTTTTCGTTATTGTACGCTTCCGTATAGCTGCGTCAAATGTGGAAAGAATAGTCGAACGATAGTCGAACCTGTACTAAAACGAGAGACACATCAGCTACATGTGCTCTATGTAGCCGTGACCATCCAGCAAATTATAAAGGCTGCGAAGTCTATCAAAAAATTCGTAACAGCAAGTATCCTAGTCAAAGTCAACACTGTAGAAATGCTACGCAAAACTTAACTGAAGGTAACAATGCAAGTTCACTAACAAGTAATCAAACCACAGGAACAGGTAGACAGCTCACATATCCACAAATGGCCCAACATTCGCAAATCAATAATCAAAATGTGTCGTATGAAAATAATCTGATATCCATAATGCAAGAATCATTTAAAAAATTCGAGTCCATCTTAGCAAAGCAAGCTGAACAAATCTCCAGCCTAATTAATATCATGACTGCAATAATGAAGAAACTATGAGTAATTTACTGCGAATTGTCTCCTGGAATGCCAACGGAATACTTCAACATCGAAGAGAGTTAGAAGTGTTTCTACATCAAGAAAATATTGACATACTCCTAGTGTCTGAAACACATTTTACCGAAAGAAGCTATCTACGTATATCTGACTACGAAGTATATTGCACAAATCATCCAGATGGGACAGCTCATGGAGGCACAGCAGTAATAATTAAAACAAGAATCAGACACAATATGTACAAAGATAATGCTAAAGACTATCTGCAAGCAACCGCTATACAAGTATACGATAAGTTCGGTCCGCTCGTTATTTCAGCTATATACTCCCCTCCAAAACACAAGATAACCACCGATCAGTATATCAAGCTTTTTAGAACGTTCGCACAAGGTTCATTGCTGGAGGAGACTACAATGCTAAAAATCAACTATGGGGATCAAGACTGGTAACTACAAGAGGTCGCGCTTTAGAAGGAGCCATCTCTACACTAAAACTCCAAACAATTTCATCAGGAAATCCCACATACTGGCCAACGGATGGTAACAAGGTACCTGATGTCTTGGATATCTTCGTCACAAAGAGAATGGCACAGACCTATCACACAATAGAACCGTCTTTTGATCTTTCATCTGATCATTCTCCAGAAATACTGACAATCAGTTCTTCTGAAATCAAAAAGAAAGAAAACATATACCTTACAAACAGAAAAACGAACTGGGAAGAATACAGCAACTGGCTTTACCATAACACCACTGCCAAGGTCCGTCTAAAATGTCCAGAAGATATCGACGATGCTGTTGAATACTTAATACAACACATACAACAGGCAGCCGTATATGCAACTCCAGAAATGAGAGTGTTTGAAAAAAATAAATACCCATCAGAAATACTAAAAATGATTAAAGAGAAAAGACAGATGAAGATGACCTGGCAACGCACTCATCACCCGGACGACAAACGAATACTCAACAGAACTTCCCGCCTCTTATCAAGAAAAGTACAAGAAATTCAATCGGAGGAAATGAAGGAAAGAATAGAAAAGTTGTCACCCTCAAAAGCTACAGATTACTCCTGATGGAAAATTACTAAAAAATTAAAAAGGCCTACAAAACATGTCCCCCCTCTTCGTAAAACCGATGGAAGCTGGGCTAGAACGGAAAACGATAAGGCAGAAGAATTTGCAAAATATTTTGCAAAAACATTTCAACCACACCCCTCAGCACTACTCACAGAAGAAAAAGAAATCATAGAATTGCTGGAATGTCCCCATCAAATGTCGCCACCAATTAAATTCTTCTCAACAAAAGAAGTCACAGCAGGGCTGAAACTACTACCAAATCATAAGGCTCCTGGACATGATCGTATTACAGGGGAAATGCTTAAAAAACTGCCTAAGAAACTCATTGCCCTTGTAACATCCATTTTCAATGGAATAATACGCATCGGACACTATCCTTCACAGTGGAAACTGGCACAATTAATTGTAATCGCAAAACCAGGAAAACAGCTACAAGATGTTTCCTCGTACAGACCAATAAGTTTATTACCTTCTTTGTCTAAGGTATTCGAAAAACTATTACTATTTCGCATATATCCATTACTTAAAGAAAATGACGCAATTCCAGACCATCAGTTCGGTTTTAGAAATCGTCATTCTACAATAGAACAAATTCATAGAATAGTCGACACCATCAACGGAGCTCTAGAAAATAAAATGTATTGTTCCGCCTTGTTTCTAGATATCGCGCAAGCGTTCGACAAAGTGTGGCATCAAGGCTTGCTATATAAAATCAAGAAATGTCTGCCGCATCCATACTATAATATACTGCGATCCTTTATTTCAGATCGATTTTTTCAAGTAAAATTCGGAGATGAAATAACACCGTTTCATCCAGTATTATCAGGAGTGCCACAGGGGAGCATCCTTGGACCAGTGCTGTACACGCTGTACACCGCTGACTTACCTCAGTCCCCAGATGTCACCACTGCAACATATGCAGATGACACAGCCCTGCTAGCTTCGCACGAAAACCAAGAAACGGCAACAATAACATTGAAAGAGCACCTCGAGCTTATAAACAAATGGTGTAAACTCTGGAGAATAAGAATGAATGAAACAAAGTCCAAATGTATAACATTTACCCTCAGACGAACAAGAAATACAAGAATAGAAATAAACGGAAAACTAATTGAAAACGTAGACACCGTCAAATATCACGGACTACATCTCGACAAAAAGCTAGCCTGGAAGAAACATATTTCGATTAAAAGAAAGGAAGCAGAACTGAAAAGTAGACAAATGATATGGTTAATAGGAAGAAAATCTTGTTTAAGTCTATGAAACAAAATTTTACTTTACAAAACAATACTCAAACCTATCTGGTCTTATGGAATTGAACTCTGGGGAACAGCATCACATTCAAATATAGAAATAATTCAAAGATTTCAATCCAAATGTCTCAGACTATTAAGCAATGCTCCCTGGTTTGTATCAAACGCCACTCTACATAAAGACCTCAATATCACCACTGTTAAAGTGGAAATCACTCTCAAATCTCACAAATACCAACACAGACTCGAAAATCATATTAATAATCTGGCCATAAACATCTTAGATAACAGCACAATGACAAGAAGATTGAAAAGAGTACATCCTCTTGATCTGGACCACAGATATAAATAATATTTTTCTTTTAAAATAATTGTTACTGTAGATATATTTTTTGTCACAATGCTTGCACTATTGTATGTTTGTTTGTTATTGTGTTATTGTTATATCAATGTGATGTTGTTTATTGTTGTTCTTGTTTGTTTGTCTTTTTTCTTTTTCTCTCTCTGAACTGGACAATTAGTTTAAAACCATTTTTAGAAAGAACCAGAATTGTATGGTTTCTTTACATGTCAATAATATATGTACAATTGTATTTGCCGAATGTTCGAGTAGAACAAATTGCAAATAAAGCAGATGTTAGAAAAAAGTTTACATAATTTGTTCTCTTTCCTACAACCTCATTTTTTTGCGTTAAACGATTTCCCAACAATTTTCTGAATTTCAGTTTCCGATTCAGACGTTTTTCCAAAGTAATACCTCGTATTTTCTCTTTTCCGAAAGTAAAATTCCGAATACACTTTTCAAAATAATAAAAATAATTAATTTTCCTAACACTTAGTTCTTAGTTTCAATAATAATAATAATTTTCATTTTACATATGAAGTCTGGTCTCTGTTTTAATGGCAAGTTTCAAGTTTTCTCTCTCTGGCACTCCGTTCTCAATATTTTCTCACGTTGACGGTCTGAATGGCCTTCAGCAACAAGCCTCAGGTTGTATTTAGTTGTTTCTGCTTCGGCCTCTTCCCTATTCGGAGGGTCTGAGTGCGAGGACTGATCATTTCCTTTTATAACTCTAAAATTTTGTAAATTTCCCATTGTGATGGCATGTGCAGAGCATTCTTTTGTTCGCAATTTCACACAATAAATTTTTCCTTCTCGAGCACCTTTAATTTTATTATATAAGTACCCATGCATTGATACCTTCTGCCCTCCTATTTTAGATTCCAAAATTACAGGTTCTCTCTGTGTATTATAATTATTGTAGAATTTATAAAACACGACTACATCTATAAAACAGCCTTCACAAGGAAACGACTCATTCATTGTCGGAAAGTATCGAGTTCGAAAAAAAATTATTGTTTGGAAGGTTGCTTTCGGAAAAGTGCATTAGGAAAAATGGAATCGTAAAGTATCGAGTTGAAAACAATTAATGTTAGGAAATTTACTTTTGGAAAAAAAATTAGGAAAAATGAATGGTAACGGTGTAAAAATAATGCCTTCCGATGTTGAATTCAGTCACAGATCAACTGAAGGGGGAAAAAACGCCTTCAATTGAACCATCATACACTGATGTATGACAAAAGTAATCGAAGGTTGGTAAACAATGTGACAACAACTAAACTTGCATGCCGCGGACACGCCTTGGTATTGAATCAGATTTTAGGTACTCACTGTCGAAGAACTAGGGCCTGGAACAGCACGCGTCCTGTCAGGCGGCGTTGTGTGCGTGTCAAGGGCGTGAGCCCTCACCAGCGTTTCGCTGCCCTCAGTTGGAGCTCGTGCCCATAGGAGCGTTTGATCGCTTGGCGGACATTCTCTCACAAGAGACAGGGCTGCACAAACCCCATCGCGAAAGACAATGCGTTGTGAAATGTGTAGAAATTTCTTATTTTTTCAGTAACTTTCAGTGCAAATCCGCAGCTATTTTTTTCACAACTCTTATAAATAATAAATCTATTTCAAAAGAAAAGAATCAGATCCGATTTCGACCTGAACCTGTTGAAAGGTCTCTTGTAAATGCTCTGCCTATTCACAATTTCCCGTTTCATCCGCCAGGGATACACTGAGCTCAGGGTTGCCAGATTGGGCAGAATTCCGCTTTTTGGACTGGAAAACACCTCTCTCTTGCGTGACAAAAATTGACTTTGTGAAAACCGCCCAATGGGCGAAAATGCATAAAAACATGTGTGGTTTTGGGCGGGTTTCCAGATTACGATGAAAATTTCAAAAAACAACACAAAGACGTTGACAGTGAGTTTGAAATTTTGGCTTTTTACTTTATATATGATTTTTCGATATTCATTTGTTAATTCGTTCAAATTTACTTTGAGAAGTGAGTAATATTCGTTTTGGATATCTAGTATAAGGTGTGTTCTAAACGTCATAGAGTCTTTGTCGTGCACAACAAGAGTAATATAACGTATCACATTGGTAGTACTTGCAGTTAATTTTAGAACACACCACTTAAAATTAGTCATCTTTTGGAAGTACGGTTACACTGCCAGCATTATCTGTTAACCCCTAGGAAATAAGCATACATATGCAAGCATTTATTTGGTAATCTTTTTAAGCCCGGAAAGAGTATGTAGCATCTAGAAACCCTAACTACGCTGTGTTAAGGTTTAGGATTTTTTTCTAGAGTTTTATCCAGCCAACAGCCGGTTACCCTTTACGTCCCGATGAGCCACATATTCGGCCATACACAACATCAACACACTTGCGAGCGGCTCTGATCTGGGGTCATCAAAAGACGAGGCCCTCCGCCACAACACATACATGAGAGACAATGGACAAAAAAGCAATGCCTTAGGTGAGACTCGAACCCACGACCATTCGAAGCGAAGCGCAAAGTAGAGACACGATCTTATCCAGCTCAGTCATCCAGTTTGGAGATTAGAAACGTATTTCGAAATAAAAAAACATCAAATATTATGAATATTCAGTCGAATGTCTAGATTATCAAGAGGGAAAAATATGATAATCAATGGGGGGACAAATATGGTTAGAAATAATTTTATTGAGTAGTATCTACAAAACGAGTCCCTCGTGTGGCTTATAGACAACGTTATAGCTTTCTGTGAGGTGGCCTTTAGCCCACATCCTTGTCGAGGCAAAAATGAAGCTATAACTTTCTAATACAAATCGCATCAGGTGCTATAGCTGTGGACGTCATGCTCGCCTCATGTCTCCCAGGGCCCAGTCCTGGAAACACCGCTAGCTGGCACAAGTCGGATGAATCCTATCCTAATGCCAAATACATACAAACAGGCATTTACGAAATGAGTACCTTTTGAACTTCCAAATAAAAATTTGAAAATTTAGTTCTTCTGGGTCTCCCACTCGTTAACAAGGTTTGTCAGTAACGTGCAGGAAACTCAAAACAACTCATGAAAATTATATTGGAGGAATAGAAGAATAAATACTCCTTCCACGGTAAAATTAAAGTGATTATTTGATTTTCTGTGAAATGTAATCTCGTCGCTTAGCGATATTTGAAAGTTTATTTACACAAAGGTTACCCACACAACCGAGTCAGCGATGCTGTAAAGTACAGCTCAGGGGCTGACAGTTCGAAGTTGGGATCCAGTACGAAGCTATCTTAACTTTTGCAACAAATATTTACATAGTTCAGAATGTTTTGCATTGGTTTAGTTAATATACAATAATAATAAAAATAATGACTGAAATTCGATATACTTAAATGTATGACTAAACATCGATTCCTATAAACCCTACATCGATTACTAATTTTCATGCGATGGTAATCCGTTCAAAACATTGACTAGAGCAATCTCAACTCCATCTTTTGTATTTGCGGAATTGAACAGAAAAGCTGGGTGCATACGTTTCTCCCTAATCGGGCGGAGTAATATCGCAAATTTGTCAGAGGAGGAGCAAGCAAACCAGAATCGCGGGGAATATCTGGCCCAGAAACTCCCAGAGAGAATTCGTACCAGAGTCTCCGAACGCGGTCTTTCGATACGAGGAGCTCGAGATCCATCCCACACTCCCGCTTTCCCTCTCCGCTCCGTCCCTTCCCCCTTTTCTCCCCGCTCCTCCCCGCCTCGACGTTTGCTCCGTGCTCCGTCCCCTCGCTGCAACCCGGGTAAATATAAAACGTAATCGGGCGTGCTTCCCCATGAATTCGGATGAGGCTGTGGCCAGCTTTAGTTGCGCAGCACTCTTTAATTCCCCGCATTATTCGAATGTGCAGCGGCCTCGGCGGGGAGCGGCGGCAGCCGACGGGGTCGAGAGACCGCGGGGACGGCGAGGACGGCGTGGACTAGTGGGGCCGAGCGAGGTTTGGTGGCCGGGGCGTGGCAGGCATTTCAGGGAAGGACGTGGAGGGGGACGCTGCTGGACGAGGCGGAACGGAGATGGCTCCGCGGGCAGAAGCACTTTTCAAAAGCCCACTGGCAAACCATTTTGTTTTACGATATCAGCCGCTCTCGCAGTACGAGGTACCGGTTTATGGAAAGGACGTTTGACGGTGTCGAGGCGGGAGAGGGTGGAGCGGGTGGGAGCGGGGGAAGAGGGTCGGCCGACGTGGGGAGGAGGCAGCTGGCGGCCGCGGTGACGGGGGAAAGTGAAGGGCGGGGAAGTCCCCCGGGAGCAGACAGAGAGCGCCGACTAAAGCAGATGCTCGTTGCTCCGGCCCACCCGACCCGCTTGGCCTGCGCGAATCGTCCTACCCGTTTCGACTGTCCCCTCCCCCTCTCCTGTACCCCGCCACGCCGCTCCTGCTCCCGCTCCCGCTCCCGCACCCGCATCCGCGTCGCCTCATCGCGCTCCCTCGACTCCGCACGCGCCCGCTGAGTCGCTGGCTGCCATTCTTGCCCGCCCCCTCCGGAGGCCTCCAGGCAGCCCACAGCGCCCAAAAATCGCTCCGGAAAACAGCGCGGCGACGGGAAGCGTGGGCGGCGGCGGCGGCGGCAGCCACTGACGAAGCGCTGCTGCATAATGCATCCGGTCGCGGATTGAATTGTCGCCCGCGTTGTCAGCGCTTTCCGTCGCGGCACCTTTTTCTCGATGTGGGTGACATAATGGGCGAATAATAATGGCTGTGGCGCGCCGCGGTGCGGGAGCGGGGCGGGGCGGCTGCGGGGGCGGCGGCGGGGGCTGGCGGCGACGACGGCTGAAGGGTCGGGCGTGCGTCCGCGACGGCGCCCGTTTGTCATGCGAAGGCGGTGGCGCGGCGTGGCGTTCCGAATGCCGGCGGGGAGATGCAGACGGCCCGGCCCGGCCCGGCCCGGCCCGGCCCGGCCCGGCCGACGCCCCGAGCCCAACGATTGCGGAAGAGCCTGCGCGAGTGGGGGCGCCGGCGGCTGCAGCTGACTTGCGCTATCCGTCGATCACGCGCGTGGAAAGACGGATTCTCGCGCGAGTAGGAGTTTCATCACGCAAGATGGCTGCAGTAATATGATAGGCTAATTGATTAGTATTTCCGGACGCGTCTATTGCCACGGTCATTCTTCCCGTAGGTGTAGTGCACTTTTTTATCACGGGAGATAACGGTGATCGTTTCACGCTGAATGGTGAGACCTGACGCCGTCATACAGGTCGATTTACAGGATTTTCCCCAACGAGTATCTCCCACTAGCAGTGCCCCGCCCCAGCCGAGACAAGCTACACGCTTCCGACATATGCGGTAGTATAGGGCATGTAAATGTTGAATGTGGGCAAGTAAAGAATGAGAACATGACAACATAGAGGAAGGAAAGATCTCGCGCGGTTCGTGGTCTGTTTATTAGGGCACTGCTCCGGCATTCACCCTGTATTGATCTGAGAAACCACGAAAAACTACAAATCAAAGCAACTACTAGAATTCTCCTCCAGGTAGCTCAATATTTCAATCGATCCACAGAGTGAGTCGCCGCGTAGAATAAAACTCTCTACTCCGAACGAAGTAAAAAGTTGCCTGATCGCTGCTTCCGCACCATCGGCTCCTCCGTCGTTCACTGGTGTCGGAAACAGTAGTCCGCAATAGCATTTAATGCTATTCGCGCGCGATTCCATCAAATGTATGATGCTAGTCTCGTGTCATCAGCTGGCATTTGCAGAGCATCAAGAAGCCACGTCTGGACCTTACTTTTCTCGAAGAACCCGAGGGAGGAAGTTCACCAACACCTCGAGAAATTATCACCGCTCTCAAGGTCGATTCATAGGCGACAAATCTACAGCACACAGTGATTCCACCAGGCCGTTAATAATATTTCCGTAATGGGTTTTCGAATGGTTTTCACCACTTCTCTCTTCGTATCCCTTGCCGCCTCTCCGTTAGCTATAATGGAGAGTAGGAAATATTAGTTGAAGGAAAGGGAACAAAGAGTTTCTTAATAGTCAGAATAATGATAGGATTCTCTTGTGACACTGACTTCTTGTGTGTGTGTGTGTGTGTGTGTGTGTGTGTGTGTGTGTGTGTGGTAAAGCAGTATGAAAACATTATTTTGCGCTTATCTGCTATTATATAGATGTTACACAAGTTTTTACTACGTAGGGATTCGAATTCGGAGCCTTAGGTATAGCATACTATTTACCTTACCCCAACACCAGAAGTCTCAGAGCCAGACTCAACTTTACCAAACCCTTAAAAGAAGTTTAACATTTGTATTTTCAATTTTCAAAAATTCAGATATTTGCATTTATATTACTTAAAGATATAGTTGTAAAGAACGTTAAGTATAAAATCATTATCTTCAAAAATGCCGAAAAAATTAACTTTTGGAATTTTCGGTCTTTCAAAAGATTCAACAAAAAAGGGACCTGTATCATTTCTATAAGTGTACTTTCAACTCGAGAAAAACATTTAAAGAAACAAAATTTAGTGACTTTTTTGAAAAAATATTTTAACTGCCATACTTCAAACAAAAAAACACTCCTACTTTCAAAAAATATACATGATTATATTTTGTTCTAATTTTTTACAACAGATTTCATTAACATTTCATTCAGACAAAATACCTTTCATCAATATTGGAAGTGTGTGTGTACTGGAAGTATAAGTGTACATTGATTAATACGAAAAAATAAAGAACAAATGTTAAACCGTTTTTGAGAATTTTTTAAAATTGCCTTTAATTCAAGGAAAAAATAAGCAAAAACTACACAATTTTTTAAAAAATTATATGTAATCGTAATTACCAAACTCTAATTTTTAAAACAGATTTCACTACGGAAAAATATTCTTCATCAGTAGGTTTTCCATGTTAATTTTTTGCTATTTTCGAAACTACGGAGTTCATCAACAAGAGATTCTCTCACAATGTGTAATTTTGACAATTTAGGTGCAAAAAAGTCAAAATTCACCAATATATAAATTTCATAGTAATTCACAAATTATATATTGAAAAGAAATGATAATTCTATTATATCTAATATTTTTACGACAATCTTTTGGCAATACTAAACAGTCGAAAAACTGTCATAAGTAAACGTATTGACGAAGGATACGCCAATAAAAATAAAAATAATGTAGTACATATAATATAAATAGTAAAAAAATGTGTATATTATATACGTCACGAATATAATAAATAAATTTAGCAAATCCTTATATTATTTGTTGTGAATCATTATGAGAAAATAAAAATGTAGATCATCAAATGTAAAAATGTAGACTTCTCTCCCACTTATTATTTTTACTGTTGACAAAATAAATCAGATTAGAAAATACGAAAACAAAAGATTTTGAAAGATAAATATTTAATACGTTGTCTCCATCTGATGAATCCTCGGATGAGGTGAATGCACTTCTTGTGTCTTGTTGATCAATGGTTGAAAAATAATAATTTCTCGATTGAGGTTAATCAATTATGAATCATTATATGAATAAGATATTATGAGAAGCCTGCTCATATGAGTGTTGGTATCCACACTTGAATGTTTACTTATATATATATATATATATTGTGACATACCTGGTGGTGCCAGGTATTTTCACTGCAATATAACACTAAGAGAGGGTATCTTTTACGTGAATGGGTCCCTGGATAAGTTGGTGCAACGTTGGGGTGGTTAATCATAAATTGAAATACAATTATAAACAAGATTTATTTTAAACCAAATTTGCAATCTACATCATCCAACAAGGATTGTATACTCCGCCTTGGTACCAAGATTAAGAGTAATATACAATTGTCATACCTTCGGGGCCCCGATTGAATACCTATGATATGCGTAGAGCCGCTCGTGTCGACAGGGTTGTCGACCTCTGCTACTGCTGCGGGCCGTCGGCGGTGGGTAGCGTGGCAGTTGTCCACGGCCGATGCGCCGATAATTCTTCCCCGACCAGTATCTTGATACCACGGCGTCGCACTCCTCGTGAATCACCGTCCGTCAGTGGGTTTAATTATTCAACCCGCGCCGATCACGTGCACCGAACTCAGTTCCGTACCACACAATTACTATGACAATTCCACTACACCAACTATTAAGAGCGTGATTAATTATTCTACCGATACTAATCTTTTACTTTGCTGATCTTTCCAATGTCCTATTTACATTCATGCTACACTACAGTTTCTGATATTTGCACAGTTCCATTGCGGGTCGTCTGCGTCCATGCAATACTCGCGAGCTTCCGCCACACGTCCGCACTCGTCGCCGCTCCGCTAACGTCTGCCCCGTCACCGTCCTGCCAACGGCTCTCGTCCGCGATTCTCGTAACGAACTTTTGCACGTGCGCGCTGCCCAGTTCCAACCGAAATTCACACGCTAGCCTCCCGGCGGCGGTGGCACCGTCGGCGGAGGCAGCGGTGGCTCGCCGGCCCCGGCGCGCCGCGCTCGGCGCGCTCACCGCGCAGTCCAACGTAGCTGTTGATTTCTTACACTAATGATTTAATTAGTGTAATGAAACACATATTATGGGTTTCATCACCCCCCCTTTTTCTTTTTGAATTTTTCCCGCTTCTCGGAAAAATTCACTTTAGTTACATCGTCTCTACCGATGGTCGCACTATCTTGCCTATTGCTAAAAGCCCTATATACACTTATAACCTAGAATCGAATTAACATGTGATTACTTATTATTAACCCTAACATTACACTTATTTACACTTCACTGTTTTCCATACATGTTGAACCAGGTTTCCGATTTGAAGCTTGTAGTGTCCTACTATGTCTTGTCTCTTGTGCGACGGTTCATTCCCATCTTGCTGACAGTGATTTCCTGAATCACAGTTGTAGGACATAGCTTCCAGCGTGTTGAGCACATCTTGATAGGTATCATCCCATTTCCAGCTACGACCTCTTCTACGTTTGTACCAATGGTTGACCATACCATCACTCTTCCCTTGCCCCTGACTTCGTTCCATTTTTGACCTGCCTACATCTCCTTCACTCCCATTCGTTGGGGCGTCTGCAAACATGAAGTTGTACCCCTCCAATATCTTCAAATCCTTTCCTAAATCGGTATGATCTGCTCTGCTCAGTAGGCTCTGCACGGTAACAAAATACTGTCGCGTTGACATGCAACTAATTCCTTGATATTTTATAAGGGCAAATAATGTTGTTGGTTCCATAATGCTCTTCGTTCTGTATTCACTACGACTTCCCGTAATGTAGTTGTAATGGCTGTTCCTCTGGTCGCTCTTGATGTTTATTTGGGTTTCTTCATTCCACTTTCGTACAGAAATCTTGTTTTCAAATTCCTTCAAAAATTTCGGAAATATACCAAAATTCTCTGCCCGTGTCCTGGCGTTCTCTTCTAAAATTGGGTGTAATAACTGGATCTTGTATCCTTCCAATATGTTGTTTGATGCTAGGTGCCGTTCTTCTGCTCGCATAACTACCTTAGGGTTTTCCGTCCCATCTCCCAGAGATTTCATCGACTTTGGAGGCATAATTGGTGTCACCCCATACTTGACACTTGGCGACATTTTCCCGTCTTCTTCCTGTTTAAACTCTTCTTGTACTCTTTTCTCTTCGCACCCTTGTATATTTTCCACGATTTCTTCTTCTATTATACGCTCCATTTCTTCTATTTTCATTTCCACTTCTTCTACCATTATTAACTTCAATTCTTCCGTTTTCACTTTCACTTTATAAACATCCTCCTCGGTCTCGATTTGGACCTCCACCGTTTTGCCCTCCGCTGTCTTGACTTCCTCATGGATTTGGTTCGTCATCCCCTCGTTTCTATCTGTTACCGCTACCCTAGCATCTACTTGATGGCATGATTGAAATTTTAGCACCTCATCTTTCCTATCCAGTTCCTCCGCTTTCCCATACGGTTTTTCGCATATTTCGATGAGCTTCCTATTCCGTTCTTCTGTGATTCTTCCCATTTCTTCTGCCGGCTTCTTAATCTGTTCTTCAACCACCTTCCCGTTCTGTTCTTCTATTAGTTTTCTATTCCGTTCCTCCGCCTTCCTATTCTGTTCCTCCTCGGATCTTTTCTGTTTACCTAATTCTTTGCTCTGTTCTTCCGCAAACTTCTCAATCTGCTTCTCCGTTTGCTGCCTCAGCTGTTCTTCTAATGAATCTTTTGCCATTACGCCCGTACACGCTTCGTACTCTTCGTCCATCCCCAAGGCAAATCCTACCGCCTGGCTCCCCAGTTCTACCACCTGCCGTTCTAGATCTATATTTACTCTGTGATCGACCAGAAAATCCATCCCTATGATTACCGAATACAATAATTTTTGACTACCAGGGCCACCATCTCGTATACTTGGTTGCCAATCCTGGCTTGAAACATGATTTGTTTTGTGATGGGGCTTGACTTCTTCTGAGTTGCCCCAATCACATACGCCCTATTCATAGGCAAACACATTACTTCTTTTCCTGTTGCTTTTAACTCCTCATACATTTCTTCTGATACTACTGTAGTCGTGCACCCTGTATCCACTAAAGCTTCTTTAATTATACCTTCACATTCTATCGATATCGTGGGACATTTCCTGATTCTGACCGCTGAGTTCTTACATCTCCGCCACGGTTGGGTATCGTAGGTTACCGGCTGCATAGCGTTTATGGAGACCGCGTTTACGTCATCGATTTCCGCGTCCGCAATGGGGCCACCTATCACCGCGGACTCTATTAGTTTAAATAGTGTCCTTGATCACTACTTGTGCTAGGCTGTGCTAATCGGTCGGGTGCATTCCCGCCCCCGCCTCGCGTCTCCGTATGGTTTGAATTAAATCTGTTCCAGTCCGGTCTCTGGTTCCCCGGCTCTGGTCTCCATCCGTCTCCCCCTCTTCCGCGTTGGTTTCTCTGGTAATCGTTGCTCCTATCATTCCCTTGCCCCTGGTTACGTTCCGATCTAACCATATTAACATTCCCTTCATTTCTGTTCTTTGGTACGCCTGCGAACGTCAAGTCGTACCCTCCTAACACGTTCTGGAATCTTTCCAGGTCGGTGTGCTGCACACTACGTAAAAGATTCTGCACTGTGACTGGGAACTGTCTCGTCAGTACACATATTATTTCCTGATCGCTCATCGGTGGGGATAGCGTTTTGTATTCCATAATACGCCTTGTTGCGTATTCCCGCAAACTTCCCATTGACTGGTTGTAATGATTATTCATTAGGCTGATTTTAAAATTAATTTGAATTTCCTCATTCCAGTACCGCTCAAGGAATCGATCTTTAAATGCCTTTACTGATTCGGGAAACTCGTCAAATGTATCAGCCCATATCCTCGCGTTCCCTTCCAACATTAAATACAACAATTGTATTTTACACCTTTCCGAAGTATTGATAACATCTAGATGTCGTTCTGCTGCCTTCATAAATATGCATGGATTTTCTTTCCCGTCTCCTGAAAATTTTAATGATCTTGGGGGGGTAAATGGTACCGTCCCGCTTGCTGTGATTGGGGATGCCTTGCATTCTTTTATTTGTTCAATTTCTGTTCGTAATGACACCACCTTCTCCTCACATTCCCTCTTATTCTCCAGCATTTCTTCCTTGACTACCAATTGTATCCTTCCAATTTTTTCGTCCTGCTTAGCGGTTCTATCATCTAATTGCTGATGTAGCTTATTTTCTAATTCTCCCCCCAGATTGATTACTTGGGATACTAACTCCTTTTTCTGTTTCCCTAATTCTTCGGCGGTCCATTGCTCGTGACTTTCTACCCGCTCCGCGATTTTCGTCATCTCATTCTTCGTTAACTCAATTTGTTCTTCGGCGCGTCCTATTCGCCCCCCTATTGCATCTAATTTCCTATTCTGTTCTTCTGCCAGCTTCCTAATCTGTTCCTCTGTGAATAATTTCTGTTCGTCTAATTTCCTATTCTGCTCTTCAAATTTTCCATTCAATTCTTCCAATATCTTCCTATTCTGTTCTTCGGCCAACTTCTTCTGATCTTCTACTTTCCTATTCAATTCTTCAGCTAACTTCCTGTTCTGCTCCTCTGTGAATTTTTTCTGTTCAGTCTGTCCTTCCAATATCTTCTTATTCTGTTCGTCTACCTTCCTACTTCGTTCTTCTGCTTTTCTATCCCGTTCTTCTGCTTTGCTCTGTCCCTCCAATATCTTCCCATTCAGTTGTTCGAACATCTTCATCATCATCTGCATAGCGCCTGAATTAACATCTTCTCCACCCCCCTGATTTAAATTTCCTGCCGCTTGGTTCATCGGCGTCGACGTAATTTTCACTCTTCTATCAAAGCCTTCCCCCGACGTTTCATCCAATCTGCTTCCAATTCCACTATCCCTGCTCTCTGATAAGGTACTACTACCCATTCCTTCATCTATCTCTCCTACCTGCTCCGCCTTCCCCTCCGAATTCAATACTACGTTTTGCTCCTCCATCTTAGTACTTTTACCCTCACGTTCGTCCCCAACTACTCCAAACTGTTCACCCGATCTTTCCATTTACCTCTCTTGACAACAATATAACAGTTGTCCTATTAATTAACTATACCCGCCACAACACTGTATATCCTTCGTGAATGGATTAATTCACTCTTATTTCAATTGCTAATTGATGACGAACAACCCTCACTCACTACCAAAAACACAATAACACTAATTCAGTAGCCATATAAATCTCCACTCACCTACCAATGCATAAACATACTCCTTACAACACATATATTATTACCATTTACACATATACGCTGCTGATAAACTCATTAACACTATTACATAAATGCTTTCAGATTATAATAAATCCCTTATTAATTGAAATTACTTTTCAACACACTTATTGTTATATTATGTACATAATCATCATTCACATTTACATGTCATATCTCCTCCCTGAATTTTCCTCAATAATCTCATATGAATATTCACAATAAACATTCACACTGCTAGTATATGTTTCCCAACCTGGTATCTTTTCTATTAAATTCCCCAAACTTTACCATCACCAATAGATAATGCACTACTGAGTAAATGTTCCCAGCACAGAGAAAAACAAATTTGTGCACAATTTGTACAACACTATTAACCACCTTTATATTCTCACAAGAATTATTACTACTTCCCCATTTCTTTAATTTTCATGTTATTAAAAGTTGCCAAACAACTCAAATACTCTTAATATGTCTTACAAAATTTGAAATTCTATTACATTATCTTATTTGTAATATGTATATGTGTGGTTTCCATAACCCCCAATACTACAATAATAACTTTATATAGGTTACTCTCAAATAATTTCCTATATCCGCCCACAATTACTAACACAACAACATTTTTGTAATTATCAACATTTCATTATGTTTACTTGACTTATGCATATTTTGCTAACACATGTATTGTTACTTTTTGTTCTCTACAATAATACACTTTACACTGCCTGCTTCTCATCTGTGCCCTGCATTACTATACAACAATTACATGCACATTGTTTTCCAACATTTCACCAACTTCCCTAGGGCCACATTTCTTAATTATACGTTATCCACTTGTTCGGGCGCCAGCTGTGACATACCTGGTGGTGCCGGGTATTTTCACTGCAATATAACACTAAGAGAGGGTATCTTTTACGTGAATGGGTCCCTGGATAAGTTGGTGCAACGTTGGGGTGGTTAATCATAAATTGAAATACAATTATAAACAAGATTTATTTTAAACCAAATTTGCAATCTACATCATCCAACAAGGATTGTATACTCCGCCTTGGTACCAAGATTAAGAGTAATATACAATTGTCATACCTTCGGGGCCCCGATTGAATACCTATGATATGCGTAGAGCCGCTCGTGTCGACAGGGTTGTCGACCTCTGCTACTGCTGCGGGCCGTCGGCGGTGGGTAGCGTGGCAGTTGTCCACGGCCGATGCGCCGATAATTCTTCCCCGACCAGTATCTTGATACCACGGCGTCGCACTCCTCGTGAATCACCGTCCGTCAGTGGGTTTAATTATTCAACCCGCGCCGATCACGTGCACCGAACTCAGTTCCGTACCACACAATTACTATGACAATTCCACTACACCAACTATTAAGAGCGTGATTAATTATTCTACCGATACTAATCTTTTACTTTGCTGATCTTTCCAATGTCCTATTTACATTCATGCTACACTACAGTTTCTGATATTTGCACAGTTCCATTGCGGGTCGTCTGCGTCCATGCAATACTCGCGAGCTTCCGCCACACGTCCGCACTCGTCGCCGCTCCGCTAACGTCTGCCCCGTCACCGTCCTGCCAACGGCTCTCGTCCGCGATTCTCGTAACGAACTTTTGCACGTGCGCGCTGCCCAGTTCCAACCGAAATTCACACGCTAGCCTCCCGGCGGCGGTGGCACCGTCGGCGGAGGCAGCGGTGGCTCGCCGGCCCCGGCGCGCCGCGCTCGGCGCGCTCACCGCGCAGTCCAACGTAGCTGTTGATTTCTTACACTAATGATTTAATTAGTGTAATGAAACACATATTATGGGTTTCAATATATATATATATATAGTTTCTTGATCTTTGTGTTGTTCTTATTTGTTGCTTCTTGGGATTCATCAGAGAACTACCCAATAGGTGTAATGCAATATTCAATTACGTTCCTTTATTTTACTTTAAATTACACTTCCGTTTCTAACACTCTGCACTTGAATTAGCGCCACGGAAACATAAATATATATTGCACGTTTTGTTGAACTCTCCTTTTTCTTCTAATGGTAAGAGTAGAGGCAAGGGCGAGATGCTATTTTGTTAGCAATGCAGAAAAATCATACTTGCAATTCGTGTACCCATGCATATAAGTTTTCTATAACTTGGAAACGAAAATGAATATTTTTCAAATATTGCTAATCTTGGGATTTTTAAAATTTATTTTTATTTATTTTTTGTTAAACTCTAATGACCGATGTGTTCCTTGGCGAAATTGATTCCTGTAATGATTTTCAGTTGTCTTTTGCAAGGTGCAGCTGTGTGTGCCGATTTTGACGTTCTATTTAATCTCTACCTAGTACAGGTCATTGTCTATGTATCTGCTGCCGACTTAATAGTGGAATCGAACTCTATTTTTCTGCTTTTGAATAAAAGGAGAATTTTCAATTCAATAATCCTCATCTTGGAACCAGAGACATTGTATTAGTAGACTACCACAGCAAACGTCAAATTAATTGAGTATATGAACTGGAAATATGTATTTCTTATAAAATCAAATTATTTAGTTTATGGAATACTGCAGACATACTTACGTTAGTAGTATATCCTTTGTTAGCAAGGATTACGTGACATTCAAAGAATTATCTTACTCTATTAAGGCAACATAAATATGGCTGTTATTGAGATAAGTGAATTATACAATTTAATCATTTTATTTTAGGATATGTTTCAAAGATAAAGTCACGTCATTTTCAAAAATTAACCGGAACTGACAGTTAAAAAAATATATAATTTGAAATGCCATAGCAACTTCTCTCATACGCTGTCTCTGTCGTCTTGCACTTCGCAATTGAAGATGTCTATTGTCGAACAATTTATTTTTTAACGTCAATGAACAGTGAAAAACTGTGTGACGTATAGGGAAGAATTAATACATAAATTAATAAATATATAAATCTGCGAAAATACTTTTCCAAATCTCTTTTCGTATCAAATACTGTCGATTTTCTAGCACTGGTAAAAATAAATCTATTAACTAATATATCTGACAAAGTTTGTTGTTTCAAATTTCTCTGTAGTAGCTTTATTTTTTATACTTTCTTAGAAATTGCATTTTCCATATATGCATCCAATATACTCAGGCTTCTTTTAGATCTTTTTCACGCCTCCCCTCCGGGCTCCCCACTGTGTCGCGCCAACCGCGTCTTGCCGCCTCCCTCACCCCAACACCTCCCCGACACAGGCGCCCACCCGTTCGCCGCGCTGCTGTAAGATGTACAAAGTTAGATAACGTGTCTGCTTAAGACAGGCGGAGGTAAAGAGGGGAGATGTCGCTCGAGTAAAAACTAATTACATATTGTCTCGTAATCCCTTTATAATTGTGCTGAGCCGAGTTTAATTGTTCTTGCTCTACTGTGTCCACGTTTCTGTCTCACTCTGGCGTTGCACTACTTGGCTGATTCATATCAGCGTCGGAGCTCTGAGGAAAAGAGAACGGGACAAGCCTCTTCGCAGCGGGGAGATTTTCGGATTCGAAACCCTTAACCGCCTTCCGCCGCGCGCTATTCTACCCCGCGCTTACCGCCCCTTCTTTACACCCACTCCACTACCCCTGATCCTCTCCTCGCACGTATTACCTTGGCGCGCGTTTCTTCTCCGTACATCTCCGCGCTCGCGCCTCTCCCCGCTACACTAGTCACAACCTACCACTCCAAATCATCTCTTCTCACGACGGACTCTTCATCATCTTAGATACACCAACTTATATTCCGATCCGCTAAGGAACACGCCACCACACTCCGCCCCTATTTCGCCTCGCCACTTTCGCCCTCTCTTCGGTAAGGCGATCCGCTTTCGTCCCGCTACCGATCCATCTCCTCTGGCCCTGTCCTCATCTCTGCATTGCTTATCTCGCCCTGCCCAGCCTTGTCGCACGCTCCGCGAAGGGAGTTGGTAACGCAGCAAGACGAGGCGGTGCCGCCCCGCCCCGTCCCACCGAGTCCTCCCTCAGCCTCCCCGCCCCCGCCACCGCTGCTTAATCCGCGTTCCTTGGGAGCGCGAATCCGAAGAGACTGCCAGCGCCAAAGCAGTCGATGCGATGCGCCTCGTCGGCGCGGCGCGGGGGAGCAAGGCGAACGCGAAGAGAAGGGGATGGGAGAGTACGCAATTGACGTAAAGAGGCAGCGCAACGAAGAACAGGACGAAAACAATGGATGAAGAGAACGTGCAAGAGGAAACAATAGGAAAATATCACATACAAAAGACAAATGAGGTGATAAATTTTAATTCGAAATGCAAAAGAATGAATGACGTAATTTAAGCGATTAATAATAAAACATTATTCAAGCTAGAGATAAGACTAGCTCGCACAAGGAAAAATTAAAGTGATTATGAAATTGAACCCTGGCAAGAAGACAGTCGTACCAAAAATATGGTACAATTCCAAAAGGAATTAGAAGTACACATTGCAGCAAGAGAGACAGAAATCGGGGTGAGAGATAGCGATTAATGGAGCAGGACAAGAGGAGACATCGCCAATGAAATGCCATTGGGAAGATTGGAGTTTGTTTGAGGACGACATTGATCGTTAATTCATTTTCCATTAGATTTTTTGTTTCTGAGTAAATGGTTTCTGTTGGTATTAAAGAAGATATACGTTTCCCATGCTATTAAAAAAGCATAGCAAACGGGTTCAATGAGGACATCAACATTTACGATTACGTTATTGGTATAATATTAAGAATTTCTTACATACCAATAAAATAAATAAAGTTAGTGGTAGTTTAAGATTTGGAAAATTGTCTTCTCTAATTGTTGTGTACAAAGAATTTTACGCATAATATGCACATTGTATGTTGCGTGATTACAGAAGAAAATCTCTGATGTAGTTAAAGACACGATTCTGGATGCACGAACAGAAATACCGGCAACTCCGCAAGCGTGCTTCATTGTAAGCACGTCGGCGAATGTGAAAGAGAAACAGATACTCCGAAAGGGTGTGGTTTATTGGAATATCGGTGGCTCTTGCTCTGATATTGAAGCGATGGATAAATCTGCGGCTCTCCGAACGTTTGATGTGGTATTTTCATCCCGAGCAGGATAAAGAGAAGGTGAAGTCAGAAGAATCGACTTCGCGCGGTATTGAAAGTAATACATACAGCTCAACACGGGGGGGGGGGTCATCTTTTAAATAGTATAAGCGTACGGAAAACCCAAGGCTCGTGGACAGCGTGCTCTCTGTCTATGAAGCGGCACCGGATTCGATTCCAGGCCGGGGCAAAATGAAATTGTACCTTTCTAATACAAATCATCTTAGTTTATATAGCGGTGTGGCGAAAGAAAAAGCCCATGAAGACCAAGTAAGCTAGGTACGATGGTGGCAATACGTCTGCTAACCACATGTCTTCCTTACTCCCAGCCGTGAATAATAAATGAAAACAGGCCCAGACATGGGAACCCCGGTAGTTCGGAAGTCGGATTAATCCAACCCTAAAATGTCAAATAAGTACATACATCAATTTTCGTATAATTCTGTACGAAGTTCTTTAGCCCCAAGAAATGATGACAACCTTATAATTTTACACGTATTGTCAAATGCTTTGAAGTTTCGTTTATTTAATAAAGAAGCCAAAGCATTAAATGAAAAATTATCTTAATGGTAGATAGGCTGTGGCCTTTAAATTTTCAATTCCCCTCAAAATGGAAATCGACAAGCAAACTTGTGGTACCGATTCGAACAGCCTAGGTAATTAACATTCACATTTGGGTGATGTTTATCAATATTGGCTTATACTTCGTTTTATTGTTTGTTTTACGAAATTTAGTCTAATATAATATACATAATGCTAGACGTTCACAATAATTCTATACTATAGCTCAACTTAGACAATGTGTACTCCGTAAGTGTGATGCTTTTTAGCCTTTGTTTTTAAAGCATTCAGCAAGGTACGCAAGAAATGTCTACTTTGTTAATACAATGCAAGGTGTTCATAATATCAGCCTCTCATTACGCCTTACAGAGAAGCTGGAGCTACTTCCACGAGCAGCACGTAGGCAGCCCCATGCAACAGATTCGCAAGCGGCGGCGTCGAACCGAGCTGAGCGACCCGTGCCAAGCAGGACAGGTCGGACAGCGAGGGGGTGGGAATGGACAGCGCGGGGCAGGCGCGGAGCCGAGCCAAACGGCATGAGTGGGGCAGAGCGGAGGGGAGCGGAGGACACAAAGGATGCAGAGCAGTTCGGCGGGGACGGGCGGGGACGGGCGGGGACGGGCGGGGACGGGCGGGGACGGGCGGGGATGGGCGGGGATGGGCGGGGACGGGCGGGGACGGGCGGAGACGGGCAGAGACGGGCAGAGACGGGCGGGGACGGGCGGGGACGGGCGGGGACGGGCGGGGACGAGGTGTGGTGGGACTGAATTGAGTTGGGCGGCGTATTCACAGAAAGGGGTGGGACGGAACGGGTATGAGACGGGCGAAAACCAGACCGTCGAAGTGGGATGAACCGTGTACGGGTGGGGAGGGGCAGGACGGAGCGGCGCTGCGATTCGCAGGGCGTGGCGCGGAGGGGGCCGAGGAGCCGTTAACGCGAGCTCCGCCACCAAGCGCGTATCGCACGCACAACGGCGCAACGGCCGACTGTTACCGGGCAGAGGTACTGCGATGCTGGGTTACAGCCTTATCGGCGCCGCGCTAGGCCCTCCCCGCGCCCCGCGGCCTGCGCCAGCGCCCGTGCGCTCGCCCCCGCCCGCCGCCCCCTCGGTTCATGCGTCGCGCCGCATCCGACGCCGCATCCCGCACGCGCTTTGTGCCCGCGCGGCCGCTGCTCGGTACGCACGCGCTCCTTCGCACCCATGCATGGCGCGCAAACACAACACCCAAATAGTACTTATGGAACGATGATGTAATGATGGGTGATAATACACGAGTGTGATACTACGATACGAGCCGGGAACGACGAGGTATCTTGAACTTTACACGAGTTTATTAATACCATTACATATTGTTTCATACGGTACTTTTTCTACGACTTATGGTAACATTTATAAGTTAAAAGTTTACATTGCATTGTTTCGTGGCAGTTCACATGCAGGATTCAGTGAATGCCAACTAGCAGACAGCTCCCTATCGTACCCTGCCCGCCGTAGGTTTACCACGGCGGTAGTCAAATGGGATCAAAGTGAAATTACGATAAAATTTTATTTTAAATAATATTCAACGTAAAAAATACTAATAACAAAAGAAATTTAATCTGACTAGCATAATATAATATTGAATGCAATTTTAATGTACACAATCAAACGAAACAATTACTATAACAATTATGAATGATTAATTGTCAGTACTTGGTTTGTAAAATTATCTGTGATTGGTCAAGAATCTGTATCAAATGAATTCTTTTTCGTAATGAGTATCATTATGCAACGCGTTGCAGCCATCAAATGACAGAATTATACAATGGTAGTAGAAAAATGAAATTTTTGTGATCTTTGAAGGATAACATTAATGATCTTGGAGGTTTCTTTCCATGAACGTGTAGTTAACTTAACTAATTTCACAAGAGGTTTGAAATTTATCGATAAGTTCACGAATGCGACGAGCGGACTTATCTGTGACAGTTGTGTCTGTGACTTATCTGTGACAGACTATTACGAGTACAATTCGGTTAGATTAGTTCACGCATAAAAGTCATAAATCGAATAAACGGTACGAACAAAATGTTAGAAATAGCGAAAATATTGCTTGATAGGTTGTTTCAGAGAATATTCGCTATATTGATTACTGCAGTTTCCGCCATGGAAGGATGTGTATTTTCCGAAAGAGTTGAACGTAATCAGCGGTAAGACGTATAGCGTAAGACGTGTGCATATATATATATATATATATATATATATATATATATATATATATATATATATATATATATATATATATATATATATATATATATATATATATATATATATAATTGCACATTTTCTTTACACATCAGTGCCGGTGAAAGTGGGGCGTGTCGCTCTGATATGCACAATAAATACACGTAAATCAATCATATCCAAATACTCTTGACTACAAATTTCCAGGGAGTAAATACTTTCTCGCATTATTTCTAACACTTTTGGAATATTATAGTACTACATGAAACTGCAATTGTTTACAAGTGTATAACGTGACAATCGTAGCCGCTGTGTGAGAGACGAATGGAAGGGACAGAGGGAATCTGATATTGGCGTCGCACAAAGATCACATAGCATTCAGTCTTCTTACAACAATCAAGAACTAGCTTCGCCTCTGGGAAGACCGCCTCCTTCGGTCGTTCGTTTCGTAGGTCCTGAAATTGGATATTTATTTCATTTTATTTTGCGAAGAGATAGAACCTGCATCAAAATATGCGAGCTCTATAATATCTGTAAGCAGGTATTTTAATTAGAACTAATGATGCTACAAAACCCATACTTTCTCGCATTAGTTTAACGTCTATGGAATATTAAAATGCTACATGAAATTGCATGTTTTACAACAAGCAAAATTGTTTCCCCTGCGGTAGGATTCGAACCGCAGTTCTTAAAACTAATACGCCCGTCACGTAATCCCTATATGAGCAGCCTCACAATAAAATTATTCTTGCCCGGCGCTTAAAAAAGTTGAATATTTGCATATTTCAAAATTCAGAGATATTTCGTTTACAATACTTGTTACATTACACAAAGAACTACTAATGAAAAACCGGTTTTATAAAGGAAAAAATCTTTATCATTATCGTAGTTTTACAACGTTGAGTTTTTGTTTCCAAATTTTGAATATACAGAGTTTGCCGAAAGTGTGACCTGCGCCATTTTAAAGCTCAATTATTCTATTATAAAAAAAATTGAACCAGCTTTGAAATTTTTAAACCATTGCCTACTACGAGCAAATATTAGGGGAAAACCACTCGTTTTTTTCAAAACATTCTTCATGATTTATTTAAAGATCTAAGTTTTTAGATCATAATTCAGTTAGAAAAGAATCTCTATCGTCAAAATTGCACTTTTACAAAATAAAGATCTTCAATTTTCAAAAATACAGAGAGATTGCCGAAAATGGGACTTGCGCTTTCGGAGAAAAAATAAAGAGAAACTTTGAGTGGTTTTTGAGAAAATAATTGCTTAATAATTGCCTACACTTCAATCCAAATTACATGAAAACAACTCACATATTCGAAAAATTGTACCTGAAGATATTTCAAGATATATTTTGAAAAACATATTTTATTTATTGAAAGAAAATTATCTTCAATATTGTAGTAATAAAAAGAGGCCGAAAAAAGTGTAAACTTAAGAAGTTTTCAAAAATTGAGAGATTTCGACGAAAACGAGACGCCCTGTTTTCAAGCGTCCTTTACTCTATCTAACAATAAAGTTTAATAAATAATGTTAATCAACTTTTAGGAAAGTATTGAAAATGTTCTGACATTTTGTAACATACTGAAAAAATCAAAATATCTGTTTCAAACTCGCTGGCTCTCGAATTCCCGCCGATCGGTCGGGAAAAATCAATTTCGGAGAAAATCATCTGAACGGTTTAGTCGCAAGCGTTGCGTCAAGGCAGACGAGCAAAATTTTTGTCGTCACTAAAATTTTCAGTATAAAGGAACAAAGCACAATTTGGAAAATGTATTATAAAATCTTGTACGAACCTTTAAGTAATATTTCAGTTACATGAAGTAGATACACGAGTACCATCAGCAGTTGTCCTTTTCTTGAAAATCCATTCTCTTTTTGGTCGCGAATGTAGTACTGATAATTTTCCCATAAAACTCTTTAATACCATTTATCATTTCTTTTTCAACAGATGTATGTTGGTAATTTTAAATTAGATCAGGGTCTGCCTAGTTACTGAATTCTTAACATCATCCACACAAAATGAATATTTAAAAGAATCTATTTACCTATAGTAATTCAATTCACTTGTCAGAATTTCGCATTAGTGTACGATAGAACCTCGATGAGCTATGATTTGCAAATTTGATAATCAAAATGAAGTGAAAGTTGCTATTGTTATTAAAAATTGTTTGAAGACAAAGTCAAACAAATTCGCTCCTAGTTCAAGCAAATGTTGCTGCAACGGTTCACAATAACACGATACGACTCAACTTTCACGCTTAGAGCATTGGGTACACTGCTTGCACCCACTCCGCCAATTAGCAGGAGAGCAAAAATGCAGTTTTCACGGCTGACAGAATTTTATCCATACAGCTAATGACAGACTCTGAGAAAGTGCATGTAATTATGAATGTAACAGTAAATAAATAACATTGACTATTTTTAGAATGTTTCTTTAAATTAATAGATTGTTAGTCTTATATTAAAAAGCATGTATTTTTTATTGATTTATAGTTTCGCGTTATTGTTGTTAGTTTTGATATGCTGTAAGAAAACTTTTGTGATCAGAAATGCACTCTATAAAAGTGTAAAAATGTTGAACATCAAGTAAACAAAAGGAATCTAACACAGGTAATAATTCCTATATGCAGGTAGCACAGCAACGTACTATGGAGATTTTGAACTAATATCTAGAAAGACAAATTCCTTTCATTCAAGGACTTTTATGGTCCTTCCTCTGCAATCCCCGTTGAAGACTTTATTTGTCATTCTACTGACCCTCGGTTCCGCACTAAACTCCTCGCGTGATATGTGACGGAAATGTCACAAGGTCGTTTCCCGTTTTGTCACTCCACAAAAAACTAGTAGAGACAACGGAAGCCTCTGGTCCTGACAATGGAAGTATTGCCTCATAATGCCACCCTCTGCGTGTTCATATCGATCTCCATATCACTTGCAACTGTCTATAGCCCCTTCGTCAATGTCAACAACTTCGAAGCTAAATATGGTAAAGTAAAATTGTTGTCTGGCATCAAAAATTTATTTTTCTAATGATTGTTTCGATAGCGTAGCGACCATCCTCCGAGCTTGCAGATTCCGGGCCAGGCAGAATTTTGTTTTCGGCCCGGAAGCTGCAAGTTTTGACGATGATCGCTACGTGATCGAAATGATCATTAGCAAAATAAATTTTTAATACCAGACAACAGTTTAATTTACCATATTTAATTATTAGAAGGTTTATGTCTCACCAGCGATGTAATTAATAACTTCGTAGCTCTTTACGGCGGTTCACATTGCAGGTGATGTGCACATTAGATCTATTCTTTAGTTCCTAAAAGTGTCGGTTCATTGTACAATTTCTACGTTGCTGTAGTTGTGGACACATACAGCTGACGTACTTAAATATAACCCTTAACCAGCTAACGGCGCTAGAATGCTGTCAATAGGACTCGTTTGCTGGAATGAGGTTTGCAAGGCTCATTGCAAACCGCGTTGATTTTCCGCGTTAAGCATCGTATACAACATGGAGAGTTAGCAGAACAGAGTGGCATCGTGTAAATACCTGGGAATAGTGCGGAACATAGTTCCTAGCACAATAGACTGTCCTGTCTCATTTGTCGAGTGCGCTTCACGTTTTGATACAAAACTGTAGAGACCCAGAGGACAGTCAACTGTCGTCGAGAAAACGCTTTGCATAGTGCAGAAAACAGTCGTTTGCGGTCGTGTGCTTCTAATGAGTGGTACTACGTTTTAATATCATTACGTGTTCGGTTTCCATGTATTATCAGAAACGGATTAGTTTTATTGAAATATTATTTTTACTCGCACTTGTAACACTCCTGTAACTTATCAGAATATTTTTGTAACACATCAGTAAGTGGGAGTTTGTTATATCTTTGATCCCGGTGAATAAGCTGAAAGGTCATGCATGCTTAAATTTTACAGGAGAGCCAAAAAACAACTTTCTGCTGATGCTGTAAATCAGAGATTAATGATTTCACACGAAACCTACACACAAATAGTTTACTTTGAATATCACCCTCGTTTGAATATCATTAATCCCTGATTTACTTCAGTTAAAAGATGCTTATTGCTCTTTTGTAAAATTTAAGTATTCACAGCAACAGGTTATTTACCGAGGTCAAAGATATATATTATCTGGATTGGTATGAAGCAAGTAACATTTTGGAGGTGTGGTCTTTTCACCCGAGAAAACTGCATCTCTGAGAGAAAATGTAATAATGCAGGTAATGCGTATTTTAAATATCCCTAATGTGGATTTTACTATATTAAAAGAGAAAATAAAGTAATATGAAAATGTTTATATCAAAATGTATCAGGTTTGGTCTCAGTGGGAAATAAATAAATCTGTGTAATGAAGAATTCTTTTAATTTCAAATGATCCACAAAAGCATATTTTTACGTAATATTCGAATATCATCTTAATGTCAAGTCCTTCCGCAATCATACACGTGGGGTGCTTAAAACAACATCTAGCCATGTTGACCTGTTTCCTTCGCCGTCGTGGACAGAGCCAGGACAGCGCATTGTCACCAAGGAAACTTGAGCGTTTCCACGTGTTTAGTTCATTGAAGACAGTGAAGAAGACAGATTGTCTGTCTTTCGGACTATCGGCCAGCCTGCTGACATTCTGTAAATTGTGCATAACGGCAAGTAGGAAAGGACATCCCCCTGACCTACAATAACAGTAAAAGTGTTCTAGTGGACAGTAGAAGTGTTCTACATGAACAGTAGAAGTGTTCTAGTGTAGAAGTGTCCTAGTGTACTTGTAGTGAATGATGCGTTTTAATTTAATTTCTTTCGTTTTCAAATATTATTGGAAATGAGTTTAATTCAAATATTAATACTTTTACTCGCACTTTTTATACCCCTTAAAATGTTATCGGAATGCTTTTGAAGCAAATGACAAAGCCGTCAGAAAAGATATTTCTGTCTTTAGGATTTGTTTGAAGAAAATATTGTTTGTGGTATGTAGCCCATTCACATTACAAAAATGAAACTCTTAGAGTAAAAAATGAACTCAGTGAACATTTTAAAAATCTCTACTGCGCAATGCGGTTCTTTAAAATAAATCATGAATGATGAATGTAATACTATTGCCGATAAGAGCGGCCGGCCGCAAGAATTCTCCAGTGGCAGAATTCAACACAGCTATTTAGATAGTGTGTAAAAATCCCCCACCATCATGACTCGAACTCTAGGACCTGCTTAGAGACGAAACTGTTGTTACACTGACCCATCTCTGCCAGTCTTCACTGCGAGCGCCTCCAAGAGACCCGACCTTTGGAGGACAGCTAGCTGACCTCGTGTAAACGGTGTCTTAGGAGGTACGCGAGCGCGCACGAAAAGTTAATGAGCATTCGATCAAAAGCTCAGTTTGTGGCAGACGCAAACCTTGCCGGCGGCGACCAAAAAGATGGAAGCTGTAAACCAATTGCTGCTCAAAGAATAAAGAATGCTGTTGAATAAATAAGTATTCACAGACGTTTGTCTGAAATAACCTCAGAATTAATCTGAGAATCAAGGAAGGGAACAAAAGCAGTGGGTACACAAACCTGCAACGGAACCGGAAACCACAAACCACCATTGATTCCGAAAGTGAAACGTGATAGATAGATTTACTGAATAGTGATTCCAGGCGCGTCAACTTTTAAAGTCAATGGTACTGTAAGTGTAGTCCATATTTTCCTCAGAAGGTGATGGTGATCTTCCCCCGCTGGTTGGTGAGATCCGGTGCCGACCGTCGGCGAGCGGGGTATTTCCCAACTAGGCATTTGCTACCAGCGGAGCATAGCCCAAGACGGGACAAGCTCTAAGATCCCCATCGCTCTCTGACAAGTGAGGTAGTGTAGTGCCTGTAAGTAAGGGGTGAGGATAGAGCAAGAAAAGGAAGGAAACATCACGCGCGGTCCGTGGCCAGTTTGTTAGGGTACTGCTCCGGTGTTCGTCTGGTGCTGATCGCAGAAACCACAGAAAACTACCGATAAGGGCAGACGGCAACTAGAATTCTCTGCCTGACAGCGATTGAATTAGACCTATCTAGCTAGCTAGTGTCGAAATTCCTATCACCGTTGGGACTCGAACCTAGGTCCTCCAGGTCAGAGGCACCGCAATGAAATCAGTTGATATCCTGAGCCACCGCTCCCGGTAAAAACGTGATGGAGATATCCTCCCTTTTCCCAGCTAACTCATAATGTCATTGTGTTGTGGTGCAGCATATTCATATAGTGGGATGACAAACCGTCCACCAGTCGACTTTCTTCGACTCTCATAGAAAGCTCAGCTTTGGATATCAAAGTCCATGTAACTTTCCATTTAATAAAATTCTTCGGCAAAGGAGGAACCACTTTTCCAACTTGTAATGAATTTTCGAGAAGAATAATAGTTTTGTTTTCGCTGTCATTTCACCCCATTCCTTTCGGAACGTTCCTCGACAACTTCGCCTCTTCTTTAGGCTCTTCAACAACAGCACATTCCTATACTTCTGTATTTCTTTCTTCGTTTTCCTTTGTGCTGTCAGTTAGAGAATTGAGCAGAAATAGAAATATGATTTGTATAGGGAAAAGAATATTTTCCTACATTTAAAGAGCAATACATTTGACAGAGTTAAATGTCTTGAAAAAATTCGCGGATGCAAGGTTATTACGGTTCAATTTCAAGGTTTCAAAACATTGTGTGATATCGCGCAAGTAATTGAGACGCTCAAAACAACAATCAGGTAAGAGACAATTTCATGAAATGAAGAGAAATCTTCTGTAAGTAAAAATATGAATAATAAATTAGGAGTTTTTCTCCTGACAAAGACACTATACGTAAGTGTATACGTATATAAAGTATATACACACATGGAAATTAAATTTGTGTCGAAAATACCTTGGCCCGAGAAGTTGATGGCGATGGATATCCCTGCCTGCTGATATCTATAGATGATTTTCAGAACTTCGTTCTCTATACCGAACTATGAAGATTACATTTATTTGACCGGAGAGCTAGGAATACGTAGTAGTGCAGAGGTAAACCACTTCAGTGATTCCTGCCCATGAAACTAAATTGACATTAATTTTTGTATACGTTATGTTGTTTCAAGTTTCGTTAACATAAACATGTAAAGAAAAGAGCTAGGCGAATGGATGTGTCAATGTGTCGCTCCAAGTGGACAAGTGACGGGTTCGATTCCCTGTCTGGGTAGTTATTTTTATCCATACTACATCAACACAAACTCGTCTAAATTACAACATTCTACATTTGCCTTGTCGATACAGATGTCGCTATACAAAGCAACCAAAATTTGTGTGCGCGTACAAGGCGCATATTTGAATTTCGAAGAAATTACATAATTGACGATTATATAATTACGATTTGGTAAAACGATTTCTACTAAACATTAATGTAAAATATGACTGCTTGTAGTATTGTTAGACGACCATGTTAGTGATGTATTTCTGCTTGCTATAATTTTACGGTTCAGAAGAAAATTTAATAAACTCATCTCTTTTGTTGAGAGATATTATCGATTTTTTCTCTTTCTAAGTCTCAGCCTCGCACTTTCTACTGTGCTCGACAGGTTCGACTCCTGGTGAAAGCGAGATAAGAATGCAGCGTTGCCACTTGGTAAGAAAAGAAACATCAATATTTTCAACCATAGCCAAGCAAATGGAACTTCCTTCGCCCTATTCAATTTTTCGGCATGGCTCATCAAGCCACACGAGAGTGAGTTATCGCATTAGTGAGACACTTGTCTCAGAGGCGGCGTTTTTGGTTTCCCGAGTGGTCATGTTTCTCCTGTTTCTTAGAATAAAATAAAAAAGCACATAATTTGGAAAATAAAAATATTTCGCTGAAAGACAAATAGCACTTTTCAAGGCTACCGTGATGTAAAATCAAAATAATAATTTAATTATATAAAGTTGGAGAATACTGTAATACAGTGCATTTGACAAAAAAATAAGAGTTAAGCAATGTATTTTTCACCGGATTCGATCATGCTTCTTAAGGTTCTAGAAGAAAGCATTCTATTACTGAGCCACATGAATACTGTTATATTGTAATTGCTCCGATTAATTATTGTGCCAAATTTTGATCAATATTAGAAATTCTCCTAAGATATTTAGACATTTAATCTTGATACGTGGCGTGTCTTCATTCACAAGGAATTAATCTATAGGGGGATTTAGAGGCTTATTTTAATTCAACCTGAGACCAACATTCTGAATATATTGTTGCCCCACAAAGCGATTGGACCTATCCAGATGAATGGGTGACAGGTCATCTTGGAAATGAATTCATAAAACTAACTGTCCAAGTTGCTAGAATTTTTTCCTGTTTAGTGATTCCCTTCCCAATGAACCTTCTCTTATGTTGTCGATCCGTTTTTGGTGCACATCTTTTTATTTTACGAGCACATTAGTCTGTTTCGGCGCTCTACGATGTATAAAAATTATTTTATTCGAGCAACAGAAAAAATAATTGCGCAGTATACGGAAGTTACTTTCCCTCGCGATTTACCCATGCGTCGTGCACGCGGGCGGCATATGTATTACTTTCTGAATACTTTTCCTCCAAAATCTGTAGAATTTAGCCAGTCGAAGGCCATGCGTTTCTGAGGGACATATTTACTCATCATATCGTGCTTTCAAGGTTTCTGCCCATTTCGTGCGTGGAGTGTGGTTTCGTTGAAGTGTAAACGACATAGAGGAGCAGTCTTAATATTCCTGGGCGCCTACTTCATGAAACGAACGTTACAGCACAAGCAAAATGTAAGTATGTTTGTATATTCTTATATTTCACCGACATTTCTACTTATATATTCTAACCCACCCACCTTAGCCCACAACTGCCACCTTCACATCAACAGCATGAACCGTAAGCCGGTTAACAAGATTTTGCTCGTGAAGCGAGCTTAAAAATCTAGGGAGCAGGGTCTACAGGGTGCGAGAAAGGTTTGAACCCTTGACACAATAAAATCACACAAATTGCACATAAACGAGCGTATAATTTACCCATAAACTTTTAGTGGCATAAGTTAATGACAAAAAACCAAGAATAGAATCACACTTTTACAAAGAATGATCAAAAACACAAATAAAAACCTTTACAGCACATTAAATGAATGAACACATAATTTACTCCAAAATTGATTCTCTGAAATAATTACTCTAATCTACACTGGGAATTCCCTTGGAAAATTAATTATATCTAAATTTATGCTATTCTAATTACATTGCACATAAAACCAAATTTCAATTTACAATCTCCTGCTTCAAAAAATATTACATGCGGAGAACAAAATGTGTGCAAGTGCACTACTCTCATTTACAATTTAACTGTGTCCGAAAATAGCAGAATAATAAATGTCCCAAATAGAATGTTTTAGGCAGGCATTAGCGCATCAAAAATCTCCTCCTACAATACTGCAATTTTTGCCACCCGTGTCCTCAATTTCCTAACACTTTCCTATAGTAGTCTTTTTCCCTGCCGACGTGAACTTGTCCTACTTTCCGCAGTTCTAAGCGTTACCTCATGAACCTCCCGCTTTTGGCCTTGATGGTCGTGCGCTGGCTTCTGCACCGACGTCGCTCGGTCCCAGCTTCTGCGTCGTACGAGACGGGATTCGCCTCTGCCGTCTACGCTGTCTTCTTGCGTCCTCTTCCGTTCTTCCTAGTCAGCCTCTTCTTCTCCCTCGACTGCTACCGGCGCCTCTGACTACGCCCACGTTGTGAAAATGCCCCTTGCACTTCCCCGAATACTCGTGCAAGTTCCTCGCTCGTTGCTACTTCTACTTCGTTAAACAAGAACTTTCAATGCTTTTCTCACAACGGGTAACTTTTACTTCCCGTGTTGTTAATTGAAGAAACACTTTACTAATTCTTCACTATCTCGCGGACGACTAACTAGAACGTCTGTTCGACGCCGAAAACTCCTACCTAGCAGTCGTTGCGGCGGCAAACAATATCTAAGCTGACGTTAACGAGCGGTGATCAAAATGCTGCTTACTCGGCGACGGCGACGATCCAAAAGAGGGCTTCCGCTTGCGGGTTTGCGTATTTATTGTCCGACGCCTGGGGAAATTCTCAGTGGTGGGGCTACTTCCCCTCTCTCAACCCTTCACAAGGAAAACATTGCTCGCTAGTTCGCTTTTGTTTAGTACGGGCAACGGATACCAGGCTGCGCGTTTAAGCACCTCCGATTTCTGCGCCTGCTCTCCTCGCTGCCTGTGGGGGTGACCATAGGTGTGACCATCCAGTCACCTTGTTGGACGCAATTGCGCTCGGAGAATATATTTGCCAATCGTAAAGGAATCCAAATTGTGACCACGTTACTGAGTAAAAGTCCTGGTCGGGGCAACCGATTCTTTGAACAAATTTAATAATAATAATTATTATTATAATTAATATTATTATTATTATTATTATTATATGCGTGTCTGCTTTTTATGACCACGCTACACGTTATATTCCGAGGCCCAGTCATATTTATTCCGTAGAGATTAACGTGTGTCATTGTGGGGAACAGTTTTTTAGCACTATCTCTTGGTGATACAAGGTTGTTAAGCCTTGAATTATGATTTACATGATAAGATGATGATAAATGGTGAAGGGACAATAACGAAATCACTAAACCGTCTGCGCCACGGTGCCCGGCTTATAATAATAATAATAATAATAATAATAATTACTATTATTATTATTGTTACTATGACTTTCACTTTTCCCTCACGGGGGGGTACATTCTCTAACTGTAGTCACTTCCGCTAGGCTCGCTCGTATGGCACCGACAAGCAACTACGGGCACTGTTTGAGGAGTCTATTAGTTTAATCAACTCTTCTTCAAGGAATTTTCTTATCATCTGACATGTATCCATAATATTCGCGTTTTGCAATGTCAGCAGCAGTTTTCCAGCTCCTAATGTCTCCAGTTGATGTTTTGTCGATTGTTACTAATATTGTTATTATTATTACTTACATTTGGTGTTCATTTTTCTAAAACATTTTACTGCATTTACTAATGTATTGTATTGTTTCAGGTACCAAAGTATTCTTGAGAATTCTGAGGGTATCTGACGTTGCTTGAGAGATTGGTGGCGAGTATCTGTGATACTTGTCAGGATACACTTGTGCGGAATCCATAAGTGAAGATCAAAAATCTTGTGCTGTCTGTCAAGATGTACTTCAAAAAATGATAAATGTTTCACGTCAATGTTTGAATTTTCTCTGTTTATTTTTAAGTAAAAACAATTATTGTTTTCTTTTTTTATGTTGTTTGGAATACTAAAAATCTTTAAAAAAAACGAAAGAAACAACACTGAATACCCAAGAGAGAGATCTAAACAGACGCTAAATATAGCTCGAAATATAATGCGATTGCTCGCGTTTGAAAAAATACGCGGGGAGAGCCAAAATTAAACCACCCTAGCTAACATCAACGGAGCTCATTACTGTCCCACCCTAGTGTCTCTCACGCGACACTTACTCGCGTGAGCACACGCCATTCAATATTGGTGCTGTTCATATATAACGTATATATAATGTATATATCTGAATTCAGAAGCATTCAGAAAGCGGACGTTGGAAAATATTCATTCGCGAATCGAACTATTAGAGACTTGAATGGTGTGCTTGTGTCAATCTTCGATCCCTTTCCTCAAAGACCGAGCAAATTTAAAAATAAAATAGTTTCCTGAAAGTTAATATGTGTATTTCAAAAATCTTTAATATTATTCAGTGTAAGTAGCTATGTTTGCTATGTAATTAAGTATTATTATTTATTATTTATTATTTATTATTGTTTATTATTATAATAATTATTATTATTAATTACGTTCAGTGAAGTGGCGTTGTGAAACTGAGAGAAACGAGTGTGTAAGAAAGACATTACAGCTCAGTGATCCGCAGTGCGGTGAAGTGAAGTGTGGTGAGGTGGAGTACTATGAAAGAAATGTTCAGGTTAATTTGTAAAGTTTATAAATTTTGTAAAGTTCTTAAGTTCTGTAATGGTAATTTAGTGTATTCTATCACCTTGTTCTCAAACTTAATTGCAGAATTAGTAATGAATCTAATAAATCTGTTTCAAATAGTATGCTCCTACGCTACCCGGGACGGCCACGAAAGATGGGATAATGTTAGAAGATGGTGTGACGAGTGAAGGACGGTGGCTGAGAGTTTCCACAGCGCCAGAGCACAAGAGTAAACATCCACGCCCAAACACGATTTTGTCTGAGATAGTCACGGTGGTGCCACTGTAGACGACCTAGGCCGTCCGAGCCGACCATAAACTTGTCAAAAACAAATACTTGCTCTGGGAAGGCGTTACCGGTGTCGTCGCGCCTGCTGGTACCAACACCAGAGACCGTCTTCAGCCTTCAAATGTATGGCGGCGCTGCCAGCCTCAGGGGTCTCAGCGCCTTCCGTCAGCCAGCAACCTAGCAGCCCTGCCATGGCGTGATCGGATCTTGGTGTCGTTCGCACTGATCGCAGTGATCGGCACTCTGTGCATCATTGTCATTGTATCGACTGAGTTTAGCTCAAACCTAGTACCGCCGCTGAATTAGAGCTACTTTCACTGGGAAGTCCTTGGATTGGAGACCCGTCAGTGGCGGATTTTCGACATGGCTAGGTCGAATTCAGCCGGTGTCTGCAGGAGAATTATAGTGATCGGGCGCTCTGATCGGTAGTTTTCCGTACTTTCTCCGATCAATACCAGCTGAA
Source organism: Gryllus longicercus (assembly GCA_038098605.1). NCBI lineage: Eukaryota > Metazoa > Arthropoda > Insecta > Orthoptera > Gryllidae > Gryllus > Gryllus longicercus. The sequence continues at coordinate 1,684,879 of JAZDUA010000264.1, read as the reverse complement.
TGCCGGAATAGTACTCTCACAAACGGGCCACAGTCTACGAGCGAACATTTCTTCCCCACCTTTACTGACACTTACACTTTTGTGCAATACGCTACCACACATGTCAAGAGATCAGTCGGGAGGCAAGAGCTTGTCGAAGTTAGGGTGGTGCCCCTCTGGGGGAGATACCTGGTTTGAGATATCCCGCGGAAGAGAATGTGCAGGTCAGATTTGGATCTAACCAACCAGTTGAGATGGAATCACCATCACCTCCTGGGATAAAACTTCCGCTGCAGGACAAACGACCATATCAGTTGACGAGCCCGAAGACATCAATCAGTCTTTGCCATTGCCACACCATCATGCAGCATTACCTTGAGAATAATATTACTTATTTATACACCATTCCTAAAGACTCTTTGGACTCACTGCATACAGCTATGGGACACCAGTATATAACTCTGCTATCCAGTATCCCAATCATACAAAGATTTGTCAACATAATGTGTTCAAAACGGCGTGATTCACACTTACTTTAAAATTCCAACTGTTGATGCAGAAGTAATAAAACGGGTAGTCTAAAGCAGCAAAAATGCTGCTGTGGTGTGTGTGGCAAATGGGGCTCTAGAATGTTTTTTTCTGAAACGGCTCCCGTGAATACTGAAGCTTCTTGAAATTAAGTTCTCCCCATAGCACGTCACACAGTTTTAACTGTTTTTGACGTAAATAAATCAATTATTTCTTCCTTGTCAACTGTGTCGTAAGAAGTAACGAGCCCAGTATGAGAGTTCAGTCGGTACGTACAGTATGAGATCAAAAATATTAACATAATGAAGTACTTTCATTTTCAATCAAAATTGAAACTGTTCCATTGCTTTTCTATTTTTTCGTGTTCCTGGGTTTCTAACGAAGCCAAACACCTCTCGCATGACAGGAGGCTGCTTAGTGTTCCGTCACTTCTTGCGTTTATTTGAAATAAGTAATTGTAAATATATTCGAAAATGAAAACCCATATGAATATTTCAGCTAGATAGAGATAAATAAGACGACTTAAAAACTTGAAGCACCTGTATTTACCTTACAAATTTTGACGTGGTACTGTTGTTCTTACATGTTTATCAATTATTACTAGAGATTTACTAATGAGTATTTTCTCCAATCATTTCTTGTTACGTTAATCAATAAATTGTTCACATGAATGGACAGACTGTAAGTAAACGTTTAAAATTGAAAAATTATTGCACTGCAGCTGTAAGAGGATTATAGGCATGAACCCAACAGAAAGACGTGGTCACCACTCAAGCTGGAACTCTTGCCTATTCCTCCTCCCCTAACCACAAGTAGCGCCATCAGGAGTCGAGCCGTCTACGTGGTTTCAGAAAGTCTGTGTTAATTGATGCAATACTCATTGTCCCGCCCATTCATTTACTAATAACTGTTTTTCTGAAAACTGAATGACAATGTTGAGCACGTATTTCCGTACAATAAATTATCTAAAATTACAAAACACGACGCGACCTGCGAAATACATTTATCAGGTTCCAGTATCAATGTGTCATTCCACAATAAACATGCACATACATTACTTGTTTACAATTTGAAAAATCATATCCAAATTACTTTAAACAAATAAAACCGATACACAAACTCAAATTCTCCGTAAAATTAATTTACAGCAACCTTGTTTTTTACGAGTATCTAAAACAAAAAAAAATATTTCATATTAATGATATTTTTGCATTAGTTACCTTTAGTACTGAACAATTTTATACTTTATTATACAAGGCTGAATACGATTATAAATATAGTGATCTTGCTTGTACACTAAATGCAGCTATTCCCTTCCTGAACGTCAGTTGCAAGTTCTAGTGTTTTCAATGTTAAATAATTAAATAAACTGTAGTGAGCAATACGTATCCAAGGAACGAAACTGGAAAATATGTGGAATAATGTAATCAATGTAAAAACAATTTATAAAAGAGCTTTTACAGCTGAAATCCGCGACAAGACGATGTAGCAAACACAGTCAGCTGCGTGAGTTCCTTGAACACCATCTGAGAGTTTGGGGGGCGGGACGGGCCACAGGAGAGGCGGAGGCCGAAGGCGAGTGTCTTCCGCGAGACGGTATTTGAATGCATGAGACGCAGACGCAGGCGGCGGCGGCGGCGGCGGTGATGGAGAAGACGGCGACGGTGACAGCGACATAAGAAGCAGAGAAAGCGGTGTTGGTGGTGACGGAGGCCGTGGCGGTGAAGGCGACGGTTTTGGTGAAGGCGGCAGTGGTGACAGGGATCTAAGAAGCGGAGGAGGCGGTGTCGGCTGCGCGAGAAGAGAGATGTGCTGCGAAGGAGGCGGTGTATCGGGTCGAGACGACCAGAGGACTGGCGCCAGGCGCGAGTTGAAAGGCGTGGCGAGGGCGACCCCAGGCCACCTTCCTCGTTACAACGTGCGTTGCCTTTTGTACGATGCGGAGAGACGCGACAAGAGGAGCGTCGCGCTTCTGTGGATTTTTATTTTTGTACGTCACACACACACACGAGCGAAATTGGAAAAATACAGTGGGATTCTCCTATGCCATGAAACTTTCCAGATTCAATATTCTTCACAAAATGAAATGATGCCAATTACCTTCAATGTGCATGATATTGCGCATGAACAGAGTTCTATTTTACAATTCACTATCGCGCGAAAACCTCGCTTCCTACATAGACATTTGGTCATTTGAAGAACTTTGACATACATAAACTAATGGTGATACAGAACATACTCTCTCATATTATTTGTAACAATTACAAGTTTTCAAACATTCTGAGAGTTACATATAAACGGAACCTGAGCCATTTTTATAAGTGTGCTTTGCTCTAATCGAAAAATCAACAAAAAAGCGTACGTATATAGAAGGGATATGCGGGATTGATGGGCCCATAACAACAAACATATTCTTATGACACATTTAATTAACGATTAGCACGAATGAGGATGAATATGAGCATGCATATTAATTATTGATTACAGATAATTTACATTTATTTTCTTTACATCTGAACTGACAGGCACTATTCCTGCTGCAAAAAATTACTTGCCGCCGTATTGATCTACTCCAGTCTCTACTACAGTCTCGCCCGGGTTCTCGCAGGAAAACGGCGGGCGGCGAGCCATAGGTCCTTACTGCTTCGTTGAATAGCGCCGGCCCTCAACCTCTGGGCGGCAGTTCTCGACGCCGCAGGTAGTGGCGAGGGGAGTTGTCAACTGACTCTAGCCGGCCCTAGTGGCCTCCAGTCCTCTCGCCCACGGCCAGGCCCCTCAGCCACATACGCACTCAGGCTTTGGGGCTGATGATAGTAGAAGAGGGGGAATTTTCTGGGTGTGCTTTTTTAGAAATGTGTTTGATTGTGTGCTAGCTATCTATTTGTGATTTATTTCTAGGTAGTTTGTGATTTATGGAGGTCGCATGAAGTGAATACCGGGGGGAGGAGTCTTTTTGTTCTAGACTTTGATTTTTTTAATGAACTACTGCTGGTATCAGTGAAATCGTAGGGTTAGAGTGGAATTTTGATATTTTTTATTTTGTTTCTATAGTTGCTCATTCATAAATTACGTTCGTAATAGGTTTTAACTTAATTTTTGCTTTAATGACATTGTATGTAGTGCCCGGTTAGGGCCTGAAAGCTGTTCTAATGAATCGATTTTCTGCAATAGTGACCGTGGCGAGGTTTTCTCGAACGGATGTGGCCCAGATTCCGCAGGCGTAGATCCCTACACTTCTAATGTACGCAGTATAATCTTCGTGCTCACTCTCAGTTTTGGCGCTCTTATCAGTGGGACGAGACGAGTGACACGGGACTCGATTTTTTAGCTGCGCACAGCCATTCTGATCAAATTTGACGCCCAAATAAGTATTTTTTCCACGGGATATTGTTTCCGTCGACTTGTGTTAGGAGCGGTAGGTCATTTCGTTTCCATGTGAACATACTTACTTGGCACTTTGTGTGGTTCAGTGTAATGCCGTTTTTTTGCACCAGCCACTTCGTGAATTTGTCGCTTTCCGGAGGCGGTTGATGGCCCTGGAGATTATGCTCTCTTTTGTCGTAGGGGCCAAGACGTCGGCGTACAGGTATTTAGTAACGCCAGGTAACCTCCACGCAGGATGTCGTGGAGGAAGAACATGAAAAGTAGTGGTGAAAGGATGGGCCCTTGGGGAGTCCTCCTTGAATTGGGTGAGGAGAGGAGTGTTAGGATTGGTAGCAGGTTAAAATGTTCTACCGGTGAGATAGCTTGTCAGCAGTAGATAGAGGCTTGAAGGAACAAACATACAAATTGTTCAAGACGTATGCGGTGATTAAACTTGTCAAATGCATAAGGAAAGTCAAAACAGATTGCGGGGAGCAAGGATTTGAATAAGAGACTGGAAGCTGCTTCCATAGCTTCATATGTTTGTAGCGCCAACGAGCGTCCCTTTCTAAAACCGAATTGTGTGCTTCTTATTCTGGATTTTGCGTCTAGTTAGCTTCTTAATGTGGTAGTAAAAGTGTTTCGAAAAGATCCTAGCGGCCCAGCCTCTCCAATCACTAAAAATTGGAACTCCCTGCTTCCGCACTCAACCCAGCATCTGATTGCCCAGCACCGACTTCTGAGAGCATTGGCAAATATGCTCTCGCACCAATGGGCTGCTAAAAAGTTTACAAAAACATTTGCCCTTGGAGTTTCGGCGACAACACGCGGACCCCGCGTGCCTGATGGGTGCGCCCTTTCTCTCCTGCGATAAGGGGAGGGCGACACAGACGCACTCTCAGCCGGGTTGTTTTCAGGTTCCTCGCGGAGGACGCGGCGATCTTTTACATCTCCACTTTTTAAGGATGCTGTTTGACGGCACGCATCTGCGCACTTCTCCACGTCCCTCCTTACTCTTCAGTGGTCTGTGGCTGAATCGCGGTGTCTTTTGAAATCTTCCTTTTTGGGTGAAAGAAACGTTTTGACCAGGGCCGACGTCGAGTGTTCTACACCGGACGCATTGGGCGGAGTCGGTCGACATAAAAATCGACGCGGCTATCCTTTGGTGACCTCCTTTCTTAGGGCGTGGTGTGCCGCCCTCCCCCACTCTTCGTTTCCCGTGTGGTCGGTCGGCCCTGCTTCGCACCGAGCCCCCACCCCCACCCCACCCCATTGCGGACATAAATCCACTCATGCTTATATTGAGTAAAAAATACGCCGCCGAGTTCTGCATTGTTGCAGTGTGCCGCGGAACTTCGACCGACCCTCCGCGGTTCAATATGCCAGTCTTGGAGCGTCGCAAATTCAACAAGTCGTTCTCAGGGCCGGCGTGTCGTTACAATATAGTAAATTACTTCTATCACGTGTAGTCAGAATCCACGTTTTGTCGATCCTTGATTCCAAACATTCGATTGACAGCAAAACGTCTCTCCGTCCATCTTTTGTCAAAGTTAGCGCCAATGCCATTCATCCGATTTTCTCCAAAATTAATATTACCCGATCAATTTAAAGAAATGCCAGGCTCTCTGAATTTAACCTTATATTTTGATTTTGGAGGCATATTTAACATAACAATTAACATTTTCAAACTTTTCTCAAAAGCGGCTCCACATTTTATATTAAACTTAGGCCTCAAATAGCGTAGAGAACTCTTAAAAGAGTTTCGCGCATGTCTCATTTTCGTTGAAATCTCTAATTTTGTGAAAATTGCAAAAGAACAAAAGTTGTTAGGCGTCTTCCTACAACTAGAATGTAGAAGATAGAGATTTTTCCTGAATGAAATATGCTCTTCAAAGACAGATTTTTACATAAGATCATTGTCGGTGCAAGGTTTTATTCTTTTAAAACTATTGAATATGTTATGCACACTCTTGTCTCTTGTTCCAGACAGGCGTGTAGAAATGATTTATTTGTATTTCGATTATTTATTCCAGCGTAAATTTGGCCTCATCGCTTCTCGCGATGTCGCGCAAATATCACACTCCTTTTCAAAAAAATATTACGAAACCAATTCACCCAATATAATAACTATTAAACGCTCTTTCAGTAATTACTAACTGAAATAGCTTCTCACACTACTTTCTTTAATTCTAAAACAGTGCAATTTATAATAAATCTAAATTAACAACTGTTTAACTACACTCTCATTGGCCTAGACGGAAAAAACCCGCGAACAATGTTCGCTTTCCACGCCGCTAACGGCTTATCTTAGTCGAGCTATAATATTTGTGAGTGATGGGCGTGTACGTGCCTCTCTTGCTCACTGATTATGTGTGTGTCTATGACACTGGCATCGTGTTAATATGTTTGCCATGATCTACTTCGTGTGTTTTAAAGCCTAATGTCTTAAAACACGGTATTACGTTATATATAACTTTCTGCACTGAACTATCCATCTTTCAACAATATGCATGTAACCTGAAAAATACATTTATGTATTTTTGTATGGGATTATTGAGCTATGAACATATACGTGACATCGAACTCTAAAGTGTGTCTCATTTTAAATAATGTGTAAATTCTTGACAATGTTTGACTGCCAGCTCACGTACGTGAAAGGTGCGGTGTTACCAACAACTAGCTCACGCTAAAATCTGTGTTGGTGCGCGACAGATTAACTCATCTGTTCCGATAATCAGTCGGATTCGATGACATTCATGTGCTCTGTGTCTAACATAATCTCCAACTATTGGTTCGGTGGTGTGATAACTCTGCTGTTCTGCAATATAACCCACTACCAAAGCCTGGCGCTTACATGGAGCTCATCCATTACCTTCTGCATGTCTTGGTATCAACCCGTGCATCTTCTTTGTGCGTTTTAGCATCAGGCATTGTCAACCCTCAGTTGAGCTATCAATAGCATTGAGCTAATTTAATTGTGCTTTCTCCGTTCAATATTAAAAATATATAACTGCTGTTATAGTTCTGTTAATTCAAAGAGATGGTGTGCTTTCTTGCAAGAATAATCAACATTCTATTGAATCAAACGTTGATAGATCCTCTGAATCTTGTAAATCATTATTTTATTTTGATTACATTTGAGTTAAACATATATAGTATTTTTTCATGAACCTCTCTCCATGATATCTTCTGATACGAGATTACAAGTCCGTTTCAGGTGAACGAAAGCGCCCGTCTCGCAAAATAAAGACGGTGGTTCTTTGAACGTAAATCTGAACTGATTTGTCAAGGTACGTAGCGGAGCAAATTACCACATCATCTACAGTCCACTGCTCGGAATCAATTCGCTCCTCTAATCGTGTACGAGCAGAATCTTTGGAAAATATGCGTACTTTTGACGTAATTTAGCGTGAAATATAAACAATTTTAAAAAAATATTTTCTCAAAAACAGCGCCACATTTTTCTTTAAATTTTCCACCTATGTGTCAAAAAACTGTGCTGTTCCCAATGATGGCGAACTGAATTTTCGAAAATTGTAAGTAAGAGCTTTTTCCTTACATTTAATCTGGTCTTAAAAATCTCGTATTTAAAAATGTTCATGTACACTTTTTAAAGAATTTTCCGCGTTATTTCTGTTTTAAGTTAATTCAATTTATAAAAACAACCTTTTCTCAAAAAATGCTCTAATTTTTTTCTTTAGATTTTCCATGGATAAACAAGGAATAATTAAGAGAATGTCATAGGTCTCATTTTTGTTGTACTCTCTGAATTTTCGAAAATTGCAAAAGTTACAAACATTGCGTGAAATTTTGTGCTGTTGTAGTACCACTAATTTGACCTAGTAGTTTGTATAAATGTGTTTTTATTAGTGTAAGAGATCTATTTAATTTTTGCCTGTCGATAACTATATATTTATAGAAATCTGGTGAGCTTATTAAATCCCATCAGGCATGACTTTCATGGCCAGTTTTCACAATCGTTAAATGCACATAATTTTCTTTTGCTATCAGTGAAGTCAACCAAAAAAATAGTTCCAATCGGGAAATGAATCAGATCAAATGCACGAAAGATGCTTGCACTAGTGAATGCTCTACTTTGACCGACATCAAACATCAAGTGCGCCCACAGGGAATCGAAGTCATTAGCAACACAAGAGAGTAGCTCAAATTAGGAACTTTAGTAATTGTAATGATTGGTTTGTTTTCTAATGAGTATTGCACTTGGGAGGAATAAAGATACATCTCAAAAATTTTGAAAAAACGATTCAGGTTGTGGCTTTCCTCGGAGGGAGTTTTGAAAATGTCCTCCAATACTTCCCTGGAGGTGAAGTAGGTCATCTCAAGATATGCAGCTGCGAAAGCTGATTCGCTCTCTGATTCGACTGAAGATGATTAGCAGAAGTCGTCAGTTACACTTCGCAACTATCTGACTGCGAGTTCAAGCTAATGATAATTTTCGCACCCACAACAACATCTTGGCAGCCCTTTTCCAGGTTTCCACATAGTACCGGACGAATACATTTTACACAACTTAGCTTTCACTGAATGTGATGCACATATACTTTCAGATGTAACACGTTCTTTAATGCACGCTGACCAATTTTGTGATATTACGATCAGTATTGTGAGAAGAGAGATGCAAGGTTAGTGTGATTGTTAGTAGGGTGATGCGATGACGGTACGTGATTTTCTCGAGTAACAGAATGAGTGAAAAAACAAGGATGTCTGATACTAACCGAAAGGAGACAAGTAATCCTAGAAAACCAGAAAGGGGTTTCTGGTTGATTTGCTGCCTTTTAAGTGCAGATTAACACACATTAAGAAACTTGTATAAAACGAATGTCAAACTTTTAGGATATTTTGAAACCACTGCATCTAAAAAGACCAGTAAACTTTCAAACAGTATATAATTTTGCCGGACATTTTTGTGAATAAATATATGAAATCCATGCGTCAATATTTTGATCGGTATTTTACAATTCAAGTTTGCTTTGTTTCGTGTAAATTGAATATTTTTAATGGTAATTAAAATTACTTCAAGGAAAACACTTTATTGAAAAGGTATTAACGCAATTAATGAGAATATTTTCCGCTCCGTAGAAGCTGAACGGTTCACATCATCCGCTTCGGTGGAAGTTCTGTGGTACCCAATGCATTGCGGGGAATATTATGATTTTTCGAGCTCAATAGTAATTAATGTACATTGGATTTGCCGCTTTTTTCAAACGCGAGATGGCATCGCCCTCATAGTGTGTCTCTCTGCCACTAGCTTGCGCCACTATGTAGGCTGCCGATCCCACCGCCGCTACCGTCTGCGTTGCCATAATCAAGATAATCGGCTGGAAGAAGCGAGGGTAGTAGATGGGTGAGGTCTAGCCTAGGGTTACCAGACGTCCAAATTTATCAAGTCCTATCCTGATTTTCGGACTCTGTCCTAACATTTTTTAAATTTGTTTTCGGAAGTCTTTTTTTTTTTTCAAAAGTATCATCTATTACTGTTTAATTTAATTTTAATATTTTTTGTGTTTTTAACTATAAGAACAATGAGTGTGTCTTATTCTTATATTTGTACGGGGAATATTGCAACAGAAATAAGAAGAATCCATGCTAAAAAAGCTGTAATAGTCATATAATTTTCATAAAGTGCAGTATTAATATATACATTGATCTCTCTTCTGTTGTAGTATACGAAATTTGTGCCTGTATGTCATTATAAAAAATGTGTTATGTAATATCCACTTTTTTCATCCAACGATCTTTTTTTTTCAACTAAATCTCTGCTAACTCTAGTCTGACCCCCTCTCGCCACACCGCGGCTGGAAGAAGTGTGTGTGTGGGCGTGCGCGGTGTCTCAGAGTGCACAAAATTAAATTTTCAACATTCAATACTTCATTAAAATTGGAGACAAAACTAACGAGAACAATGATAGGGGCGCTCATGTGGCGACTGGCATGTCACACCTCGCCCTCACGAGTTACAAACTAAAGCATGTTTTCCTTATTACAACCG